>JAWWES010000018.1:75269-93446 GCA_035583135.1 Lophotriccus pileatus | reverse complement strand
GGTTGGGCAGAGAAGCTGTGGCTGCCCCTGGATCCCTGGGAGTGTCCAAGGCCAGGTTGGATGGGGCTTGGAGCAACTTCTTCTGGTGGAAGGTGCCCCTGCCTGTGTCATAGGGGTGGAACCAGATGACCTTTAAGATCCCTTCCAGACCAAACTGCTCTGGGATTCTATGATAACTTTTTTCCAAAGGCCTTTCTCTGCATAAGGGACACAATATTCCTGAAGTCCCCTTTTCGGTTTCCCCTGGAAAGGCAGCTGGGTGGTCCCCATCCTGCCCTCACTCACACAACTGCAGGTTCCACTGGTGGAATTTGGTTGATTTTACACCAAACAGGGATATTTTCCATAACTGTGTTTGTCCACGTAGCTTTTATTATTGGTCCAAATCTGTATATTTATATTTTGGAAGTTGAACAATTAAATTCTCAGAGGTAATTCAACTGTGAGTGGGTTTTGTGTCTCTCCTTTCGTCATCAGCAATGCCTGATGGTGCGATTCTCTTTCTCCAGTTCCCAACTCCTTCTATGCCCCAAGAAGTGGTTTGTAAATAACACCAATTCCCCTTCTTTGACTCTTCCCATACCTGGGGCTTGTCTAATCCCCATGGAAAATCCTCACAGGGTCTGAGGGACTTAAGGAGCAACATGTACCTTTGCACAGCACCAATTTAGGGTGTGATTATCAATCCACAGGAACCATTTTCTTAGTCCAAATATCTTCTCTTTCTTCAGGGGCGGTTTTAAAATCCCCGAACCGTTACCCAACATGGGTGTGAAATTTGGATTTAAATCTAATGTTAAAATTTCTCAGCTGATTGTGGCACTGGGAAATCAGCAGATCCACAGCTGGGGCTGGGGGATCTCCCAAATGATTGGACAAGGTGTAAAATCGGGTTTCCTTGGACCACCATAAAGCAGCAATATATTATAAAAGTACTTAATGTGTACATTTTAGGTTACATGAACCTAAGATTAAAAAATGACAGAGCTCTTTGTCCCTTTATATCCTCAGTCAGTCAGAACTTCAGGTTTTCAGCTGGGTGTGAATCCCATGTATCTTGTCTGGACTCAGGGACCTTTTCCTCACGCATGTGATGGATCCAAAAGTTGATTCCTGTTGATTCCTTTCATGATGATGTATGTTCTTGACACTGCAATGTGAGGACCTTCCCATCTTTCTTGGAGAGTCACATCCCTCTGTGTTTGGACATGCACCACATCTCCAGGCTGAAAAAAGCATCCACGAGTGTCCAGGGGAAGGAGGGGCTCTGATTTACACACCTGTGAATGAGGATAAAGGCTGTGAAAGAGAAATTAAATATCTCTTTGGCTCTGCCTGTCCCCTGACACACATCCCACCTCCGTGTGTGCTTACAGGGTGTCACGTGAAAGGGGAAGACCTCCCTGCCCCTCAGTGTGGGGAGTTTTCCTGACCACAAAAACACACCCAGAGCAAAACCCAGCCCAGCCCTGAGCCCAGTGAGAGCTCTCAGTGTTCATGGATAGCAGCTCTTCCCGAGAGGCTCCCGTGGGGCACAGGCAGGTCCAGCCTGTGACTGACCCAGCAGTTCCTGTGGAGCCTCCACTGACTTCTCCCCCACTCTCAGCTTTCTTCTACACCATTTCTTTGTGTTTACGTGGAGTTTGAGTGACTCCAGGCTTTGCTGCTGGTTGGTGTAAAAGTCTCTCACCTCACCTTTAAAGGTGCAGTCCATAAAATCCAGAGCTCATTTCCAGTGTGGGGTGGTCACACCTTGGAAGGGGCAACTCTGGGATGGAGGGGTATGTTAATATTACAAATTACAAGTGATTACCTGCACCCACAGTGCCATTACCCACGAATACAAAATCACAAGGAGTTGTCATGTAAGCACGTCCTTTACCAATAGACACACGTGCAGTTTTCAGGTTTTCATTAGCAGGAATCTCAAAATGACAAACATTTTGCTCAGCATTAAGACAAATGTCTTGATCTTTGATGGTGTGACTTTCATAAATTAATCCTTATTGCTGTCATGCAATGCACATATTGACATCAATAGTCTGCCATTTATTTCCATCTTTTTGGGCCCATGCTCTGTGTTCCAGGGAAGGGAGTTCCCTTGTGATTCAATTCTAAGGCAATGATTGGGTATATTTCATATAAAAAGACATTGTTTATCATTAGCACAAAAGCTGTGGCCACGTTGCTGGTGGGATCACAAGGAAAGTGGACTGAGGACCACCAGGACTGGAATTTCTTTTCAAATTTAACCCCATTGTCCCAAATTACATTTCAAATTTCAATAGGTAAGGTACCTTCTTCACCTTCCCCTGTAATTGCAGCTGCCACTGATTGCATCCACAGATGTGAATAGAACTCAGTTTCCTCTAGTTTCATCCCCAGCCATCCTTCCACACAAGGTTACCCTGGAATGCCTTCCTCTATAATATTTCCAAAGGTCTCTTTCCTGCTTTGACTCCAGGAGTGGCACAAATTCTCACGAGACAAAGGTGATGCTCCACCTGAGCCTCTTGGTATAAGTTGGATACTTGCCTCTGATTCATCCTTTCTGCCTTCCTGTTGGACTGTGAGCTCCACAGGGTCTGTAATTCCCAAATAATCTGTGACAACTTGGACACTTTCTGCACTATTTCTGTTAGAAAGTCCATTATGTGAAAAAATTTCTGCTAGGATACCCAATCCGCGTATTATTTCTTTAATCAAGCTTTAATCAGTGTTCAGCTCTGGTTGGTACACACAGGAAAGCCTTGACCAACCCAAAAAGTGATCAATGAATTCCGATAAATGTTTGCATTGATTACATCTGGGTAATTCCGCAAAAACCACTGGCCAATGCACCCCAGGGGTTATTCTTCACTTTACATTTCCTCCCCATGTTTTCTTTCTTATTTTTGGGTTATCAGCACATCAAGCTATAAATTTTTTATTGCTTGGTCTGCAATGCTTTGCGTCCTGGGTCCAAAGGAATGTGACACATCTGCTCCCACGTGTGGGTCTTGGTGCAGCCTTTTAAGTTGGGTTTCTGCCACCCCCTCAGGGACCAAGAGCTGCTTTCCAGCTCTTTCCCAACATCCTTCTTTATTTTTAGTACAGTCCAGCTGTTCTGCTCACTGTTCCTCCCCTTTTGTATAATTTGTTGGGAATGAATCTATGCAGGGTCATGGAGTCAACACCTCTTGGTTTCCTCAACGATTCTTCTTTTCCTGCTGGATCTGTTCTTTGGTTTACAGGATTGGGATTTCTTTTCTGGGGCACTTTGAGATTATTGTGACTTTATTTGGCTGAAGAACTGCTTTCACTAGCTTTGTAATTTCAGATCCATATTTCTCTGAACTCCCCTGTGAGTTCAGAATTTCTCACTCTTCCCAAACTGCTCCATGGACTACCCTAAAGCCATATTTTGAGCCAGTATAAATATTGACTTTCTTTCCTCAGCTCAGCTCCAGGGACTGAGTGAGGGCTGACAGTCCAGCTCTCTGGCAGAGGTGTTGCTGGGCAGTGGGCCCAAGGCAAACCCACGACAGGGTTGTTTCCCAGGGCCTGCCTGGCAGTGTCCACACTGGGACCATCTTTCTGCTGTCCCTTCAATGTGTCGCTGCTTCCGTCCATAAAGAGCTGCAAGTCCCTCCTGAGCAGTGATGAGGGACACTCTGGCATGTGCAGAAAGTGATGTGTTCATCTTGTGTTCCCAGCCTTGAATTCCATGGGCTGTAAAATGGTCTGAGGGATTTCTTACCTCCAAAGAAATTCCTCTCTGTCACACTGACAACACTGACTTTGGTTTTACTAAAGGTCCCTTGTTCTGTAACTACAGAACGAGCTGCTCCAGTACCCACTGGAAAATCCACTGTTTCATTCCCCAGTTTACCTGGAACCAAAGGATTGGCCAGGGAAATGATAAAAGATGCCTCCAGTCCCCTTCAGTCCAGGCCAGTTTCTGCCATGTCTCATCTCTTCTGACTCTCCCTTCCGTCCCTTTGCAGTTCGGGACACTCCTTTTCCCAGTGCCCCTCCTGTTTGCAACAGGCACCCTGATCCTTCTGGAGGGTGTTAATCCCCACCCTTGCCCCCAAAATCCGTGTCCCTGCATGTCGGTTGGGGCAGCTGACAATGGATTTGGGAATCTCCCTCAGCTCTTCTCCCTCTCCCCTATCAGTACAAACATCACTCGGAAAATAACCACCATCAATGCTCCTTCTCTCTTCCTGAATTTCTTTCTAATACCTGGCATGAACTGCCCAAGAAAAGGCCTGTTAAACAGCATCCTCTTTGCCTCCCTTGCTGGACCTGAGTCCATCCATGTGGGAGCAGCTTCACACAGTCTTTCAGAAAAAGCCCACGGAGACTCCTTTGCTCCCTGCTTCCCTTCATACAACTTGCCAAGGTGTTCTGGTTTCTTCAGTCCCTTCTGGATTCACAATTAAATCAGTTCCTGATACAATTTTAGTAAATCTCACCACTAGTCTGGTTGGGATCCCAGTCTGGGTCATTCTCAGGGAGAAATTCATCAGGATTTGGAATGCCCTGGACCTTTTGATCTAATCCTTCTATTTTCCTTACTCCTCCTTCCCGAGCTTTTTCTAAACTGCCCTTCTTTCCTCATGGGGAGACAAATATTTCAGAAGAGCCTGGATACCCCCCTCCCCCAGTTTGGATTATGAACTGACATCACGGTTTCAATCACACTACACATTCCTTCGGGATTCCTGTGGTGTGTCCCTGCTCATTGCTCTGACTCAGCAAGTCTGAAGCGACCTGCACGTTGCACATCCACTGCCTCCCCCTTCAGGTCCAGCCTCTGCCCTAAAGGTGCTTGTAATACCAACCTCTCTTTCCCTCTGGTCCTCCAGAAAACAGGCATTGCATCAAAACCAGCTCTTTTGTTGCCAGATTCACTGCCCGCTTCCAGCTTTGATCCTCATCTCCAAGGAGCTGCCGACAATGAAACTTAAGAGTTTCCCTCTTTTTTATCTTCTCGTCCCATACAATGAGTATCTTTCCCCTTACTTTCTTTTCTTGTTTCATTAACCAAAAAATATATTTTATTTTGATACTTTGAATCTTTGAAACCACATTTTTTCCTTACTTTACTGATTATTTCTTAAAGTGAAAAGCATTCTACATCAGGGTCTCCATCCCATTTGTTTTGCCTCCCACAAAACAACACCTGTAAAATCATATTATATTTTGAAGACCTGTTTTCCGGACATTTTTCACCATCATCTAATTTATATTGAGGTCACCAGTGATTAGAGCATCTTTTCAATTTATCTTGAGTCTTAATCCCCCCCAGATTTATCCAGTTCTTCAGGATGTGTCCAAGAGGAGTGCAAAGGGGAATTTTTAAAGAATCAGAGGAACCATTTCAATTCAGACATTGACAATGTTTCATACACTACACTTCTAACCCGAGTTTCTGCATCACCAGCTCTGAGTGTAAAAACATGCAAACACCAAAAATTCCGATACATGTGTCACCAAAGTGTAGAAACAAAATTTTTGCCTCTGCACCTTATGCAGAGCACAAACCCAAAATCCTGCTGGTTAGCAATTTTCATCCACACCCCTCACCAGGGAAACACCTGTAAAATGTGTTGTGTTCTGAGTTGCTGCTTGTCCCGGTGTCGGGGCTGCTCACGTGGAATCTCCAGGCACCAGGGTTGGGCACAGCACCAATTCCCACTCCGAGGTGAGGGATTTCTGGCTTTGTTCCAGTCAGCACAGAGAGGGGGGCTGGGGGTTCCCCCACGGCCATTCCCTGCTCACCAAGCATCAGAACTTCCCACTATTTGCACACCTGAGCAAACAAAGGCACCAGCATTCATTGGTTACAGATTGCAGAGCCCTTTTATTGATCAGCACTCAAGCCCCTCTTTGCTGGTGTCTCTCCCTTCTCCCTCTGGTCCCTCTGCAGGAGCAGCTCTTCCCTCGGTTTGAGCTGGGGTCTGTTCTGAGTAGGTGGTCAATGAGTCAGTGGTTTTGACCTCCTGCTGCTGGAATTACCTTTTCCCCAGGTGCTGCCCAGTCCTGCTGTCAACACTCCTGGTGCTTCTCATCCAGGCAGCTCATTCCTCTCAGAATGGTCTTCCTTTTTTCTTAAAAGAGATTAGCCAAGCCTAAAAGGTTTGTGGTGTTATTGCTTAATCACAACTGTCCAGCTGCAGCTACTGGGGGACATGAAGGACAACCAAATCCTCAGTGGTGACACTGAGCTGGGGAGGTGGCAGTGGATCTGGTGGGGGGATCCACAAAGCAGGAGGGGCAGTGGATGCAGCGACTGGCCAGGTTGGGGCTTCCCAGGGTGAGGAGGATGTGACCTCTGCAACCCAGAGAAGGGTCCCAATGATGCCGAAGGGTCTGGAGCGTCTGCGGCAAAAGAAGGGGTTGGGATGGTTTGGGGGATTGAATCCATGTACATACTTCCCTGATGGGAGGGAAGAAAGAGGAAACAAGGCTCTTCCCAGTGGATCCCCATGACAGGAGCAGAGGCAGCTGGCACAGACTGGCCTCCAAAGGTTTGGGGTATTTTTGCAGTGAGGTGGATCACACAAGTTATCTGGAAGAGGCTGCCCAGAGAACTGTGGCCCTGCCAGCTGGGAAGCTGCCAGTGGCTGCATGAGGGGTAAGAGGCCCCCAGACCCTTCCTGTGCCCAGCCCTGCTCATCAGGGTTGGCTGAAGTGGAGTGTCCAGATCAGTGTCCCATCCAGTATAAATATCTCCAAGGAGTAATTGTCCCAATACAATCCTTCTTGCATGGCCTTCCAGCACCAGGGTCCTCATGCCATGGTGGAATTTGCCCTTTCAAGCCTCAGTGGACAGAGCACAAGCAGCTGGAGGAGGGGCTGGAGTGGAGGATCTTCCCAGGTCCCTTCCAGCTGCAGGCAAGCTTCAAGCTCATTCCCAAAGGCCTCCCAACATTCCTCAGCTCCCTCATCCCTTGGAGCTGCCTCCTACCAGAGCCATCTGGTCACTGAAAGCAGCTTGCTCAAAATCCAGGGGCTGCACCCCCTGCCTGCTCTCCTGCCTGCCCTGGGCACTGACCTCTGCTGCCACCACATCCCCTTCCCAGGCACACCTCTCAGAAACACCCCTCCCTGCTCCAGCCCTGCCACGTTGCCCCTCCAGCACGTACCGGGATGTTATCACAGACTTTTCAGCTGGTTTAGATGAGAAGGAACCACCCACTCCCACCCACCACCATGGGCAGGGACACCTCCCACAGACAGGGATGGAGGCCCTGGTGAGGCTGAACCTCCCCCACCCAGCTGCCTCAGAAGGCTTCATCCCTGTCCTCTTGGTTGGGGGCCTGAAACACAGCCCACCACAGTGTCCCCCCCTGCCCGTGGCTCCAGCCCTGACCCGCTCTCAGCAGGACCGTGTGTCTCACAGAGGTGCCCCCACCCCTGGTGCTCCTGAACGTGTGGCCACCACATGCCCCCAGGAAAGTCTGTCCCTCCCCCAGCCCCACCAGCCATCCCAGGGTGGGGCTGCTTCACCCACTCACATCCTCACCGGCCCACAGGTGGGTGCACCCCCTGTGCCCAGCTCACTGGTGATGAGGACCCGCTGTTCCCATCACTCTGTGTCCTCTGCTTCACACTGCTCTCACACCTAAGGCTCTGGGAGCATCTTCTCTCCCCAGAGACCACAGTGTCACACCCTGACCCGGGAACACACACAGCCCCATCCCCAGTGCTGGTGGGTTTGTGCTGCCACCCAGTCCCAGCCCAGCTCATCTTGTTCCCTGTTCCTGGTGAGCCCTTTCTTCATTCACAGTGAGCCTATTCCCCATTTCCACTGAGCCTGTTTCCCCATTCCTGGTGAACCCATTCCCCCCCTTCCAATGAGTCTGTTTCCCCATTCCTGGTGAGCCCATTTCCCATTCCTGGTGAGCATATTCCCCCATTACCTATTCCTGGTGAACCCATTCCCCATCCCTTGTGAGTCCATTCTCCACACCCGGTGAACCCTTTTCCCATTCCCAGTGAGCCCGTTCCCAGTTTTCCAGCCCCTGGCCCAGCAGAGCCCCTGTACCCCCACCTCGCACTTGCTCACGCCTCGGGTTTCCACCACGTTTTATTACCAAATGGGTGCAGGACCATCCCGGGGCCGGTCCCGCTCCCACTCGCCCCAGCGCCGGGGCTGAGGAGAGTGCAGCCGGTGCCGGGGTCGGTGCGTTTGCCGGTGAAGCATCGGGCGCCCCACAACGCAGAGGCCGAGGCGGTGGCCAGAGGCCGGTGCAGACCCGGGGTTACGGGGGTTCCCGGGGGGTCCGACGGTCCCGGAGGGAGGGTCAGCGTCCGACGGCGTCGAGGATGCGGCGGTTGGAGTCGGCGCGGGCGCGCTGGCTCTGGGCGCGGGCGAGGAGCAGGAGGTGCCGCAGGAGGTGGAAGGTGAGGTCGATGGAAAGCGGCGGCTCGTCCCGCCGCCCTCTCCACGGCCCCGGGGCCGGCGGTACCAGCGGCGGCCAGAGCGAGCGGCCCCGAGCCCCGAGCCCGGCCGCCGGGACGGAGCCGTCGGTGGTGGCGGGGAGGGCGGCTACGGGCGGCGGGCGGGCGAGCAGCAGCAGGAGGGTGAGCAGCGCCCGCCGCATCCTCGGTCCCTCCGAACCTGCAGGTCCGGGGACTCAGCGCCACGGCAGAGACCGGGGCGGCTGCGGGGGCTCGACGGGAATCGCGTCCCCGGCGGCGCGGGGACCGCCCCAGGCGCGGTGCCCTCATCCCGCCCGGCCGCCCCTTCCCATCCCCGCTGCACCTTCCCGGCCCCGGCCCGGCACTGTCCCCGCCCGGTGCCCAAGCCCCGGCCCCTACCCGGTGCGGTGTGCCCGGTCCCTGCTGCTGCCGGCGCTGGCGGAGCGAGCGCGGTCCTTCCCGCGGGGGCTGCACCGCCGGTGCGGCCGGGCGTTATATTGGCCCCGGAGCCCGGGCTGACGTCAGCGCCAGGCATTCACCGGGCGGGGGGGTGGGAGCGGGGGGCACGGGGGCGGCGGGGAGCGGGTCCCTGACGGCGGGAAGAGGCTGCGGGGCAGAGGGGCGGCGGGGCAGACCTTGCTCTCCCCGGTCTCGGAGGCTGCCGGCCCCGTTCCGTTCCGGCGCCCGCCACAGGGGCCCGGCGGGGCCGCGGCCGGTGCCTGCAGCTGCCTTGGGTCGTGCTGCCCCCCGCTCCCCCGGCCCCCCGGTTCCCTCTCTCCCTCTCCCGGCTCTGCCGTCCCCCGCCAACCCCCTTCTCCGCCGCTGTCCACGGTGCTGAACGGCCGGGCGGGGCGGTTGAGATGTACCGGTCAGACGAACGGGGGAGCTCCCCGTGAGCTGTACCGGTGAGCTCTCCGTGAGCTGTACCGGTGAGCTCCCCGTGAGCTGTACCGCTGAGCTCTCGGTAAGCGGTACCACTGAGCTCCCCGTGAGCTGTACCGGTGAGCTCTCGGTAGGCTGTACCGGTGAGCTCTCGGTAAGCTGTACCCCTGAGCTCTCGGTAAGCTGTACCCCTGAGCTCTCGGTAAGCTGTACCAGTGAGCTCCCCGTGAGCTGTACCGGTGAACTGCCGGTGAGCTGTCTTGGGCTGAGCCGCGGCTCCTCGCCGAGGGACCCCCGCGTTGCCGGGCCGAGTGGCCACCTCGAGCAGCGGCGTCCTGAGCACTGGACGCGGGCGGCGGCAGGGGAGACCTCTGGGCGTGGGGGGGACACCCCAGGCACCAGCAACTCTGGGACAGGACAGTCGTGGATGGGGGACCCCGGGCGTGGCTGTGGCCCCGTGCCCCGGGCAGAGTGGGTCGTGCCGAGGTCAAACCACGGGGCTGGAGCTGCAGACACCCCGAAGCGCAGCGGCAGCATCGGCCAAGTCCTGTGAGTCATAGAGCAGAGACACCGGAGTCGGCAGCGCCGTGCTGGATGCAGGGTGTTCCGATGGGGCACCAGCGCCGCTGCCAAACGGTGAGGTGGCTGCTAGTGCTTCACATCACTGCTGGCAGTCCCCTGAGTGCACCACACGCTGCTGGCAGCCCCCCGAGTGCTTCACACTGCTGCTGGCAGACCCCCGAGTGCACCACACCACTGCCAGCAGACCCCCGAGTGCAGAGCCCTAACCCCACCTGCAGACAAGACAACACCCAGAACCGACACTGGTGCAGGTGCCCAGCCAGGCCCAGACTGGGTTCCTTCCACAGTGGCAGTGTTGGGCAGATCTGGGACAGAGGCTCAGTCTGGCCCCTTGCACGGTGTGTCTGACACAGGTGGCACAGGGGCAGTGGGGCACAGCCCTGTCAGCAGCCAGGCAGCACACAGTGCCCTGCCCCCGTGAGGTGACCCAGCGTGAAGGCTGGCACCTGGCACCGCTTCCCACAGCGGCAGGGCAGAGCCCTCAGCAGGGGCTGGGCTCAGCCCCCCAAGCTTTGGCAGCCCCATGCCGTGGGGCAGCTACTCCTGGGGACAAGTGGCTCATGCCCCGTGGCTCATGCCATGCTTGCAGCTCACTCACTGCTGACACCCCAGAGCCTCCTGTACCCCCAGACAGAGCTTCAAGAGGCTCAGTTCCTCGGGGCTGCAAAATCCTGCCATCCACAGCACCCACCCCACAGGCTGGAGAAAGCCTGGGCCAAGCCCACACAAGGCTCGAGGCCCCGCTGAGGCCCTGGTGCCACCCGTGCCTGGTCCCATCCCCTGGTTCCATCCCCTGGCCCCAGCCGTGTGCTGCTCTACCCAGTGCTGCTGGGGGCTGCAGCCACAACCTCCTCCCATCCCTCACTCCTCAGGTGAGGGCCAGCAGCTGGGTGGGCTCTGTGGCCCCATCCCCAGATGGGTGCACAGGGTCCTGAGCAGGATTCGGCTCCTCCGTGCTTCAGGTTGTACTCACCTGCCTGGAGTGGCCCCAAAGCCTGGGCCAATGCAGGGCCAGCCCAGGGCAGGAGTGTGAAGGTGAGGGAGGAAGGACAGACGGTGCATCCTCTCCAAAAGTGCCATGCCAGCAGCCCACAGAACCCAGCAACAAGGGGATGGATCCGTCCAGCTGCGTCGGGCGGCCACAGTGCAACCACGGGGGCTGGGGCTCAACACCCTGTGGGGATGAGGTGAACTGCTGTGGTCCCACCAGCTCCACTCGGAGCTCCTGCTCAGGATGTGCTGTGTGAGCTGGGTATGTCTGCTCACTGCTGGTGTAGGCTGAGCACGGGCACACAACCCCACAGGGCAGCAGTGCTGGTGGTAGCAGCCCTGCGGGGCTCCTTGCTGACAGGACACGCAGGCTTGTCTCAGACATGGCACAGCTGGGCCCTGTTCCAGCCTCAGCTTCAGCCCTACTCCCATCCCTTCCCACAGCCTCCCTGGATGTACAGCCCTGCACTGAGCACACTCTGACCCTGGGGGGACTCTGCACCCAGCACTGGAACCCTGACACCATTCACCTCGTCCCACTGTGCTGTAGCAGTGAGGGCACTATCGCAGCCCATGGAATTGCTGCAGTGGGACCTGGAGATCCCCTAAGCCACCACCCACCCTCTGCCAGAGCCCCCTCTCCTCACCCAGTCAGCGAGGCAGCTCACCCCACCAGCATGTGGTCCAAAGCCCACGCTCAGTGCCTTGGGACAAGGCACTGTGGACCTGTCCATCTACAGCACAGGAATGGTCACTCTAGAACTGCTTTGGCATGGCCTGGAGCAACTGCCAGGCCACGAGCCTGAGGGCCACAGGAATCAAGAGTGAAAACCACCATTTATTGGTGCTCTGTCTACAGCAGAGCCACAGCAACCCCCATTTTCAGGGGAAGCACCCCAGCCTGCAGTGACCCAGCTCTGTGCCCACGGTACTGCCAGCCCAGGGCCAGCCCTGGCCCAGTGGCACTCCCACTCCTCCTTCCTCCAGGGGTGTGCCGTGGGGAAGGGCAGAGTGATGTGCAGGGCAGGAGGACTCTGTGCAGGCAGAGACCAGGAGATTGTTGAGCATGGATGGAGAAACACGTTGCAGGCAGAGCTGCCACCCAGCACAGCCAGAGCTGGAGCTGGAGCTGGAGCCACTCCAGGCCTGTCTTGGGGTGACTTGGCACCATCTTCTCCCCAGTGTGTCCCTGGGGCAGTGGGGGCCATGGTGATGGTGCCTCCCCAAGGAGACAGCGGGACAGCTGCTGCCAGCACTCCTCCTGTTCCAGCCTGTCCACAGCCACAGGCACCCACCCCAAGGGCTCCAGGGTCAGGGTCAGGCAGTGCCCAGGCTGGGGACAGGGGTGGGACACGGCTTCTGCCTCACATCCGATTTGCTTTCCAGGAGAGGTAGCAGTTCCAGACGATGGCAACACACTGGACAACAGCCAGCCTGGGGACAGAGGGGACAGGGTCCACAGCCACTGTTCAGGAGGCCAGGGGCTGGGGGCCAGAGCCACAACACTACCTGTGCTGCAGCGGCACGAAGTAGAAGTTTGCAATCTGCACGGGTGGCCAGATCTAGGCAGAGAAGGGGAGAGCAGTGAGAGGCCCTGCAGCGTCTGTGCCCCAAGCCCACCCTTGCCTGGCACTCGGGGATGGGACAGGGACTGGGACACAGACCCGCCAGCACTCACACAGTAGTTGGTCATCAGGGCGTCTGTGTAGTCCTGCAAGAGAAAGGAGTCTGAGCACACACAGAGCCCCCACTGCCCCGTCCATGTCTCCCACAGCCGTGTCCATGGGGGTCATGGGGACAGGGCAGCCACAACCACCCTCTCCCCCCTGAGAACCCTCTGTGCCACAGCCAGGGCAGGCAGCTCCTCTCCCCAGTGTGGGCTGTAAGCCCCTATTCAGCCCCACACCCCCTCAGGCCCCTCTCAGGCATCCTGAGGCAGGGATGGAGGCAGGCACTGAGCCAGGCTATCCACCCGGGAGCCCACGGTGCTGTCCTTCCCGTCCTCACGCTGCAGCGAGGCCGTGCCGCATCCCTGCCCCACGGAGCAGGACGAGTCCCCGATCCAGCCCGGCCGTGACTCAGCCAGGAACCCCGGCTCCTCCTGCTGCTGGCTGCCAGCCCAGGACGGGGTGAGCAGGCACAGGGTGATGGATGCTCTCTGACGCTTCCTCTGCGTGCGGAAAGGTGGATGCACCCCATGCCAGGGTGAAGGTGCTGCCGGCACGGCTGCCCAGACCCCAGCCACGCTCTCCACAGCAGCTGGGAGCTACAGCCTGTGGGAATCACCCACCACGGCGGGGTGCTTTGGGGGAGCTGAGGCAAGATCCGTGGCACCAGCTGGTCAGGATGCATTAAGAGTGGATGGACAAGAGCTCGCGGGGTGCTGCCTGTACCCAGGACCTCTCCACATGTGTCTCTAGGGTGCTTTGGAGCATCCCATAACTGGGCTATGGCTTGTGCAGAGCTTGGAAAAAGCAGAGGTGACACAATCCTGCCCCAGGATCTGCTCCCTGCACCCCAGGGGAGGATGGGGGGCACGCACTGGCAGCCCGGCAGGCAGTGGGCTGGCGCCTGGGGGTGGCACCCACTGAGGAATGGGCTCTGGGTGATGGTACAGCATCTGGCTGGGCAGAGCTCCAGCCCTGGCCAGTGGGTCTGGCTGGGTTGGGACCCTTCACAGGCAGCCCTGGCAGCGATGCCTGAGGCTGGTGCTGCCACCCCTGGCAGCCAGGTGAGCACCCCAGCGACCCTCAGCCCGGTGGGCAGCCCTCCCCTCCCCAGTGACTCACTCTGGACACGCTGACTCAGCACTCGTGCTGGTTTCCAGCAATTACTGCTAATGGGAGCCATCCCAGTAATGGCTCTGGAGACCCAGCCAGGAGCAGGGCCGGACAGCACAGGTGGGACCCTGGGGCCGCAGCACAGGAACGGCCGTGGTGCCAGAATCTGGAGGACTGGCAGCACCAGGCACCTGATGCCCCCAGGGCCCTCAGACCCAGCGCCTGGGTGCAGGAACAGCCACGAACGGGAGCAGCAGCCAGGCCCAGCACACCGGGAGGAGCTGCCAGGGCCAGCACACCGGGAGGAGCTGCCAGGGCCCCCCCAGTTGCCCAGGGGCCCCCCCCATCCACTCCAGGGCGGCAGCACATACCTGCTGGATCTTGGCCCAGTTATCCTGAACTGACAGCCCATTCGTGGCCCCCGTGATGGCCAGGAAGCAGCCAAGGAAACATGGTGCAAAGCCCCCCTGTGAGAGAAGGAGCCAGGGCCAATGCCAAGGGGCTTGTGGTACTTGGAGCTGGGCTGGCCATGGGCAGCCCCTGCGACCCTCCACCAGGGTGGGGCTTGGCTCAGCTCAGGCACAGGGGTTCATGGAATGGGATGAAAACTTGTCACAGGAATACGGCTGCACCCATCACCCCATCCTGCTGCTCCAGCCCGATGTGCCACCCTCACCCACATCACACCAACCTGGTCCAGAACCATCTTCTTCACAGCAACGCCTTTTGTGCTCCCCGGGATGAGCCGATCCAGGATCCTGTACCAGCTGCCCACAACGGGGCCCTACAGGAGCCAGGAGGTGAGGAGCAGCACCTGACCTCACTAGCCAAGGGGCCTCCAGAGCTGGTTATATGGGCCCAAGACCACGGGGATGGGCTTGTCCTGCCTCCCCCTGGGCTGTGCTGCTGTGCTCCAGGGAACCAGCCCTGCCCACAGCTGCCAGAGGTGGCACCAGGATGTCCCAGCTCACACTGGAGGGCCACCGTGACCTCACGCTGACAAAAGAGCCCCTGATCCCATCCCATCCCATCCCATCCCATCCCATCCCATCCCATCCCATCCCATCCCATCCCATCCCACCGTGCTGGCACTCACCACGAAGCAGAAGCCAATGGCCATCATTTTCACGGTGCGGGTGCCGTGGTGCCCCTGCAGCCCCCGCTGCTCCACCAGCTGCTGTGCGATCACATCCCCAGCTCCCATGAGGGCCCCTGCGACCACCACAGCCCATTCAGGTGGGTAAGACCCCCCCACACCCTGCCCATGGCCGGGCCTCCTGCCCCAGTGCTGCTGCTGCTGCTGCTTCCCTGCCCCGGGACACCTGAGCCTGCTCTGGCCCTGCCGGCTCCATCCTGCCTGCAGCCCTTCACTGCCTGCAGCCCTTCACTGCCTGCACCCAACCCTCGGGCCTCTCAGGATGCTGCAGCATCTCTGGCCGAAAGGGTGCCCGGCTGCACCTCCTCCCGCTGTCCCAGGCACGGGGCTAACCTGTTGTGAAAGACTGATTGACACCTGTCACCCAGGGCCTGCCTGGGGCTCTCAGGACAGTCCACCTGGCTGCTGACTGTGCTCCCCTCCATGGCCTCTCCTGAGCCTCTCCCAAACCTCTCCCTCTGCGCTGGGCAGGCTCTGCTGATCCCTCTCTGCCTGTGCCCCTGCCAGCAGCCAGGACACACGGATGAGCTCCCCACTGCCCAGGCTGCCCCAGCCCCTCACTGTGGCCGGCTGCTGGCACGGCCTCCTGGCCCTGTTTCCAGACCAGTGTCCCCAGTGGGGTGCTGCCTGGCTGGGCCTCTGGCAGCTCTTGCTGCATTCGACAGCCCTGACCCCTTCGACGCAACTTGGCTGGCCCGGTGCTGCCCCCCCGCCCCAGCGCTGCTCCCCTTGGCCCTGGCAGCTCCTGATCACTCCCCCCGTTCCTCCCGGGACAGTTCCCAGGCAGGTCTCCAGCCCCACTGCTGCTCTGCTGTCCTTGGAAGCCCTGAGTCCAGCAAGCCCTCAGCCTGGGGAGCACCAGCCTCAGCACCCCCTGTCCCGGCAGCCCCTGTCACAGCCAGCTCAGGGCCAGCCCTATCCCAGGGGCTCCATGAGGGGACCAGGGCCCAGCTTCCTGTCCCAACACAGTGCCATGTGGCCCCCAGAGCTCGTGGGCAGGGCAAGCACAGGCTCTGCAGCCCCACGGAGCCCCCAGGCACCTCCTGCTGCCACCTCACAGGCTCAACCTCCCACCCTGGATCAGCCCCAAGGTTTGGGGCTCTGTTCCCTGGCCCAGAGCCCTCTGCACTCACCCATGATGGCAGGGCAGCCCTGCCAGCCCGTGGGCTGCAGCAGCACAGGGGAGGGGGTGGCAGCAGGACCAGGATTCCAGGCCAGCACAGCTGGAGTGCTGGCTGGTCCCACAGGTAGCATTCCCAGGAGCTGGGTGCAGGGGCACGATGCTCATTGAGAACATGCAGCCGTGGCACTGCCGTTACTCATCCAGTGCTGAAAGCTCCGGGAATGGTGCCCAGCAGTGACAAAGCTGTGCTGAGGGAACAGACCTGTCTCTGCCTGGGCCTGGGGTGCGGATGGATCCAGCCCCTGATGACGACTTTGGCACCAGTGCTCACGCAGGGTGACCCGGTTGTCCAGGACTGGAGCCTGCAGCCAGGCCAAGCCCAGAGCCGGGGTGCCCAGCTGACCCCCAGCTCGTTGCTCCCATGACCAGAGGACTCTGAACAGGGCCTGAACCTAAGTAGGGCACCGTCTGTACCCCCACAGCATCACCACGGCAGGAGTGTGGGGCTGCTCTCCACAGGCAGGGAGGGACAGCAAGGTCACGGCTGTGGGCACGTGCTGCTGCCCGCTGTGCCCCGGCCCTGCCGGCAGCCTGGCCCGGGGCCCGGGATGCAGGAGGCAAAGCCCTGCCTGACCCTGTGCTCCTCGGACAGCAGCTCGGGCAGCGAGCACGGCTGGATGCAGCAGGCACAGCCAACTGCCAGCAGCTCCCTGGCCCAGCCCCAGCTGGCAGCACCGGGGCCTTCGGGAGCAGCAAGGGAAAGCAGGGCTGGAAGCTGGAATGTGTCCAGCCCCGGGCACGGGAGCTGCACGGACCACAGAACAGCCAGCACAGAGGGGCCAAGCCCAGCTGTGAATGGGGGTCTGAGAGCAGGAAGACTTGACCCCAGCAGTGCTCCCCCAGCCTGGAGGGAACAGCCGTGACCCCTCAGCTGGGCCTGGGGACCTGCCACAGGCAGGGAGAGTCCAGACCGAGGGCAGAGCCTCTTCTGGGCCAGGGGAACCACATCCAGCGTCAGCCCAGCACCTGCAGAGCATCTGTGCCCCCCACGGCACAGCCCTGTGCCCCAGGGGGCTGGTGAGGCCCTGAGGGACTCTGCCATGGCAGGGCCAGCTCTGACAAAGCAGCAACAGGCAGAGCAGGGCTAGAGCTGCAACCAGCCCAGGGCCACACCGAGCCTGGCGGGCGGGGGCCAGGGGGGCACGGGCAGGGTTGGCCCTGGGCAGCCGTCCCAGCTCCACCCTGGTTTCTTGCCAGGCCCCAGGGGACGTGTGCCCAGCGGTGCCCAGCAATTGACTCCATCACACCGATAAAAATAACAGCGGGAGCAGCGAGGCCGCCTGGCAGGGCCCCAGCAGCTGGGCAGGGGGGCACCCGGGGGCAGCACGGCCAAGAGCCAGTGGCTGCACCGCAAGGGGAGGCCCTGGCTCAGCAGAGCACCCCCTGACCTCGGGGTTATGCTTTCCCAACCTCCTGGGCTGGTGGCTTGGGAGCAGCGGGACAGGGGGAACAGCACGACGGGGATGAGGCTGGAAGCAGGGGATGCAGCAAGGAGCACACAGGGACGCCCTGCTCCCTGCCAGAGGTGCCACACAACCCCCACACGGCCCTGAGCACACACAGCACAGCCAGGATGGGCTCTCCCACCACTCAGCCACAGTCCCAGCCCGGGTGGATTGGGGAGGACAAGAAGGGCAGTAGGCGGCGGGGGCAGAGCTGTCTGGTGCTCAGGGCTATGAGTCCTTGGGGCATCAGAGCTGCTGGCCAGTGCCAGGGCAGATTTATGGCCCTTCCCAGCCCTGCAAGCAGCAGCAGAGTTACGGGAATTCAGGACAGGGACCCGGGAACCTCCCCAGGCAGCACCTCTGTGCCTTCACCCGAGTGCTGGCACACACCCGGGGGGTGCTGTGCCCCTGCACGGGGACTGCAGCCCACCGAACCCCCAGGGCCAAAGCCCAGACCCCATCCCCTCCCGGGGGGGCAGGACCCCCAAGGCAGCCTCCCCCCGGGGCCTGGGGATGAGTGGAGCGAGTCCTTGAGCCGTGGAAGACCCCTCCTTAGGCCCCCACTAACCCCCATGAGCCCGGCGCGGTGCCCGCTCTCCACGCCGGGCGCGGGGCATGCACGGCAGCACGGCCCGTGTGCCGGGGGTGGGCCGGGAGCCGGGGGGTGCCGGGCCCGTCCCTTACCGGCGGGGAGCGCCTGTGCCGCCCCGGGCCCGTCCCTTACCGGCGGTGAGCGCCTGTGCC
>JAWWES010000018.1:58102-74695 GCA_035583135.1 Lophotriccus pileatus | reverse complement strand
GCGCCTGTGCCGCCCCGGGCCCGTCCCTTACCGGCGGGGAGCGCCTGTGCCGCCCCGGGCCCGTCCCTTACCGGCGGGGAGCGCCTGTGCCGCCCCGGGCCCGTCCCTTACCGGCGGTGAGCGCCTGTGCCGCCCCGGGCCGCCGCGCCAGCAGCCGCCCGCAGCCCCGCCACAGCGCCGCCATGGCCCGCGCGGCGCGCTGACGCGAGTCGCGGTGACGAGAGTGAGTCGCGGCGCGATGTCGTGTCGCGACCGGGCAGGTTTATTGGTCAGTAGCGGCCCAGCACGGTGGCCACCAGCGACATCCGCACGAACATCCCGTTCTCCGCCTGGCGGAAATAGGCGGCGCGCGGGTCCGAGTCCACCTCCACGCTGCGGGGCGACGGCATCAGCGGGCACCGCCCCGGGACGCCCGGCCCACCGGCACCCCCGAGCCGCCCCGGGACCCCTGATCCCACCGGGACCCCTGATCCCACCGGGAGCTCCGAGCCACCCTGGGACCACTCACCCCCCCGGGACTCCTGATCCACCAGGACCCCACACACCCCGATCCACCTCGATCCCTCACCCCACCGGGACCCCTGACCCACCGCACACCACAGCCCCTGTCTCCCTCCAAACCCACCAAGCAACCGCAGCCCCCCTCACCCTGAGACCCCACCCTGCCCAGCACACTGCAGCCCCCATGCCCTTGATCCCGCAACAACACCAGGGACCCAGTTCCCCCAGAGCCCCCCCCAGCCCCCATGCCCTGAGACACCCCACTCCTGCCCAGTATATTACATAGCCCATTCCCCCAGCCACTACCCCTGAGCCCCCCACCCACCCAGTACCCTGCAGCCCCCCTGCCCCTGCTTCCCCCCCTCCACCTGATCTCATTGACACGGGGCAGGGGGTGCATCACCACCATCCTCTCCTTGGCACGGGTCATGATGTGGGGCGTGAGGATGAACTGCCCAAAGCACTGAGAGGGGGGACACACAGAGCCCTCAGCCAGGGACCCCCCACACCCCCCAAGGGCAGCAGGACCCGGGGTCCCCTCACTCACAGCCTCGTACTCCTCAGCCCGCTGGAAGCGTTCCTTCTGGATGCGGGTCATGTAGAGCACGTCCGTGTCTGGCAGCGCCTCCTCAATGCTCCCGAACTCCTCCTGGAGCGGCATGTCAGCAGGGTGGGGGGCACAGGGCTGAGGGGGCGTGTGGGGCCAGCCTCCCACCCCCCTCCTCACCTGCTGGATGCCCTTGGAGGCCACAAAGCTGGTGATGTCGGGGGGCATGCGGAGGCCGGGGGGGGTCACGTAGCGCAGTTTGACACGGTACAGGGTGAGCAGGCGGGCCAGGGAGTGCACTGTGCGCCCATGCTTCAGGTCGCCCACCATGGTGATCTGGGGAGAGCAGTCAGGTCAGCCCAGCCACGGCCCCCCAGGGCCCAGATGGGGCCCCTTGGCCCCCCAGCCCCAACACCTCACCGTCATGCCATTGACGGTGCCCAGCTCCTCGCGGATGGTGAAGATGTCCAGCAGCGCCTGCGTGGGGTGTTCCCCCACCCCGTCCCCGGCGTTGATCACCGGCTTGCGGCAGTGCCTGGCGGCCAGCTGGGAGCACGGGCAGGGCAGGCAGGGGTGAAGGCAGGCAGGGGTGAGGGCAGGCAGGAGTGAGGGCAGGCAGGAGTGAGGGCAGGCCCCACCAGCCCCACGGTGGCAGGACCCGAACCCTGCCCAGCTGGGGACCACGTCCCTGCCCCATAGCGCAGGTCACTGTCCTCGCATCAGGGCAGAGCCCCCAGCACCTCCAGGACAGGATGCGGCCCCCCAGCCCCTCTCACCTCGACAGCGCCGGGCTGCGGGTGCCGCAGCACCAGCACGTCCGCGTAGCAGCACATGGTCTGCACGGAGTCGGCCAGTGACTCGCCCTTCTGCACCGAGGACGTGGCCTCGGAGAAGGACAGGACGGAACCACCCAGCCGGCTCATGGCCGCTGCGAAGGAACTGCTGGTCCTTGTGCTTGCCTCGTAGAACATGGTCACCATCACCTTCCCCTGCAGGGGACGTGCTGTCACCTCGGGGAGCCCGGGGCACCCCCACCCGGGACAGGGCTCCCTCGGGGCACCTGGGGGCCAGGTGCACGGCCCACCTTGAGGATGTCCAGGTTGCGCTCCTTCTGCACCAGCATGCGCATGACGTGGGCCACATTGAACAGGTGGGACAGCTGTGGGGACAGGTGGCTCAGGGGGTGCAGGGGCGCTGGGGCTTGGCCAGGGCACAGAAGGCACCGCAGCCCCCATGACCCCCTGGCCCCCGTGCCCACCCGCCCAGGCACCTGGTCCTTGGAGAACTGCTCGACAGAGAGGACATGCTGCCCGACGAGGTGGTGCACCATTTGCGCCAGTGGGGAGGCCTGGACGTGGGGGGAGCGCTGGGGAGAGGCCTGGTGTGGCCCGGGGCCCAGTGGGTGGAAGTGGCTGTCCTGGATCGCCGCCGCATCTGGGACACCAAGAGCAGCTGGTGAGCCCACAGGGGTGCCCAGGGGAGCCCAACCACCTGCTGTAGGCCTGGGACCCCCGCTATGGACCCCAGATCTCCTCTTCACTCACCCGGCTCCGCTGCCTTCCTGCCGGCCTTCTCACGGGCATCCTCGGCTGGGCAGGAGAGGGGAGTGGTGCCGTTAGGGGATGTGGGGAGCGGCAGCGCCCTGGGCCCTGCTCTCCTCCCAGGGTGCTGCTGGCACGGCACAACCCTCCTGGCGCTCGGCAGCACCAGGCAAACCACATCAGGGCCCAATGCCAGGGTGAAGGCCACCCAAGGACAGGCAGGCCAAGCCCCACATCATGCTGCGCCCCTCTCCCCATGCACCCCGCAATTCCCAATTGGTCACCCCCAATCACACTGGCAGGTGAGGGGTCCCCGAGGTGCTGTGTGGGCCGGGGCGGGAGCGGAGCAGGCGGCACAGCCATGCCCTGTCCCGTGGCACCCGGCACCGGGTGCGGGAATGGGCCCACGGCGGGTGGCGCGGGCAGCCCGGGGCCCGCACGGCACCCGGGGGAGGGGATGCACTCATGGGCTGCAGTCAGTGCCATTAGTGAGTCCCCCCCACCCCGACATTACCGGTGCCTCGGGCGCCCGGGCGGTGCGCAGCTCCCAGCCTCTGGAACACTGAACGGGACACAAGGGCCGGCGTCAGCGGGGCCGCCCGTCTGCGGCCCCGGCCCTGGCCCCGGGCAGCGCACCCATCGCCCCACCGGCCACGCTTGCCGCCTCTGCCGCTGCCCCCCTACCTGGCAGTCCGGGGTCAGAGGCCCAGGGGACGCGGGGTGGGGGGTGGAAGCGCGCGTCGCCCGCAGGGCCGGGCCGGCGGGGGCTGGGGGCTCGTCCACGCAGAGTCTCACCAGGTGCCACGTGCCGGAGCTGCTCGGGGATCTGCAACGAGAGACCCAGCTGGAGCCAGGGTGGACAGGGACCCCCACCAGCCCTGTGCATCCCCGTACCTTCACAGTGTCCTTGGCAGGGGCCACGTGTGGCAGCACCACAGCTCCTGAGGGCCACTTCTTCACATCTTGCCCATAGCCAGGGGGCACCAGCACCTGCATTCATGGGGGTCATGGGGTTGGGGGTGATGGCGTCAGTGTTAGGGGACCCCCTCAGTGCTTGGGGACGCTGACAACACAAGGGAAAACAGACCCAGGACCTTCCTTACCTGCCCGTCGATGTAGGCAACCTCCCCACGCAGGACCACCGTCCGCACCATCCCCTTCACCTTCATGCCCTCAAAGGGGGTCCAGCGGGCCTTGGAGAAGGCCGTGCAGCCAGGGATGATCCACTCCTGCTCCAGGTCCACCTGCCAGGACAGTGGGTCAGAGGCAGCAGGGCCAGGACCAGACCTGGGGCAGGTGGGCAGGGACCCACCTCTATATAGGTGTCCTCCTGCGCTGGCAGCCCAAAGATCTTGCGTGGGTTCTCGTAGAGGCGCTGGACAATGTCCTCCATGCTGAGCCGCCCCTCAGAGACGGCCGTCAGCAGCAGGGGCAGCATCGTCTCCAGGCCAGGGTACCCAGGGGGCGGCTGCTGGCCCTGCTTCTCCTCCAGTGTGTGGGGGGCTGCAGGAGGGGCTGGTCACCAGGGGCTGTCCCCACCCCTTGTCCCCGCCCCGCGGACACTGTCCCCCAGGGCTCACCGTGGTCTGTGGCAAAGCAGTCGATGGTGTCCATGTTCTCCCAGAGCGCCTCCACGTCCCGGCGGGTGCCCAGCGCCGGCCGCACAGCCGCCCGGCCCTCCCCGAGGCGCCCCAGGTCATCCTGGCTCAGGAAGAGGTGGTGCGGAGCCACCTCACACGTCACCGGGATCCCCCTCTGCTTGGCCGCCTTGATTAGGAGGATCTGCGGGAGCTGCGGTTAGCAGGGGGAACACAGAGGGCCCCACAGCCCGACCCCGGAGCCCACCGTCCCCACCCCCAGCTCACCTCCTCCCTGCGGGCCACGTGGCAGATGTGGACGGGGCGCTGGTACAGCTGGGCCACCATCAGCACCGCGGCCACCGTCTGCCGCTCCGCGTGTGCCACGACAGGCAGGTGCTGCGGCCACTGCTCCAGGTGCTGGGGGGAAACGGGGCCGGTGGGTGCTGGCACTGGGAGCGGCCCTGCCCCGTGCCAACCCCTCCCCACCCGCAAACCTCCATCCACAGCGACACGTCGTCCATCCGCAGGCTGGAGAAGGTGTCGTTCAGGTACATCTTGAGCCCGACAGCCGCCCCAGCCAGGGGGCCCAGCGCGCCAACATTCTCTGAGGAAGCCCCCAGGAAGAGGGCGAAGTCGCAGCGGGCCCCAGCCTCGGCCAGCTGTGGGGTGTGAAGTGGTGAGTGCCATGGCAGGGCCAGTCCCACTGGGGGCAAGCGAGCCCACCGCAGGCAGGAGGACCACCATGACTGGCATGGCAGCGCCCAGGGAGGGGATGTGAGCATCAGGCTGGCAGCAGCCCCTCACCTTCTGTGCCAAGGAGAAGGAGGCGGCGTCGGTGATCGCAGGGCTGGTGTTGGGCATGGCACACACCATGGTGATGCCCCCGGCCAGGGCGGCCGCCGTGCCCGACGCAAAGTCCTCCTTGTGGGTGCCACCCGGCTCACGGAGGTGGACGTGCACATCAATGAGGCCTGGGGAACGTCAGCCTCAGCACCGGCAGTCCCCAGCCTCAGGGGGCATGGCAGCACAGCAGGGAAACATCTCCTCTCCCTGCAGTGCTCACAGATGTGCCCAGCCTGACTCCCAGTGCTGCTCCAGCTCCAAACGGCCCCCCGGGAAGCCCCTGGTCCCGCTGTGGCCCCTGTCCCACCCACCTGGCAGACGGATGAGTTTCTGGGACGCCATGCAGTCCACGTGCATCTTCAGTGGGGGTGCTGCCCCGATCTGGCTTAGTGCCTGCAGAGACAGCAGCTGTGAGGCAGCACACCAGGCCAGGGTAACAACAGCTGTCCGAGTTGGACCCCAAAAGCAAGCCCTGCACAGCGATGACTGCAACACAGCGCCTGCCCCACAGCACCCACAACAGGACTTGAATAACCTCCCTTTGCTCCCTTCCGCTGCACACCCTCCCTGGGCCCCCACGTGTCCCAGCCCACCTCCACGAAGAGCTTTGCGCACTTGATGTCGATGATGAGGGGCACGGAGCAGTCGACGGCCAGGCGCCGGGTGCGGTACCCCTTGGTGACGAAGGAGGAGAGCCGGCGGCCCCCCAAGTTGCGCATCGACAGGTTGATGACCATCTCAAAGTGGTTCTCGGCCAGGTAGTCCAGGATGCTGCGCTGGGTCTCCCGGGTGCCAGCCTCGCTGCCATCGGCCTCCTCGAAGTGCCAGTCCACGGCCTTCACCTGCGGGCAGTGACCCTGTCAGGGCCGCCCACTTCCCCCGCGGGTGCCCCTGGCCCCACAAGCCCCCAGCTCCGACCTTGATGCCGTGCTCAGTGTAGAAGTCGGCAGTGCCAAGGCTGGCATACAGGTTGTAGCCGAGGGTCTCCAGTTTCCGCACCGTGAACAGCAGCTCGCTCTTGTTCTGCAACAAGATGGGGGCCTGTCAGAGGGCAGAGGGGAAACCCTGACCCCCCAGCACGGTCCCCCCACACACCTTGTAGCTGCCAATGGTCAGCAAGATGTTTTTCTTGGGGATCTTGAAGCCGGTGCTGAGCATGGCCTTCAGGTATGCCTCGCAGCGGTTCTCCCCGAAGCAGGCCACCTCGCCCGTGCTCGTCATCTCCACCCCCAGCACCACGTCGGCACCCGCCAGGCGTGAGAAGGAGAACTGGGGCACCTGGGGGCAGCGCGGGGCTCAGGGGCTGCCCAACCCCACGGCCCAGCCTCGCCCCCGCGGCCCCTGCTCACCTTGACACCTACAATGCCCGTGCCCGTCATCAGCCCCATGGGCTCCACGTCCTCGCCCATAATCACCTGGGTGGCCAGAGCCACCAGGTCCACCCCCAGGGTCTTGGACATGAAGGGGAAGGAGCGGGAGACGCGGACATTGCACTCAATCACCTTTAGCTGGCCGTCCTGGGGGAGAGGGGATGGAATGAGGCACAGCTGGGGACACAGGGCGTTCTCCCAGCGGCACTCGGTGCCCCAGCACGGCCCCCAGTCCCTGTACCTTGGCGATGAGTTGCAGGTTGAAGGGTCCCGTGACCTGCAGCTCCCGCCCGATGGCGTAGACAATAGCCTGGATGCGCTCCAGGGTCCTGGGAGGGATGTCCTGGGGGGGTGTCACCAGTGTGGCATCGCCTGAGTGCACCCCAGCGTTCTCCACGTGCTCTGAGATGGCGAAGGCCACCACACCACCATCGCAGGCCACTGCGTCCACATCGATCTCCTGTGAGGGGGGACGCAGTCACAGCCTGTCACTGGGGGACAGGGTTCTCACAGTGTCCTGGGGCCGGAGCAGCCCCCTGGACAGACCTTGGCCTCCTGGATGAACTTGGAGATGACAACAGGCTGCTCCTTGGACACGGCCACAGCATTGCTCAGGAACTTTTCCAGGTCGCTGTCCGAGTAGGCCACGTTCATGGCGGCACCGCTCAGCACGTAGGAAGGGCGCACGACGCAGGGGTACCCCACTTTGCAGCAGAAGTACTTGGCTGACTGCGGGAGATGGAACCTCAGGAGATGCTCTGAGGGTCATCCTGAGCCACCCCATCTCCCTCACCAGGCCCCACCTCCATGTCAGAGAGCTCCTTCCAGAGGGGCTGGCTGATGCCAACGGAGTCGAGCAGGCGGGAGAACTTGAAGCGGTTCTCGGCCGAGTCGATGGACTCGGGGGAGGTGCCCAGGACGCGGCACTGCTGCCGGTGCAGGGCCATGGCCATGTTGTTGGGCAGCTGCCCACCCATTGACAGGATCACGCCCTCAGGGTTCTCCAGCTCATAGATGTCCATCACCACCTGCGGCACCACGGAGGCAGGGGGTTGGTTCGGACAGGGCCACGGCAGCCCTCATCCAGTCCCATGGATGAGCAGAACCCCTGCCCCACAGTGAGCAGGGCTCCAGTCCCCTCACCTCAAAGGAGATCTCGTCGAAGTAGAGGCGGTCACACATGTCATAGTCGGTGCTCACCGTCTCGGGGTTGTAGTTCACCATGATCGTCTTGAAGCCCATCTACAGGGGGTGGGACAAGGTGAGCCCAGGGTCCCCCAAGCCTCTCTGGCCACATCCTCTGACCAGGGACAACCACCCCCCGTCCCAGAGGGTGCTGGGGCCCATCCGACCTTGCGGAGCTCCTGGATGCACCCGACGGCACAGCAGTCGAACTCGACGCTGCTGCCAATGCGGTAGACGCCGGAGCCGATGACCATGACATGGGGCTCGTGGAAGGCCAGGTCGTGCTCGGAGCCATTGTAGGTCAGGTACAGGTAGTTGGTTTGGGCCGGCCACTCCGCCGCCACCGTGTCGATCTGCTTCACCACCGGCAGGATCTTCAGGTCGCGGCGCATCTTCCGCACGGCCAGCTCGGTGCTGCACAGGGCTGGGTGAGCACCGGGACCGGGGCGGGGGGCAGGGCGGGGCCGCCCCCTCCCCGACTCACCTGAGCACGGCCAGGGCCACCTGCTTGTCAGAGAAGCCGAGCTGCTTGGCACGCTTGAGCACGGCAGGCGGCATGGTGCCCTGCTGGTCGCGGTACGACTCCAGCAGCACCGCGTGGGCCGTGATGTTCTTCATCTTGTGCAGGAACCACCGGTCGATCTTGGTCAGCTCGTACAGCCGCTCGATAGAGTACCCGGCCCGCAGCGCCGCCGCCAGCACGAAGATCCGCTTGTCTGTCGGCGTCTCCAGCTCCTGCCAGGCCAGGGGGGTGAGCAGGGCTGGGGAAGGCAGGGGGCCATCTCTCCCCCAGGACTGCACCAGCAGCACAGACCCCCCAGACCTCAGCGCTCACCACGTCTGAGGCCGGCTTCACCGTGTGGTCAAAGCCCACACAGTTCTCGTCCACCATTCTCAGCGCCTTCTGGAACGCCTCCTCGAAGTTCCTGCCGATGGCCATGACCTCCCCTGCAGAGGGAGAGGTGAGCAGCCGGACCCCACGCCCACCCTGCGCCCACGGGCGCCGCTGCCCCCCGCGCTCACCCACGCTCTTCATGGAGCTGCCGATCTTGGTGCTGACACGGAGGAACTTGCTGAGGTCCCAGCGTGGGATCTTCACCACGCAGTAGTCCAGGCTGGGCTCGAAGTTGGCTGTGGTGGAGTTGGTGACGGAATTCCTGGGGAGGGGACAGAGGTCAGCGGCCGGCGCTGTCCTGCTGTGGCACTGCCTCGTCCTGTGCCGCCGCAGCACCTTACCTGAGGAGAGGCAGGGGAATGCCCAGGGCCAGCTTGGCGGCCACGTAGGCCAGCGGGTAGCCGGTGGCCTTGCTGGCCAGGGCCGAGCTGCGGGAGAGCCGGGCGTTCACCTCGATGATGTAGTACTGTGGGCAGCGGGCGGGCAGGGTCAGCGGGTGCTGTGGGACACGGCTGAGCCAGCGACACGGCTGGACCCACTGGATCCCAGAGATGCCACAGCACGGGGAGGCTGGTGTGGCACAGACTCATGGGACAGGACCCAGAGCCCCCCAGGGTAGGGCTGGACAGGGGTTGGGAACGGGAGCCAGGACTTTCAGGGAGCTGCTTGTACCTGCTCTGACTCGGGGTTGAGGGCGTACTGGACGTTGCACTCGCCCACGATGCCCAGGTGCTGCACCACCTTGATGGCCGTGCGCCGCAACATGAAGTACTCTGTGTCATTGAGGGTCTGGCTGGGCGCCACCACGATGGACTCACCCGTGTGGATCCCCAGCGGGTCCAAGTTCTCCATGTTACACACCTGGCAGTGGGGGGGTCACTGTGAGCTGGGCGTTCCCCACCACACCACACGCTGCCCACAGCAGGTCCCTCCCAGCTCCCACCTCATCCTCCCCTGCCCAGCCAGAGCTGGAACACAAGCCCCCGGGACACCCAATGTGTTCAGCCCACTCAGAGCATGGGGGGTGCAGGGCTCTGGCTCTCAGGCTGCAGCTTTCAGTGGCACACAGGAGCTGTGCCAGCACCACGGGAGGCACAGGGGAGCCCTCCCTGGGGACAGGGTCCAGCAGGAGGCCCCCATCCCCAGCATCAGCCCAACGTCCATCCCACCTTAGCGGTCCAGAGATCTCCCCCCATCCTGTACCGTGACACAGTTGTTGTAGGCATCCCGCACCACCTCATACTCAATCTCCTTCCAGCCCTTGAGGGACTTGTCCACCAGCACCTGGGAGGTGTGGCTGAAGGCCTGGCTCACCAGGGCAACCAGCTCCTCCCGGCTGTTGGCAAAGCCGGAGCCCAGCCCCCCGAGGGCGTAGGCAGAGCGCACCAGCACCGGGTACCCCAACCGCTCGGCCGCTATCTGCGCCTGCAGGGAACAATGGGGTGACGGTGGGAACAGGAAGAACAGGCCCCTGCCCTGCCCCGTGGCCCCACAGCCCACCACAAACCTGCTCCAGGGAAGTAGCAGCCTCGCTGGGCGCCACGTGCTCCCCGATCTCTTCCATCTTCTCCACGAAGACCTTGCGATCCTCCGTCATCTCGATGGAGGCAACGGGGGTGCCCAGCACCCGCACGTTGTACCGCTCCAGCACGCCCGCCTTGGTCAGCTCCACCCCGCAGTTCAGGGCCGTCTGCCCCCCAAAGGTCAGCAGCACCCCGTCGGGGCGCTCATTCCGGATCACCTGGGGGGCACGGGGCGGTGGGACAGGAACCACGGCGGGTCCTGTGTCCTCCTCCAGCTGCCACCGCGCCTGTGCCGCCCCTCAAGTCCCTTCCACCCCCACCCAGCCCTCCATGCACCAGCCCCTCAGTCACCCCCAGCCCAGCCACCCCTGTACCCCCAAACTGCCCCCTCCCAGCCGGTGCCCTGGGGTGCTCACCTGTGCGACGTACTCGGGGGTGATGGGCAGGAAGTACACCTTGTCTGCCA
The DNA here is from genome assembly GCA_035583135.1 of Lophotriccus pileatus. Classification (NCBI taxonomy): domain Eukaryota; kingdom Metazoa; phylum Chordata; class Aves; order Passeriformes; family Tyrannidae; genus Lophotriccus; species Lophotriccus pileatus. The sequence goes on along the minus strand of JAWWES010000018.1, from coordinate 64,244 downwards.
GCCCCTTGGAGGTCTGCACCGTGGCGATGTTGGGGTTGATCAGCACCGTCTGGATGCCCTCCTCCTTCAGCGCTTTGATGGCCTTATGGGGAACAGAGAGGTCACAGCTGGTGGCTCTGTGTCCCTGCCACCCCAGTGACCCCACCGCTCCCTGTGCCCTGGGGTGGGTGCTCACCTGTGACCCCGAGTAGTCAAACTCGCCTGCCTGCCCGATGGAGAGACCGCCGGAGCCCAGGATCAGCACCTTGCGGGGCCGGGCCACGTCCGGGCCTCCTGCCGGCACCTCCGTGTAGGTCAGCCAGTGCCGCAGGCGCTCCCGCACTGCAGGGACACGGCGCGCTGGGGACAGGCCTACAGGGACCCCAGGCACAGCCCTGCCCCACGGTCCTGCCCACGGCCTCAGCCACCCCTCATGCTCACACCCACCCGTCGGGGCACCACCGTCCCCCTTCTGCAGGTCTCGCACCGCCTCCACGAAGACATCAAAAAGCCCCTCCAGGTCCGTGGGTCCAGCACAGTGCTCGGGGTGAAACTGCACACTGTGGAGGGGGTCAGGCAGGGCACAGCCCTGGGCCCCCTCTGCACCCCCAGCCCCACAACCCCTGGCCCCGCCGCTGCAGCCCCACGCCCACCTGAAGAAGGGCTTGTGTTGGTGGACGAGGCCCTCGTTGGAGCCGTCGTTGGCGTTGGTGAAGAGCGGGGCCCAGCCGGGCGGGAGGCTGCCCACCTCCACCGCGAAGCCGTGGTTCTGTGACGTGATGAAGCAGCGCTGCGTGTCCTCGTGCAGGCACGGCTGGTTGTGCCCGCGATTCCCGTACCTGGGCGGTGGGACGGGGGTCAGGCGGCCCTGGCAGCCAGGACCCCGTGGTGACCCCAACCCCCGCCCCCCACTCACTTCATCTTGTAGGTGCGGGCACCGAGGGCCAGGGCAAGCAGCTGGTGCCCCAGGCAGATCCCAAAAACCGGCCTGGGCTGGGGCGCGTCCAGCACCCGGCGCAGGTTGGACACCGTCTCCTGGCAGAGCTGCGGGTCCCCGGGGCCGTTGCTGATGAACAGCCCATCAAAGTCTGTCAAGAGAGAGCAGTGGGGTCAGAATGGGGCCCCCCAGTCCCTCAAAGGCACAGTAGGGTCCCCCAAGGTCCCCACTGGGTCACAGTAGCCCAGCAGTGAAGTACCCTGAGCCCCCAGCTCCCCCCAGCACCTCAGCAGGGTCACACCAAGACACCCTGACCTCACAACACCCGTCCCAGTGGCAGCAATGGCCCCCCAGTCCACCCCAGCTTCCCTTGCAGTCACATTAGGGTCCCCAAATAACACAGTCCAGAGCCTCTCATGCCAATCACAGCAAGTCACCCCAAGCCCACGGCCCCCCTCCTGTAGTGTCACACCAAGGGCCCTGAGCCTAAAAGCCCCCAGGATGGACAACACCAAGACTCCTCAGTCCATGGCACAGAGCAGGACACAGGCGCCTGCTGCCCCCAGCACCAACCAAGCAGACAGCCCCAGCTCCAGACCCTCTCTCCCCACCTCTCGGTGGGGCCACGGGACATCCCTGGCCGGCGTCATCTCACCTGTGGTGTCCAGCGGGTGGTCCCAGGGCACCACGGTGACGGCCGCCCCCCGCTCACACAGGCACCGCAGCTGGTTGTTCTTGAGCCCACAGTCGAGGGCCGTGATGCGCAACGACCCAGCGGGGTTGAACAGGTGTGGCACCTGCGAGGGTGGGTGGCGGATCACCTGGTCCCCCACGGGGACCAGCTCCCCCCAGCGAGGGGCTCTGCACCCCCTGCCACTGCCCCCCAGCCCCGCTCAGCCCTCCCCCCTCTCGCACCTTCAGCGACACCTCCTGCACCAAGTGCCGCTTGTTGGGGTCCTCGAAGGAGAGGCTCCCCTCAGGGGTCCCGTCCGGCACCAGCTTCCCCAGCAGCGTCCCCTTCTCACGAATCTTCTTTGTCAGCGCCCGGGTATCCACCCCTGCAGGTGGGCTGTGAGACACAACTCCACGGCCCTCGCCCACCCCCGGCACCCCGGCAGCACCATCACTCCCAAATCCCAGCACTGGGCTGACCTCCGTGGGGGCAAATCCCAACACAGACACAGGACCAGCTCAGAACTCACAGGAACCCCAACCCCCAGACTGCCCTGCAGTGTCCCCAGTCCCACCTTCCAGCCCAGGGATGTTCTGCTCCTTCAGCCACTGGTCCAGGGAGCGGGACGCACTCCAGTGGCTGGGGGTCTCTGAGCACTCTCCCACCACCAGTGCAGCCACGTGGATCTTGCTGGACTCGAACCACTGGGGGAACAGGGGGTGAGCAGGGTCAGGTGGGCGGTCACCAGCCCAGGAAAAGTCCCAGGGGATACGGACCCCATCCCAGGTTCATAGCATGGGAACAGCCACCCCCAGTGCTGGGCTGCCACCGCCCCCATCTTGTCCCACACTCATCCTGGTGAGGCTGAGCCTTGGTCCAGGGGAAGGCTGCTGACAGCAGGACCCCCAGGGTCAGTGTGGGGAGATCAGCACAGCCACAACTGGGCTGGACTCTGCCCTGGAACAGGGAGCCTGGAGGCCGAGGGGCTGGGAGGGGGCTGGGGCCTTGAGCGGGCCTAGCGCTGCCTTTCCCTGGGGGGCCAGGACCCCCCACTCTGCAGTGGAGCCCTGGCAAGGACACACACACAGCCCCACTCCCCGAGTGCTGTGAGGGCACTCCAATCCCAGATCTCCCCCTACCCAGATCCAGTCCTTACCATGTCAGAGCACCCTGGACTCTGCTGTGGCTCTGGCCTGGCAGGATCAGAGTCAAACCTCCACCTGCCACCATGTGCCACTCGCTGCTCTGCCCTGGCACCCTGTGCCATCCCGTGCTGTCCTGCCCTGGCAGCTCGTGCTGTCCACCCCGCCCTGGCACCCGGCATCATCCCGTTCAGGCACCACGACGGGACGCGCTGCCCCCCTCGCTCACCCTGCTGAGGCCGAAGGCATCGGGCTCGTCACAGGGCACCCCGTAGTTGCCGACCAGCGGGTAGGTGAGCACCAGGATCTGCGCCTTGTAGGAGGGGTCGGTGAGAGCCTCGGGGTACCCCACCATGCCGGTCTGGAACACTGCGCGGGGATCGGGATGGGGGTGAGGGGACGTCCCGCCGCGGGGCACGAAGCCGGGCCAATCTCGGGGGACCCGGAGGGGAGCGAGTCCCCAGGCCGCGCCGGACCGGACCGGCAGTTCCCTCCGCTCCCCTCCCCACCGCCGGTCTCGGGCCGCCCTCCGACATCCCATCCCCGGCCCCTCCGGCCGCACTCACCGACTTCCCCGGCGGTGGCGGCCCCGGCGGCTCCGAAGGGACGGCCGCACAGCACCGACCCATCCTGCAGCACCAGCCGGGCCATGGCGGCGCCACGTGCGCTCCGGCGGATCCGCGGCGGCGACCGAGCGGCGGTGCGGGGGCGGCGGGAGGATCCGGGGCGGGCCCGCGCCGGGTCCGCCCTGGGGCGGGGCGGTGGCACCTGGAGCACCGACCGGGGGGCTCCGCAGAGCGGTGGCGGGAGGGGAGGGGGAGCAACAAACCGGGGTTCGACAGCGGGGACGCGACGAAAAGCGGAGCGCGGCCGGTGGGGTCGGAGCGGGAGCGGACCGGAGTAAGCTGCACCGGGGTTGGGACGGACGTGGGACCGGGGCTGCCGGGGGGTTTTAAAGAAAAATGAATTACTAACGTTTTAACTTAGTACTTGTTACTGTACGTGTTTAGTTCTGTTTTTCACCAGTACATCAGGGGAGAGCGCGAACGCAGTCCCCCACTACCACAAATTATGCAGTCGAGTTTCCCGCATTTGGGGAAATCGCAGGGGTCAGCACACCCGGAGTGCAAGGGATGAGCCTCGCCCTGGGAAAACCACCTGCCTGATCATGGTGTCTCCCCTGCCAGGTAAGTATGAATTGACCTCACAACCACCGCCGGCCCCGCACCGCGCACTCACCCCCAACACACGCTCACCGCCCACCCGGCCCCGAACCCGTCCGGCCTCGCCTTCCCCACAAACTCGCACGGCCCTGCCCCTCGCAGCCCCCGCGGACCTGCGTGGCCGTGGGGTCTGTTTGCGGGACGTGTCCCGGCGGCCCCCGCGAGTGTGGGATGATTTGCATGGACACGCCCCCTCCGGTGAGGCCCCACCCCTCTCCGCGCGCAGCTCTCCCGTCCTCCAGGGGCCGTGCAGGCCCCGCCCCCTCAAGACCCCGCCCCTTGCAGGCCCCGACCCCCGCGGGTCCTGCAGCAGCAGGCTCGGGGTCCCGGTCCCGGTCCCGGTCCCGGTCCCGGTCCCGTTCCTGCTCCGGGTCCGGCCGGTGCCGCGCGGGGTTCGTGTGTCACAGTCCAGCGAGGCCGGCCCGGAGCCGCACCGTCGGCAGAGCTTTGCTGCCGCGGGACTGGCAGCGGAGGGTCCCATGGGGCAGCGCAGGGCCCGAGAGCCGCGCGTGACCGGGGTTACCCCTTTGTGTCTCAGGGACACGGACTCAGCTCCGCTGCTGGCTGACCCTGCAAAGACGAAAGCAGGGGACGCTTCCCCAGCCGGAGCGGGGACTCACGGTCCCCAGAGATTGGCAGGGCTGCAGGAGACGCACAGGACCCTACTGGGTGATACTGGTTTGTACTGGGGTCCAGTACAGTATGACATGATGGCACCTACAAGGTCCATACACAGTCACCTTCACAGCCCAGCAACCTCCAGTGCTGAGACCACGGGGCTCTGGGTGCTGGTGGTGCATGGTGAGAGCAGATGCCCCCTGAGGAGCCACCCACAAGAGCACGGTGCTGTGGAAGTGCCCACGCACCCTCCGTGGGGAAGGTGAGGGGCTGTTAAACACCAGCAATAATGGCACCCCAGACCCACCAGCTCCAGCACCCAAGTGCCTGTGACCCCACAGACCCCAACGTGCCCTCAGCCAACACAACTCCCCACAGTCCCTCTGCTGCTGTCTGGGCACTGCTGATCGGGCTCTAACAGCACACACTGTGTGCAGAGCAGAGGGTGGAGAATAGAGATAGCCATTCATAGAATTCGAGGAGAACTTCTGGCACTCCTTGGAACATCGGGAGCAAAACCTTTGGGTGGGTGGGGATGGCTCCCGGGGGTGGGAGCATGGAGAAGCAAACCGCTGGGGCCAGCACGGAGGGCTGGTTGGGTTTATTGGTGTTGATGGCCGTGTCTGTGAGGATTCAGCTGATCTGACCTGGGAGCGAACTAGGATGTGAGAGGCTGGAACGAGGCCTGGATTGGGCAGGCAGGAGCCAGAGGAATGATGCTGAGTGCAGGAGGGGATGGGGAGAAAAAGGAGGAAAGGAGGTGAAAAGGCTTAAACTGGAGACTGTCAGTGCCTTCAGAGTCCATTCCCAAGCAGGGGCGATGGGAGACCCGGGACACAGTGGTGAGGGAGGGATCCCAAGGTATGGGTGCCAGGAGCCCGTGTGACGCAGCTCCTGCAGTGGAACCAGGGTGCTGTGAGTCCCCCCGGCTCAGCAGTGACGTATCAATGGCCAGTGAACACACCGTCGGCATTGCCGGCGCCCCGGCTCGGGGACACGGGCCAGCCCGACCCGGGCCATCAGCCCTCGGCGGGACCGAGCGAACGAGGGGCGAGCCCCGTGGCGAAGAATCTGCCCTGGAGCCGCCGGCGCGTCGTGTGCGGCGGAAACCGGGACCGAGTGGGACCAGGAGCGGCGGAGCCTGGCGGGAGGGAGCGGGGCCACACGTCTCTGGTACTGACTAAGGGGGGCACTCTTGTTGATGAGGAGGCGTGTCCGTGCAAATCATGCCACACTCGCGGGGGCCGCCGGGATGCGTCCTCCTCTAAGACCGCGCGACCACGCGCGACCACGCGCGCTGCACGGAGCGGGACCGTGCGGGTTGGTGGGGAACGCGGGACCGAATAGGCGCGAGGTCGGGTGGGCGGTGAGCGTGTGTTGGGGGTGGGTGCGCGGTGCGGGGCCGGTGGTGGTTGTGAAATACATTCATACTTACCTGGCAGGGGAGACACCATGATCAGGCAGGTGGTTTTCCCAGGGCGAGGCTCATCCCCTGCACTCCGGGTGTGCTGACCCCTGCGATTTCCCCAAATGCGGGAAACTCGACTGCATAATTTGTGGTAGTGGGGGA
>JAWWES010000018.1:23461-51570 GCA_035583135.1 Lophotriccus pileatus | reverse complement strand
GGGCCCATGAGCCCGGCGGGGCGCGGGCGGCTGGGCAGCGGCGGCGCCGGCGGGGCACAGGGACACGCTCACCATGGAGTTCACCACCATCGACTACACCATCTTCGTGCTGCTGCTGGTGCTGTCGTCGGCCATCGGGCTGTTCTACGCGCTGAGCGGCGACCGGCAGCGCACGGTGCAGGAGTTCCTGCTGGCCAACCGCGACATGGGCTGCCTGCCCGTCGCCCTGTCCCTGCTGGCCACCTTCCAGTCGGCCGTGGCCATCCTGGGCGTGCCCGCCTAGATCTACCGCTTCGGCACCGAGTACTGGTTCCTCGGCTGCTCCTACTTCCTGGGGCTGCTCATCCCGGCGCACGTCTTCATCCCCGTCTTCTACCGCCTGCGCATCACCAGCACCTACGAGGTGAGCTGGGGGGGCGAGGGGGGCGCAGGGGACCCCACGGCCAGGCGGGACGGCGGCCTGACCCCTCTCCCCGCAGTACCTGGAGCTGCGCTTCAACAAGACGGTGCGAGTGCTGGGCACTGTCACCTTCATCTTCCAGATGGTGAGTGGGGCTGGGCAGCGGGGCGGGCACGGGGGGCGTGGGGGCCGGACACGGTTCAGGACCGCACTCCCCTCCCCACAGGTCATCTACATGGGCGTGGTGCTCTACGCGCCCGCGCTGGCCCTCAACGCAGGTAAGGGGGGGTGGGTGGGGGAGATGCCGGGAGCTGCTGCCCCCACCCCATTAACGGCCTCTGCCGCCTCCAGTGACGGGCTTTGACCTCTGGAGCGCCGTGCTGACCATGGGGCTGGTCTGCACCCTCTACACTACACTGGTGAGTCCCCGGCGCTGCGGGTGCCCCGTGCCCTGCCATGCGGTGGTGATGGGTGCCCTGACCCTGCGGTGACCCCGTGCCCCCGCCGTGACCCTGCCCTGGCATGGCGTGTCCCCCAGGGCGGGCTGAAGGCTGTCATCTGGACGGACGTGTTCCAGACGCTGGTGATGCTGGCGGGCCAGCTGGCGGTCATCGTGGTGGGCGCGCAGCGCGTGGGCGGCATGGCCCGCGTCTGGCACGTGGCCGAGCAGGAGGGCAAGATCTCCGGCATCGAGTGAGTGAACAGCCAGCACCCCCCTGTCACCCTGCGGGGACCTGCAGGGCCGCCTGGCGTGGGGGAGAGGAACCCCCACCGTGGGGGTCCGTCCCTGCTGCCCCCTTTCTTGTGGGGTGCTAGTGAGGACCTGTCACCGTGACCTGCCGGTGCTCCCGCAGCCTGGACCCCAGCCCCTTGGAGCGCCACACCTTCTGGACGCTGGCCGTGGGGGGGGTGTTCATGATGCTGTCGCTGTACGGGGTGAACCAGGCGCAGGTGCAGCGCTACCTCAGCGCCCGCAGCGAGCGGGAGGCCAAGCTGTGAGTGGGGTCGGGGCCGGGGATCCCCGCGGCCGGGATGGGCGCCTTCCCCGTCTCTGACACCCCCCGTGCCCGCAGCTCCTGCTACGCCGTGTTCCCCTGCCAGCAGATCGTGCTCTGCCTCAGCTGCCTCACGGGCCTCGTCATGTTCGTCTATGACCGGGAGCACCCGCTGACCCCACGGCCCGGCTCCTCTGACCAGGTGGGTGCAGACCCCGTCCCCGTGTCCCCCCCTGAGCCCCGACAGCCGCACTGACCCCCTGCCCCAGCTGGTGCTGTTCTTCGTGATGGACGTGCTGCGGGACCTGCCAGGGCTGCCCGGGCTCTTCGTCGCCTGCCTCTTCAGCGGCTCCCTCAGGTGAGCGGGCGGCCCCGGGGCAGCGGTTTGGGGGTCCCGGCCGAGTCCCCTCCCACTGCATCTCCCCCACAGCACCATCTCCTCTGCCTTCAACTCGCTGGCCACGGTGACCATGGAGGACCTGGTGCGGCCGCACTTCCCGGGGCTGTCGGAGTCGCGGGCCACGCTGCTGTCCAAGCTGCTGGGTGAGCGGTGGGGGGTGTGTGGGGGGCGGCGTGGCAGGGGCTCCCCAGCACTGCCCTGACCCCCCCGCGCCCCTCCCCAGCTCTCGGGTACGGGCTGCTGTGCCTGGGGATGGCCTACGTGTCCTCCATGCTGGGACCTGTGCTGCAGGTAGGGACAGGGCTGTGGGACCCCCGGCTCTGGCACCCCAAACGGGGTGAGGGACCCCCGGCTCCGGCACCCCAAACGGGGTGAGGGACCCCCAGCTCCGGCACCCAAACGGGGTGAGGGACCCCCGGCTCCGGCACCCCCAGGGCCGTGGGTCCAGCACTGAGGGCTGTGTTCCTGCAGGCAGCCATCAGCATCTTCGGCATGGTGGGGGGGCCCCTCCTGGGGCTCTTCTGCCTTGGCATGTTCTTCCCCTGCGCCAACCCCACGGTGAGTGTCCTCTCACCTGGGATTTGTGTCCTCCCACCCGTGATTTGTGTCCCCCCCACCCCCATGAGTGTCCCCAGCCCCACGGGTGTTGGTGGGGAGCTCTGGGTCGCCCCAATCCCGGCTGTCCTGTCCCAGGGGGCCGCAGTGGGGCTGGTGGCCGGGCTGGCCATGGCCTTCTGGGTGGGCATCGGTGCCCTCCTGAGCAGCACGGGGCAGGCCGGGGGGGCCTCCCCCACGCCCAACAGCACAGCACTGCCCACCGTGGGCAACCTCACCACCGTCCTGGCTACCACCCTGCGGACCCCCACGCCAGCCCCGAGGTGAGCGGGACGGGGGGCTCGGGGAGGAGGTGTGGGGGTGTGGGGGTGCTCCTGTGCACACCCCCTGAGCCCCGTGTCCCCCAGCCCCACAGGGCTGCAGCGCTTCTACAGCCTGTCCTACCTGTGGTACAGCGCCCACAACTCCACCACGGTCATCGTGGTGGGGGTCCTTGTCAGCCTGCTCACTGGTGAGTGTGGGGCCGTGGGGGGGCCGCCGGGATCCCCCTGCCCCACTCAACCCCCCTGCCCCCCAGGCCCCACGCCGCCGGCGGCCCTGGACCCCCGCACCATCTCCCCGGTGGTGCCCCGGCTGCTCTGCTGCCTGTCCCCCAAAATCCGGCAGCAGCTCTGCTGTGGAGGGGGGGGAGACCCTGCCCAGGTGAGGAACAGATCCCCAGCACCCTGGGGACAGGGGGACGTGGGGTGGGTGCCCCCCACCCCTGCTGCCCCCGCTGTGCCCCCCCTGCTCCCGGCTCTGTCCCCGCAGAGCCCTGGCCGTGCAGACACTACAGAGAAGAGCAACGGGGTGCCCAACGGCCTGGGGCCCCCCTGCCCTGGGCAGCGGGAGGAGGAGGAGGAGGAAGGACAGGGGTACATCCGCAGTGCCACAGCCCCCACCTATGCTGTGCAGGAAACCTCCTTCTGACCCCCCGCGCAGGGGTCGTGGCCACCCCCCCGGCCAGGGGGCACCCACAGAGGGTCAGGGAGTGCCAAACAATGGGGTGTGGTGTCCCTGGGCGGGGGCTGGTGGGCTGCCCCCCAGGGGGGCTCTGGGACCATGTCTGGGGGGTGTCAGTGGTGCCCCCCTTCCAGGCCGGGGTGCTGCGCAGTGACCCCGGCCCAGCCACGTGCCTTACACAGCGCTCTGCTCGGGGGGCTGCCTGGACCCCTCGGGGCGCAGAGTGCACCCCCTGAGCCCCTGTCACCTGTCTCTGTGTTCAGTGTCCCCCAATAAACGGTTCTGGAGCACAGGTGTTGGAGGGTCCCCAGGAACTGCCCCCTCCCTGCTATAACCCCGGACCCCCCGCTCCCCAAGCAGGGGGGTCTCTCCACTGTACTCCAAGAGCCCACAGGGCACATGAGCCCCATCTCTGCAAACACTGGGGTATCCCCACTGTCCCCCGAGAGCCCACAAGTCCTCATTTCCCCGATCAGTGGGGGTCTCACTGTACCCCAGAACCCCTCAAGCACTGGGGGTGCCCACGGGATCTCATGGGAACACCATCTCCCGAAGCACTGGGCTATCCCCACTGCCCCCCAAGAGCCCATGGACCCCCCATTTCCCCCGGGAGGGGGTACACTGTCGGACCTCACGGGAGTCGTGTCCCCCCAAACACCGGGGGCGCCTCCGCTGACCCCCGAACCACGTGGGGCACGTGACCCATCGCCCCGCCCCCTTTGTGGGCCCGCCCCCTTCTGGCCCCGCCCCCGGGTGTTGGGGCGGGGCGGGGGCGCTGACGTGGTGACGCGCCGGTGCGGTGACGTCACGGCGCTGTCATGGCGCCCCGGCGCCCCCCCGAGCTGTACCGGGCGCCGTTCCCGCTCTACACCGTCCGCCTCCACCCGCGCCGGCCGCTCGCCATCACCGCCGGCGGCGGCGGCGCCGCCAAGACCGGCATCCGCAATGGCGTGGTACGGGGGCAGGTCTGAGCGCGGGGGCGGGGGGTTTGGAGGTGCACTGAGGGGCTGGGGGGCCCAGGTGGGTGTGAGGGGCAGGTCTGAGCGAGCGGGGCCTGCGGGGTTTGCGGGGCCCGGCTCATCTCCCCAGAGCCCGGCGGGGGCCGCGGCTGAGCCCCCCCCCGGCCCGCAGCACTTCCTGCAGCTGGAGCAGATCGGGGGGCAGCTCAGCGCGTCGCTGCTGCACTGCCACGACACCGAGACCCGCGCCACCATGACCATGGCGCTGGCCGGGGACGTGATCGCCGCCGGGCAGGACAACAGCTGCCACATCCTGCGCTTCAGCCTGCAGGAGCCCGAGGGCCCGGCCACCGCCGGCCGCGACGGTGAGAGCCCGAGGCACTGGGGCCGGCGTGGGGCACCTGCCCTGGGGCGGGGGATGTGGGGACGGGCACTGCGCTGCACTGCCCCCTCACGCCTGCCCTGGGTGCCGTGTGGAGGGCTGGCTGGTGTTTTGGAGCTGAGGCATTCTGTGAACACTCCCATGCCCGCCCTGGATCCCCCTCCATGCCTACATGGCGTGCTATGAGGCAGGATATGGGGAGCTGGGGGTCTGTGGGGTGGCTCGGGAATGGGGCACTGCCCTGACCCCCTGCATGCCTGTCCTGGCCCTGCCTCCCTGTGTCTGCCCTGGGTGCCGTGGGGCAGCGTGTGGGGTGCTGTGGGGACGGGCTGTGCCCCCCGTGGCAGCCCCGTGTCCCGCCCACAGGCGGGGGGGACAAGGGCGTGCGGCGGCGGCGCGGGCCCGGCGCGGGGGCCGCGGGGGACACGCAGGGCCGGCCCCGCGAGGTGCGGGTGGAGAGTCTGCACCGCGTGCGCACCGACTTCAGCGCCGACGCCCTGCAGAAGGCCGTGCGCTTCAGCAGCGACGGCGCCCTGCTCGCCACCGGCGGCGCCGACGGCTTCCTGCGCCTCTGGGAGGTGGGCACGGGCAGAGCGGGGTGGGCGGAGGGGCCGGGGGCGGCAGGAGAGCGGGGCTGGGCAGAGGGGAGCGGAGAGGGGCACGGGAAACCGGGGCAGGCACGGACAGCTGGGAGAACGTGGGGGAGCCAAGAGGGGCACGGGTGAAGGGAGGTGGGCACGGGGGGTTGGCACAGGCGTGGGGGAGCAGAGGAGGCCAGCACTGCCGTGCCAGGGGCAGCACGTGTCAGGCAGGGGTGTCTGGGTCAGCAACAGTTCCCTACCTCCTTCCCCCCACACCTGCCCGGGGCTGCAGCAGGCCCAGCCCCTGCCCAGCGCCCTGACCAGCTCTGCCCTCGCAGTTCCCCAGCATGAAGAAGATGCTGGAGTTCAAAGCCCACGACGGGGAGATCGAGGACATTGCGCTCGGCCCTGACAACAAGGTGAGTGTCAGGCAGCCCTGTGGGCCCCCGGCCCCACAGAAGAGCGTTCTCTGAGCCCTGTGCTGTGTGTGGCAGGTGGTGACGGCAGGGAGGGACTTCCAGTGCTGCGTGTGGCAGCAGGACCAGCTGGTGACGGGGCTGCGCTGGCACGAGAACCTGCCCGGCATCCCTGACAAGGCCTATCGGTACCAGGCCTGCCGGTGAGGGCTGGGGATGGGGCAGGGAGTGGGGAATGGCCCTCCAGGGCTGGGAATGGGCTGTGGGGTTGGAGACAGGGCAGGGAGCTGGGAATGGCCCTCCAGGACTGGGAATGGGCTGTGGGGTTGGAGACAGGGCAGGGAGCTGGGAATGGGCCACCAGGGCTGGGGATGGGTTACCCCCAGCAGCTGCCTTGTACTGAGCCCTGTCCCGGTCGGGTCTACAGGGAGAGGTCCCCCCGGGCTCTGCTGCTCTCCTGGGGAGGGGGCTGAGTGCCAGGAGAGCTGCAGCCTGTGCCCCCTGTGCCCCCCTGTGCTCCGTGCCCCCCATGCCCCTGTCCCTTGGCAGGTTCGGGGCGGTGGAGGACAGTGCCGGGGCGCTGCGGCTCTACACGGTGCAGGTGCCCCACAAGCGGGAGCGCCGTCCCCCGCCCTGCTACCTGACCAAGTGGGACGGGAAGAGCTTCCTGCCGCTGCTGACGCGGCCCTGCGGCTCTGAAGTCATCTCCTGCCTCTCCATCAGGTACCCCGGGGCCGGTGGGGAGGGGGTGTGGCTGCAGCAGCCCCCGCTCACCTCCCTCCCCCCACAGTGATTCCGGCACCTTCCTGGGGCTGGGGACGGTGACGGGCTCCGTGGCCATCCACATCGCCTTCTCGCTGCAGGTGAGCTGGGCAGGGCTGTGGGGCAGGGCTGTGGGGCAGCCCCACTGCCCCCCCAGCCGGCTCTCACTGCCCTGTCCCCCCAGAGGCTGTACTACGTGAAGGAGGCCCACGGCATCGTGGTGACCGACGTGGCCTTTGTCCCCGAGAGCCAGCCTGGGCGGGAGCTGCTGGGGGGCCACGAGGCCGCCCTGCTCAGCGTGGCCGTGGACAGTCGCTGCAAGCTGCACCTGCTGCCCACCCGCCGTACGTCCTGGGGCTGCTGGGGGGCTGCCTGGGGGCTGGGCTGCCTCTGCCCCTGCTGCGCCACGGAGGGCTGCAGCCCCCCTTCACCCCTCTCTGCCTCACAGGCTCTCTCCCGGTGTGGCTGCTGCTGCTGCTCTGCGCCGGGCTCATTGTGGCCACCATCCTGCTGCTGCAGCTTGCCTTCCCGGGCTTCCTGTAGCTCCCCAGCCCCTGGAGGGACCCTTCGGCGCCAGGAGCAACTCCCCGGCCCTGACACCCCCTCCCCACAGACTGTGAAACAGAAAAGGGACCAGCCCCATCCCAACCCCCCCCGCTGGTGTTCGGGGAGTGCAGGAGGGTCCGGGAGCCGTGTGGGGCCTGGCCCGGGGGGACTGTGCTGGCAGCGGTGCGGGGCTGGCCCCGGGACCGAGGGGCCGCCAGACTCGGGGCTCCCCTGCCGCGGAAGGAGGGTGTCCTGCTGGCCCCCCGCCCCACTGTGGCCATTAAACTGGAGCATGAAGGCAGTGCTGTGTCTGTGCTGGGGGAGCGGGGCCTGGCCGGGCGTGTCTCACTGGTCACAGTCCGGGGGACTGTGTGTCCTGGGGGGAGGGGGAGGGCCTGGCCGTGCCCTCCGGGGCCTTCCCAGAGCCCCCCACAGCGAGCGGATACCGGCACCGGCTGACCCAGGCCCTTGGTGTTGCTGGTGCGGGGGTCCAGGGGTCGGTGCTGGGCTGTCCCGGCTGTACCTGGGGCCGTGGGGGCCTTGGAGGGGTCTCACCCGCTGGGACGGCCCCACCCGTGCCGTGATCACACCCGCACCTCGCGGCTCCGCCCGTGCCTGGCCGCGGTTGAGAAGCGCTGGATCCCGGTTGTCCCGGAGCTGCACCGGGACGTCCCCCCACCCCCGGGAAGGGCAGGGCAGGGCCCGGGGCGGGCGGGGCCGCTCCTGGGCCCGGTGGCGGGGCCGGGACGTGGCGGCTACGTGGCCGTGGGGAGGGGCGGGCGGCACCGGGACGCGAGCGGGGCTGGGTGAGGGGGCACCGGGGCACCGGGCTGGGGGTGTCGGGAGCGCGCACAGGGTGAGCAGCGCCCGCCGGTCCTGCCCGTGCCGCTGTCCCGCACACCCTCCCGTCCGTGCCGGCGTGTTCCGCCGCGCTGGGACCGGGGCAGCCCCTGGAACCCCCGCCCCTCTCCTGCAGCCGCCTTCCCACGGCCCCGGGCCCCGACCCACCCAGGGGCATCCTCGACCCCGCCACTCTCGTCCCACTGCAGCCCGAGGGCGGGGATGAGGAACCCACCGGTGACACTGGCCCTGCTGCTGCTGCTGCTGCTGGAGCCGGCGGCACGGGCCGCCCCCAGGGCAGGGGAGCACAGGTAGGGGGGAGAGGTATGAGGTACAAGGGTGGGGGGCACAGATGTGGAGGGTACAGGTATCGAGAGTATGGGTATGGGGGTACAGGTGTGGGGGCACAGGGATGGAGGGTGCAGGTGTGAGGGCACAGCTAGAGGGGCACAGATATGACGTACGGGAGGGTGGCACAGGTGGAAGGCAAAGGAATGGGGGGCCATAATTAAGGGCAGGCAGAGATGTGAGGGTTCATATTTGTATGGGGACACAAGTGCGGGTGGAGTGCGTGGGAGCCGATGGGCACCTGGGCATGAGGGGGGCGCAGGCACAGAGGGGACACGTGGCTGTGGGTGGGCACTGGGGTCTGGGGTGCACAGTGAGGGGTGGGACTAAGGGGGCTGTGGAACCATGGCTGGGGGGATGTCAGGCCGGTGCAGGCAGCCCCCCCAGGGGCACAGGTAACCCCCCATCTCCTGGCCAGGCCTGAACCCCCGCCGGCCACAATCCCAGAAGCGTATCCCGACCCGCTGAGCCCAGAGTCGGCGCCGCTGCAGTGAGTCCCTGCCCCGGAGAGCCCCATGACCCCGGGACCCCCCCCGGCCGGGGCTGTGCACTGGGGGGACAGCAGTGGGTGGGGGGCCGGGGCAGTGCCTGGCTGCTCGTGGGACAGGGTGGGCCGTGGGGCAGGGCGGTGTTGCCCACCCCCAGCCCCGCTCCCCCCAGGCTGCTGCGGGGCGCGGTGCGGAGCCTGGGGCTGCCGGAGCAGGACGTGGAGGCCATGCCAAGGGAGCAGGGTGAGGCCATGAGGTGTGATGGGGGACTGAGGGGCTGGTGGGCTCAGGGACCCCGGCCCCACGGTGCCTCTGTGCCCTCCAGCCCTGCTCTACCTCATCGTGCTCCATGACCACGACCGGAGCGGGCACCTGGACG
Source organism: Lophotriccus pileatus (assembly GCA_035583135.1). NCBI lineage: Eukaryota > Metazoa > Chordata > Aves > Passeriformes > Tyrannidae > Lophotriccus > Lophotriccus pileatus. Next base: position 42,517 of record JAWWES010000018.1, on the reverse strand, counting down.
GGCTGGAGCTGCTGCAGCTGCTGAGCGCTGTGCTGGCACAGGCCGGGGGGTGGCCGGACCCTGACACGGTGGGTCCCACAGCCATGGTCCCTTGCACCCCCCAGAGCCCCCAGGCCAGGCCCTCACCCCCATCCCCCGTCCCTGCAGGTGGCTGCTCTGGTGGACCGAGCCCTGGCGAGGCAGGACCGCGACGGGGATGGGCTGCTGGACCCTCACGAGCTGCTGGCACCTGGCTGGGGTCGGGGAGCCCCGGGGCAGCCCCCCTTGGAGCTGCAAACGGGGGCTGGGGCTGTGCCTGAGGAGGGCACAGAGGTGCTCAGGGGGCACCTGGGGGGGAGTGGCCCAGGGGTGGCGACCCCTGAGCCTGGAGCCACCCAGGCTGGAGCCCCTGAGGATGGAGGCATGGAGGGGGACGAAGCCCCCAAGGTGGAATCCCCCGATGCCGAGGCTGTGGAGGCAGAAGAAGCCCCCGAGGCTGAAGCCCACAATAGTGACGCCTCTGAGGAAGAGGAAACCCCTGAGGCTGAAGCCCTTGAGGAGGAGGCAGCCCCAGCATGGAGGGATTCTGGGGAGGAGTAGATGGGGGTGTCTGTGGGCAGGGCTGAGTGGGGCAATGCCCTGGCTGCTTCCTGACTTGCTCAGGGTACAGAGGGGAGGGGGGTCCCTGTGCCCTCCACCCTCCATCCAGGCTGGGGGGCGGCGGGCCTGTGCTCATGTGTTCTCCCCTGTAACCCATCGGACAGAGAAATAGAGGTTGCTGTGGCCTTGGCCACGGTCAGTGCACCCCTGTGGCAGTGGGACCCCAGCCAGGGCAGGGGGGGCACGGCTGGTGTGGGGCACGTGGGGCTTTATTGGGGGCAGTGCTGGGTCCCGTGGAGACGTGGTGTTCCTGGGGGGCGAAGGGATCTCCAGGCACGGGCTCAGACGATGCCATCGAAGCCCTGGACCCCGCATTTCCTTCCTGCGATCCGGCAGCCGAAGCTGAGGGCGTCCTGCAGGGTCCTCCCTGGGGTTGGGGCCCGGGATGAGACGTGGCCACGCCGTGTCTGCAGCACGAGTGCCACGGCAGGCCGAGCCACGGCCACGACGTGCCTGTGCCGTGTCCGTGCCCACCTTCTGCGAGCGCAAAGATGACGGCGGCGTTGAAGGTGTCCCCCGCCCCCAGCGTGTCCACGAGGGTCTCTGGGGGGAAGGCGTCCGAGTGCAGCAGCTCCCCGTCAGGCCCCAGGGCGTCGGCTCCCTTCTCGGCCCAGGCGCAGATCAGAGTGGCCCTGGGGGGGGTGTGGGGTGGGTGTGGGGTGGGTGTGGGGTGGGTGTGGGGCTCAGCGGGCAACCCCAACCCTCCTGGCCCCCCGTGCTCCCCCCATACCCCGGCTGGAGGCGCCCCCGCATCCCCTGCAGCGCCTCAGGGGCCGAGCGGTACCCAAAGTGCTGGGCCAGGTCCTTGCTGATGAACACCTGCACGAGAGGGGCTGGGGCGGGGGGCAGCCCCCGGCTCCCCCAGCCAGGAAGGGATGGACCTGCACCCCAGCGCTGCCCCCGGACCCAAATCGTACCGCCCAGATCCCTTACACCCTCACACAGACTCCAACTGTGGTCCCCAGACTCGAGTACACCCCCAGACTCCAGCCCTGCGCACCCCGAGCCCGGACCACGCCCCCGGACCACGCCCCCAGCTCCTCTGGCCCCGCCCCCGGGTGCACCCGCCCCTTGGCCCCACCCATGAGCCGTAAGCCCCGCCCCCCCGTCCCCGCCCCGCACCACTTGGCCTCGCCCCATCAGCGGCAGGAGCTCCTCCCGCGGCTTCTCCACCTCCACCGAGATCCGGACCCGCTGCTCCGGTGCCGCCGCCCGGTTGTGCCGCTCCACCCGCTCCAGCATCGCCCCCTGCTCCGCCGCGTTCCGGGCCTGCGGGCACGGGCACGGCTCCGCCACCGCCGGGGGGTCGCCAGCCCCGGGGAGCCCCCCGGTCCTGGGATGTCCCGCCCTCTTGGGATGCTCCCCAGCCCGAGGGGTCCCCCCAGCCCAGGGCTGACCCACGATCCAAGGGATCCCCCTCCATCCACGGAGGTCCCTCTAGCCCCAGAGATCCCCACAGCGCTCACCTCGAAGTGGATCCACTTGTACTGGGACAGGTCGACCCGCTCGAAGTCGCGGGCAGTCACATCAGGCAGGTTCCTGCGGGACGGACGCCAGATGGGGCGAAGGGCAGTGCGGGGGCTGTGCGGGGCCCCACGCTGCCCGGCCAGAGGTCCCGGGGGTGGCACTGCCCGGGTGAATCATTAATGGTGGCCTCTGGGCCCCTGAGCTCCACTCGAAGGGCAGCGCAGCGGGGCCAGGCCGGGGCCGCGGTTCAGCGATGCCCAACAGCCCCTGACCCTTCGGCTCGGCCGAGGGAGCACGGCCCGGTACCGGGCAGCTGCCGAGGCCGTGCCGGCTGCCCCATGGGGCCGTCCGGGCTGCCCCGCGCCCCAGAACGTGTAGCTGTGCGGGGATGTCACCGCCAGTGCCGGCGGCTACGCAGGAGGTGAACGGGGGGCTGCGGGAACCTCTGGCGGGACTGCAGGGAGTCACGCAGCCGGCCCCGCGCCTGTGTAACCCCAGCTGGCACAGCCCGCAGGTGCCGGGCCCTTACGTGTCGTGCAGGACGATGGTGCGGGAGCCGCTGGACGCGTTGACGAGACAGCAGGCGCAGGGCACGTCCCCGCGGGGCTGCCACGCAACGTGCGCCGTGTCCACCCCCCGGCGCTGGAAATCCGCCGCGATGAAGCTTCGGGGGACAGAGAGCGGGCTGAGGGACCCGCACAGCCCCGAGAGGGGCGGGACGGTGCGGGTGCCAGCTGGCGGGCGCCAGCGGTGACGGCGGGGACAGGCGGGCAGCAGGGGCACCGCGGCACCGGCACCGCGCCGCGGGTCCAGGCTGCCGGTGGAGTAACACGGAGAGGCCGGTGGAGTATCAGGGCGGGTCGGCCGCTTGCCCAGTGCTGGGGGAGTCCCCGCACCCCACTTACTCTGCGGCGGGGCCGGGGGCCAGCGAGCCCATGAAGGCGCAGGGGGCTCCCAGCAGCGCCAGCACCGTGCAGGAGTTGGAGGCGTTCCCGCCCCGCTGCCACCGCTGCGACACGCACCTGCGGGAGGCGGGAGGTTGCGGTGGGCGCGGGGCCGGGTTGGCGGGCACCGGCGGAGCCCCACCCGTTGGCGGTACCTGGTGTCGGAGTCCTCGGCCGGGAAAGTCTCCACCACGCTGATGATGTCCAGGCACACCAGCCCCACGCACAGGATCCGCCGCTCGCCCGCGGCGCCGCCCGCTCCCGCCGCCATCCTGGACCGCTGCGGGACCGGGAACAGCGCCGGGATCGGGACCGGGATCGGGAACAGGACCGGGACCGCCGGCGTGGCCACGCCCCCGGACACGCCCCCTTAGCGCGCCGCCAATCAGCTCCACGCCTGGACCGCGGTGGGCGGGGCGAGAGGTGGGCGTGGTTTAGCATGACACGCCCCCGGAACGCCCCGCCCCCCGCGCGCATAAAGGGCGGGAAGGGACGGACACACGGACATGGACACACGGACACACGGACTGAGGGACACCTGGGACAGCAGGAGCCGAGGTTTGCAGACTTTCCTGTGCTCAGGCTGTGAGGGGATCAGTGCTCAGGGGTTCCTTTTGTCGGGGTCCCTCCTTGGAGGCACCAGCTCGAGCTGTTATTTGTTTACTGAGTCTCTGCATCGAGATGAAATCATTTTAATGATTGAGATGTCGGAGGTTCTGCGATGGGACTGGGCTGGCGAGGGGAGCTGCTCTGACGGGGGCAGTGTGGGGGGCTCAGCTGGGAAGGGGCTTGGTCCTGGCTCAGGAGGGGTGGGTCTGGCTGCTGGAGCAGCTCCTGGATGGTCGGACAGGGAAGTTTAACAGTTTGGTGACCCGGGCTGGCCTCAGGCCACCCCTTTGGAGCCTCCCTGCTCCAAACCCCCACCTGGAAGGCTCCAGGTGAGCTCACCGGGATCTTTGGGGCAGGGAGGAGCCAAAGGGAGGGTTAAAATTCTCTGAGCAGATTCAGTGTCAGCGATCCAGGTCTGTTATTAAATGACTCCAGTTCTCTCAGACTGTCCATGGGTGCAGCACCTTGTACAGCTGGGGAGGTCCCTGCAGTGGGTCGAGTGTGGGACCCTGTTCTGAGCAGCGGGAGGGGAAATGGGGGTTTGGGGGCTCCCCAAAGGTGTGCAGGGTTGGGATCCCTCGTAAGCCATGCAGGGAGTTGGAGTTAATGGGGGTTATGACTATTTTTAGCACAGCAAAGGGGATGCTCTTGGCCAAGGTTGTGCCAGTGGGAACATTGTGGGGCTGATTTGAGGCTTCCCTGACCCTTGGAGAGAGAGGAAAGATTGATGGGAGAGTTGAAGCATTTGAGAAGATGAAGAGGGAAACTGTTTAAACCCCTGGGCTTTTTGTGTGCTGCAGACAGTGTTTAACGCCTGGTGATTCCCTCCAGGCATTTCAGGAGTTTCTTTTGCAGCAAAGAGCCAGTTGGTGCCCAGACCCCGTCCCTGGAGCACGAACTCCCAGGGGTTGGTCAGCTGAGGTCGCTGTTTGTGCACGCAGGATCTCCTCAAACAGGGATCCAGGGACATCCAGAGGCACTTCAGCTCCAGGCCCTGCTGTTTGCACCTCTTTGAAGGGCTTGTTGGGCTGTGAAGTTGAAATTCCACGCCAGGAGCCGCTTCTCCAGAGGGTGAATGTCAGCTGAGCTGCTGCTTTAGTTTTGTGTCTGTGGGAGATCCCTGTGCCTGTAACCTGTGTGTGTTTCTAGACAAGATATTTCTAAGGGCACATTTTCCTACGTGCACCTTTCGACTGGGTGAGTGGATGGTGAGGAATGCAAGAGAATGAGTGGAACCCTTGTGGTTGTTCTCAGGGAAATGCTGTGTTCTGGCTGGAACTGGAGGCTTCCCCCGGGCCTGGTTTGCTGCTGGGGCACAGCAGGAGGAGGCTGTTTGACTCTTCACGTTAATGTTATTTATATTAAGTAATATGATGTGTAAATATTTATATTAAACGGTTTCATTTCCTTCTAGGAGGATGATCTGCAGAGTCCTGCCCGAGCAGGAGAGGGGTTGTGGTGCCCGATGGTTTGTACAGCCCCTCTGGGGGGAAGGGAAGGAAAAGGCTTTTGCTACTTAAAAAAAAATAGTAAAGGAGAAAATAGTTTTAAAGCTCTGCTGTGGGTTTACAGAGGCTGAGGGTTCAGCCCCTTGGATCTGCAGAGAATTTTGGGGCTTAACACCCTGAAGTTCAGGTATAAAATTCCTGGGACAACCAACTAAACCTCTGGCTGAGGCAAACAAGGACTGTCAGTTAAGTGAGGGAAAAGGAGAAGAGGCTGCAGGCAGAGGGGCTGTTTGATGGGTTTGATGGGATTGGAAAGGTCCAGGCAGAGCTTTGGGATGTTTATGAGGGAGAGAAAATCTTCTGGGAAAAGCTGCAGGGTGTAGAACCCGAAACATCTCCAGAAACAGTCCTGTAACTCAGAATTTTTGTGCCTGGTGTAGAAGTTGAGTGAGTGGCTCTTTTGTTCTGATAAAGAGCGAGACAGTAACGTTTGAACTGACATATGATGAGAAAGTAACATTATGGCCCTTAATTAAAACTGATGATCTCTGGGGTCAGTGAACTGCTGCTGTGTGATAGCCTTGTGTGACACACCTTTATCCCACGGAACTTTCCCAAGCAGCCTCATTCCCTCAGGACATGGGAGGTTGATTTTTCTGGGAATGATGCCAGAACAGCACCTCTGAGGGTCCAAGGACAGACTGAGCCCCGAGGGTGACTCTCACCAGGAGCCCAACCCTTCGGTCCTGCCAACCCCGAGGGGCCCAGCCAGTGAATTCCTGGGAAACACGACTCAGAAGAGCCAGGGGGGGTGAAAACCCCTCTGCCCCAGGCCCTGGCAGCTTTTTGGTTTGTTTTGTGGTACCGAACCAACATCGGTGGGTTGTTCCCTCTTTTTAGTAACTGGTCTGGAGTGGGCAGAATCTTCACTTTTTGTTTAATAAGAATCTCCTCACAGGTGACATCGAGCTGTGTGGAACTGGTGAAGCTTTTAAATGCCCCCAGAAGTGCATGTATCACCAGTTTATTTATTTTTGCCATTTTTTGGGTGGTTTTAATATCACAAGCACCTCGTTGATTTTATAAGACAGGCCACTTTATGAATACTTAGTTTGATTTTTGCCAAGTTATTTTTGTCTTTTGACTGGGGGAAAAAGAAAAAAAGAAGAATGGTGTGGGTAAAACTTTTGCTTTCTTCTTATGGGTGAATAGCTTTGCCTCGAGGAACTGAGAGTCAGGGAATTCAACTAAATTTAGCCTGGGAGTTGACACAAGGATTTATATGTATTTGGGACCATACAAATACATATTAACCTTCCAAGTTCTTACTTGGAAGGCTTTGTATTTGTTATGATTTGACTAAATTTTTGAACAAAAGAAGAAGGGAAATGGGTGAGTCTCCTTTCCTAGACCAGAAGGAAGGAGAGCCACGAACCAGCAATGGGACACAGTTAAAATACAAAAAGCACTTGGATCATTAAGAAGCACCACGTGTGCTAAAGGTTCATTTGTGTGGAATTACCCACCACACTCCCAGGGACAGGAGCATGACCTGCAAAGTTCCTCCAGCTGTGTGTGGGTGTAGCCAAGAGAACCTCATTTTAGAGCCTTTGAAGGGAACACACCTCCCCAACAAACCATTTACACTTGTTTCAACGTGCAAAGGCAATTAATGATGGCAAGTCGGATATATTTATATAAAAACAAATTATTTGTTATGATGAATGATTAGACAAAAGGATCTTAATCAGAATTATTTACTACACAGTGTGGAAGCTAAAACTACTCACAGTATAGTGTTCTATATTAAAGCAATTATATTAAAGCAATTACATTAAGGCAATTAGAGTAAAACCATTATATTAAAGCTGGCAAAAAGGAAACAATTATTAAGTAGAGATTGATGTTACTCACCCAGACCAACAGAGTGGGGCAAATCTCTTTGGCTCAGCCTCGAGGGTGTTGGCTGTATTATAATCACACATTTCCCTTTTACATCCAAAATGATTATAAAATCAGTTAGAATTTAGTTAGCAACGTTAAACAGAGCATAAAATAAAATTAGCTGTTGATTCTGGCAAGAAACACCGTTGTGATTTCAGTTTATGTATTTCTGGAGTGGTTAGTGTCCTCATTTGTTGGATTAGGTGCCACACTCATATATGCAATGGTTACTAATAAAAACACACCATGATTAATAACAATATTATACCAGCAGGGTCTAACATTATATGCATTTGAAGACCATCCAAACGAGCCAATCCCACTTCCCATCTGTTCTCCATCCCTTTTCACTCGTTCTAAGACATGGGGTATTTTTATCAGGTCATGAGGGACAGTGATTAGCAGCTTTTGACTCTTTATTGTTGTACCAGTTTGTGAAGATCAGGATGTTCCACAGTTTTTTAACCAGGGCAGTGTCCATTCCTGTGGAGATTGTCCTGAAAGGCTTCCATTTCACCACCTGGAGCTCATTCCAGGGGCACAGGCCCCAAGAAAACTGGTTAAACAGGACAACCCACTGGTCCATATCAGTTATTTATCTGATATAACACAGAGGGGACCCTTTTATCTGATATAACACAGAGGGGACTCTTTTATCCCTCTTGGGTTCGCGTGGCCCGAGGGAACATTTCACCCAACCCTTCCCAGCTCCTCCATCCCCTTTGCTTGGGAGTGATAAGGTGCATGGAAAACCCATTTGCTGCTCCTCTTTTCGGCCCAGTTTTGTACCACTGCATTGCTGAATGGTGATCCTTTGTCACTTTGTGCTGGGACAGGGACACTGGAAAACCTGAGTCCCGAAATAGCGGCTTTGGCAGCAGCAGGTCCGCTGTGAGTGGCAGTGACAGCCCAGAGACCTCTCAGGGTGTCCTCCCAACCACTGGATGTCTCCAGAGGGCCAACAGAACCCCTTTGCCAAGTGCACCAGAGTGCCTCGTTATTTTTGAGTTGGGAAGGTCACCCAAGTCCGGGTAATTTCGTCCAAGCCTTAATTGGCACCGGGGACACTGTGTGGGAATGCCTCGACACATCTCTCTGGGCAGTGGCCAGCCTCCAATTTAGGCTGCAGAAAATAAATCTTCCTGCCCAGTTTGCCCTGATTTGCAGTGCAGGAACTCCCCCAGTTGGTTCCAGTGCCCAGGGTTTTCCAGTCGATCAGTTTTTGATGTTTGTCATCTGATCCACCTGGTTGTTCCCATCAGTCTGGGAGGTCTCTGTGCAATCCCTTCTGGAGCAGCTCTGCCCTCCTTAATCCCGGCTCCTGAGCTGGAAGGGCCTTGCATTTGCACAGATTGGTGCTGCTGAATTTTTTCCACTTACTGAAGAGCTCAGGTCAGAGGTAAAAATCCCCTTTCTCACTCAGTGTGTCTTTTTTCAGTACCTTTTAATGCTGTGGGGCTGAACCCCGATGGTCATTTGGGTCCATCTGGGCCTTTCTGGAACACACTGAGCCTCATGTTCAGCAAAAGCCATCCAACTCTTACAGGATCACTGGGGTGAACTGGCCCGAGAGACTGAGATATTTTTAGCTCTTCTATCAGTGTTTCAAAGCCTGTTTGTGTCTATCAGGGCACTCCCAGGTCTATTTTTCCCTCATTAATGCATACAAGAGTCTTTCTTGCTATTACAGAAAATCCAGGAGAATTATTTCTCCGGAGTCCTGAAGTCCCCACGACCTTTTGAAGTTCCTTTTTAGTAGCAGGAGTGGGCACAGCATCTAATCCTGTCCTGGTTCCCTCTGGGATTCCAGCCTGAGCTGCAATCCACCAGCCTGCAAGGAATTTCCCCTCTTCAGAGGGGCCTTGGTGTTCAGCTGAGGGCATTTCTACCCCTCCTCCTTTAATTTATTCCATATGTCCTGTGCTGGTTTTCTTGCTGCACTTTCCCCTTCGCCCCCATAAACACATTATCAATGCACTGAGAGATTTGTGCCCCTTCCAGGGTTTCCATTTGTTGAAGGAGTTCAGGTAAAGCCTCGTGTGCCATTTTAGGTGGGTGCTGATCCCTTGGGACAGGCAATTCCAGGGGTATCAAATTCCTTCACAAGGAAATGTAAATTTGGGTTTATCTTCCTCCCGAAGGGGAACCATGAGAGCTGCACTGGGAACACCTGAAATCTCAGTGTCCTCCAAACTCCTTTGGCTGTTCCCATGAAAATGGGGTTTGGATTTCTCTTTTCCCTTGGCTGGGTTAGATTTAAATTCAGAAGATCTCCACATGGCAGTCTTTGGGCTCCTCTCAACAGCCCAAATTTGCTCTCCAGAGTGGTTTTCCCAGCCCCTTTCCCTTGCCTGGTTTACCTTGTCATGGAAGATCCCCGTGGGGAACACTCACCTCACGGCCTGTGGACCTTGTGAAGGTTCATTGTGCATCACATCTCTGCTGGTTCCCTCTCATCACCCCTCTAAACATGCTTTTAACATCGTTGGGGCTCCTCTCAAGAGAGATCTCAATGTACCAGAGTATCTGGGATGAGTTTGATTGGCAGGCTCCGGTCCCAGATTTCACCAGACCCTGCCCCCAAATCCAGCACTCTCAGTTCCAGGCAGTGACATTCTGGCTCCTGAGATGGTCACTCTCCACAAATTGTCTCACCTGGGTTTCATCCATATTTTTCCCGTAGGTTTGCCAATTTAAGGGGGTCCCAGGGAGAGATCCTGACCATGTTCTTCCTCTGACCTCCTTGGGCTCCTTCAGACACTTTGGTTTTAATTGCAGGTCTCGTTTTTCACTCTGGAACCTCTTCCTCCCCAGGACGTGGGGGTTCAGTTGTTTCACCAGAGCACCTCATTCTCCCTCATCAGCCTTTTCATCAGGGTTTTCCCAAATATCTCCATCCCAGTCCTCAGGTGATACTATTAATACTCCTATTTTACCAACATCCAGAGGATTGGGGGCTTTTAATAATGTCCATTTTCATTTTTCTTCCAAGGTTTTTTCTTTTCCTTGGACTCTTTTTATCTGTTCCTTTAATTGGCCATTTTGATACTGTAAAGACAGTTTGACGTGTTTTCTCTCTTTTATTCCATCTCTCTTATTAGTTTCTTTTACCACTTGTTGCCTCCACAGCCTTTAAGCACAATCCCAGTGCACGACTGATGGCACCTTTTCCTCTTTTACCTTCCTGTGATCTCGGGGTTTTGTCTGATTTCTCTTTTATCCTTTCCCACTCAGAGCAGGTGTCCCCTGGCCCAGGACCAGCAGTGTTCTTGTGTGTCCTGGGCCTCCAGAATATCCTCTTAAGCCTTTGGTCTGTTCCTCAAAACCGGGATGGGATGGGATGGGATGGGATGGGATGGGATGGGATGGGATGGGATGGGATGGGATGGGATGGGATGGGATGGGGAGTCCCTAAACCCTGAAGTGAGGGAGAACACAGAAAGACTGAGCCCTTCCCAGTTTTCAGTTCCCTCCTCCCCAGGAACTGCTCTTACAGCTCTGGGTCTCCACCTCCTGCCGACCACGGGAATTCCACCTCCGAGAAACAATTTCCCAAGGAATGTGCTCACGTTGGGATTTGCTTCTCCAGAGTGGGACAGAGCCAGAGCCTGGCTGTGCAGCACAGCACAGCTGCAAGCAGGGATCCCACAGATCCTAAAGTTAACCTGAACCAGAGGGAAAAAGGGGTCCAGAGGAGGCCCCGGAGCTGCTCCAGGGCTGGAGCCCCTCTGCTCTGGAGCCAGGCTGGGAGAGCTGGGGGGGCTCACCTGGGGAAGGGAAGGATCCAGGGAGAGCTGAGAGCCCCTTGCAGGGCCTAAAGGGGCTCCAGGAGAGCTGGAGAGGGACTGGGGACAAGGGATGGAGGGACAGGACACAGGGAATGGCTTCCCACTGGAGAAGGGGAGATTTGGGTGGGATATTGGGGAGAAATTCCTCCCTGTGAGGGTGGGGAGGGGCTGGAATGGAATTCCCAGAGAAGCTGTGGCTGCCCCTGAATCCCTGGAAGTGTTCAAGGCCAGGTTGGATGGGGCTTGGAGCAACCTGGGCTGGTGGAAGGTGTGGAATGAGATGAGCTTTCAGGGACAGACGATGTTTTTCACATCACCAACACCAAGAGCTGCATTAACAGAACAGCCACATCCCCTGCAGTGAACTGCTAAAGAACCCTCCATTTACAGAGGGTTCTGTCTGACAGACAGACAGAGGCAGACAAAGCCCCTGGAGTTCACCTGATGATGGCACTGAAGATGCCCAGAGCACCTGAGGGCAAAAGGCTCAGTCCCAACTTCCCCATTAATTAAACCCTTCAAGAGCCAGCACACAGACTGGGCTTGGACACTCCCTGTCCCCGCCCTCTGCCCCCAAATCCTGATGTTTCCCCTCCAAATCATCTGCCCAGGAACCATGAGCACAAACACTTAAAGCTCTAAGGAGGTGCCTCAGACCCGACCTGGAGCCCGTTCAACCATCGACACCCCAGAAACACCCACGCTGAGCCTGTTCTTCCTGGGACACCAACACCCCTGCCACCACCATCCTGTCCCTTCCAAGGGCACAGTGGTGGGCACAGAACCCCGATGCCCTGGCAGGACAGACCAGGGGACAGCCAGGACGGGGAGGAGCAGGTACCCCCCAGCAGCCCCAGGGCAGGGGGGAAACCACCCCCAGGGCAGATTCAGCCGCAAATGGAACTGAACCCCAAGGCAGGAACCACCAGCTCCAGCCTCCTGCCAGCACAGCCCCCACCTGGGTGAGGGGGTGCCCCAGAGGGTGCCCCAGCACCAGGACGTGGCTCCAACCCCTGGGAGGTGCCGGTACCTGCCAGTCCTGTCAGAACCCGACCCCAGCCGGTCACACCACGGCCAGAACCGCCAGGAACCCCCTCCCCTTCGGGCACAGGGACAGCCCTGCCGGGCCCACGGGTGGATATCGGTGCCACGGGGCAGGTGGGATCACGGTGAGCCCTGACAGGGACCAGCCCCTCCCCACCACCCCCCTCGGGGCGAGGAAGGAGCCGGAGCCGCGGGTACAAAACCCGGTGCCGCGTCTTTATTGGGGGCGGTGGGGCCGGGGGCGCGTGGGGGGCCGGGGTGGGCGTGTGGGGAGGGGGCGTGTGCCAGTGGGGCAGCGAGGGCTGGGGGGGTGCTGATAAATAAGGGGGCGGGTGGGGGGGGTCCCGTCGGGGCGGGGGAACCCCCCGGCCCGGCTGTGCCCCCGGGGGGGCCCGGCGGCTCTAGGGCTCGTCGTAGAGCAGGGCGGCGCTGAAGGTGGTCAGGGGCTCGTCGGGCGCGTGGGCCAAGCGCCCCGACACCAGCTCCACGCACAGGGTCTCGCCGGCCGCCAAGGGCAGCAGGAGGCTGAACACGCCGAGGGCGCCGGGGCTGGGGGCCTGCGCGGCCACCGGCCCCTTCTCCAGCCCCTCGGGCTGGAACCCGGCCGAGTCCAGGCGGGCGATGCCGTGGCCGGAGCGGGACAGGACGGCCTCCAGCCCCTCGCCCCTGTGCCCCGTCAGCACCGCGCTCACCAGGTACCGCCCGGCCAGGGGGGCCGTGAACGTGCCTGGGGCAGGAGGAGGGCATCAGGGACCCCCAGGGATCCCCAGGACCCCAGAAGAGGCTCTGCACCCCCGGATCCCCCACAGAGCCTCACGGCCAGCAGCGCACCCCGGGACAGGCACAGCACCTCCCACCACCATCACATCCCCCCGCGACCGTGCAGCCCCCTCACAGAGCAGAGCCCCCGCTGTCACCCCCAGCACCCCAAAACCAGCCCCCAGCACCCCAACACCATCCCCCAGCCCTCCAAAAACCATCCCCAGCCCCCCGTGCCCCCGGCCGTGCCCCGGGCTCTCACCTGTCTCGGGGTCGTAGGCGCCGCCGTCGTTGAGCAGCACCTGGTCGAAGGGGACCGTGCCCGGCTCCGCGCGCTGCGAGCTCAGCGCGGCCGAGAAGGCGACGCGGGGCACCGAGCCCGGCTCCCCGACCTCACCTGGGCACGGGATCAGGACAGGGCACCCCCTGCCACCCTGCTCCCTCCATCCCCCTCCCAGCACCCTCTGTCCCCCAGCCCAGCACACGCAGCCCCCGCTCCCCCTTCACTGTGTCCACGCGACCCCTTGACCCTGTGCCCCCCCCAGTGCCCACCCCCTCTGCTTCCGAGCTTCCCAGTGCCCTCCCATGCCAGCCCAGACACCCCCTGCACCCCTGCCAGTCCCACCCAGCTCCCCACATCTGCCCCATGTCCTCTCCCCCAGCCCCCCATGCCCCCCAAGCCCCCCAGCTCCAGCCCTACCTCTCTCTCCGGGCAGCCCTGGGGGAAAAGATGAGGAGGGGCTGCAGGGCTGGCTTGGGGCAGGACCCCCAGGCACAGGGTCCAGCCATGCCAGCACTGCCCCCCTGCTGCATCGGGGCACACGAAATGAGCTGATCCTTACCAGGGGGGCCCACGGGACCCTGTTCTCCATCTTTCCCAGGAGGCCCAGGTGGGCCTTGAGGGCCTGTCTCGCCCATGGGGCCAGCAGGTCCAGGGGGGCCAGGGGGGCCTGGAGACAAGAGAGAGTTAGAGGTACCCTGGTCCCTTAGCCCTTTCCCTCACCCCACAGCCCCATTAGCTGGTGTCCCATGTGTGATATCCCCATGTTCCCATGACTGGTGTCCCCTTGTCCCGACACAGTGCAAGCCCAGGGCCTGGCTCCTTCTGTGGTCTTGTGTCCCCACACCCCCAGCATCCCCTGGCCGTGCACCCATGTCCCCACACCTCACTATCAGGCTCCCTGGTGACTCCACGTCCCCACATCCCTGTGTCCCATATCCCTGTGTCCCCATATCCCTGTGTCCCATATCCCTGTGTCCCCATATCCCTGTGTCCCCATATCCCTGTGTCCCATATCCCTGTGTCCCATATCCCTGTGTCCCCACACCTCCACCACCGTTCCTACAGCTGTGTGACCCCCTGAAGCCCCACGTCCCCCCATGTCCCCCCAGTCCCGGGATGCCCTGTCCCCCTGCAGTGCCCGTGGTGCCTCACACCCCCCCATCCCCGTGTCCCCCCAGACCCGCGTGCCCCGCAATGCCGCACGCCCTCCCGCGCCCCCGCAGCCCCGCACCCCCGTGTCCCGCCGCGCCCACGCACCGCGGCGCTCCAGCTGCGCCAGGCGGTTCAGCTCCCCGCGCAGGTGGCCCAGGCTGGCGTTGAGGGCGCCCAGCCGCGGCGGCAGCTCCAGCGCCTTCTGCAGCAGCGCGGCCTGGGTGCGGGCCGTGGCGTTCAGGTCCCGCACCGCGCCCCACAGCCCGGCCACGTGCCGGCCCAGCCCCTCGCGGACGCCCCGCAGCCCCCCGGCCACCGCCTCCAGCTGCTCGCAGACCCCCTCCAGTTTGGCCACGCGCGGCTCCAGCCCCGCGGGGCAGCCCCCGGCCCGCGCCAGCTCCCGCGCCAGCGCCTCCAGCCGCTCCTCGCTCTCGGCCTGTCGCGCCGCCGCCGCCGCCGCCGCCTGGTCCAGCTCGGCCACCACGCGGTCGGTGACGGAGCCCAGCTGGCGCTGCCGGGCGTCCTGCTGGTCCAGCGCGTCCTGCAGCCCCTCCACCGTGGCGTTGAGGCCGCTCAGGGCCCGCAGTGCCGCCGCCAGCTCCCCGCGCAGCTCCCGCAGCTCCGAGGGCGACGTGCCCCCGAAGACGCCGAACCCCTCCAGCGGTGCCTCCAGCTCCCCCAGCTCCGTGGGGCCGGGCCGGAGCTGCTCGGGCTCCCACGGGGGCAGCGGGGCGCAGGGCCGGGCGCAGGGGTCACCGCTCAGCTCCTCCAGCGCCGCCTCCAGCCGCCCTGTCCGGTTGCGGAGCTCCTCCAGCTCCTCGACCAGCAGCTCTCCCTGTGCCCCCAGCAGCCCCCCCAGGGTCCCGGCCAGGCTGTCCCCGCGGAGCCCTTCGGTGTCCTGCGGCTGCCCATCGTGCCCGTCGTGCCCCGGGCAGGGGTGGCCGCACCGGGCCAGCAGCCCCTCCAGCTCGTCCAGGCGGGCTCCGCGCCGAGCCCCGCTGGCCGCCAGCCCCTCCACCGCCCGGCTGAGGTTGGCCAGGCGCCCCGGCAGCCCCCCCAGCCGCCCCTCGGGCTCGGAGGGCCACGGGCCGGCGCGGGAGGCGTTCAGCCGCCCCTCCAGCTCCGTCAGCCGCCGCGCCAGCACCGGCCCCGGCCCCGGCCCCGCCGCCAGCCCCGGCAGCCCCTCCAGCCGCCGCTCCAGCTCCGCCAGGCGCCGCAGCACGTCCGGGGGTGGCGGGGCAGGGGGGACGGGGGCCAGGCGGCTGCTCAGGCTGCTGATGTGCCGCTGCACCGACTCCACCGCGTCCCGGTTGCGCTGGTCCACTGAGCCCACCAGCTTCTCCAGCGCCCGCATGCGGTCCCGGTCCTCGGCCGCCTGGCGCCGCAGCCCCTCGGTGCCGATCGTGCAGGCGGCGCACAGCTCCTGCAGCCGCCGCTCCAGGTCGCGCAGTGACGCGGTCCCCGGGCCCCCTGGCGCCCCCGGGCCGTCCCGGCTGCCCTCGGTGCGGCGCAGGCGGGTCTCCAGCTCCTCCAGCCGCTTCTGGACGAGGCTGAGCGCCTCCCGCACCTCGGCGGGGGCGGCCGCGTCGGCCGACTGCTCGGCCCCGGGGTGCCCCTCGGCCGCCCGGGGCGGCGGCTCCTGCCCCGCACGCAGCTCCTCCACCTGCTCGCTCAGCCGCCGCACCTGCTCCTCCAGCCGCCGCACCTTCTCTGCGTCCCCGCCGCCTGCCACGCACCGCCAGCGTGTCAGGGTGCCACCCCCCCGACATCGCGTCCCCCGCCACTGCGTCCCTCCACCACCACCTCCTCCTGCCCCAGCAGTACCTTCACCCCCCAGGCCGCTGAGGGGGTTGCCGAAGCCGGAGAGCGTGGGGCGGCCGGGCCGGGGCGGGGGGCGGCCGGTGGGCTGGGGGGACGCTGGGGCGGGTCCCTCGGTGCAGTCCGGGCCCGAGTATCCCTGGCAGCAGCGCCAGGCCAGCTCCGACACCGTCCGCTGGGCCACCTTGTAGCGGGGCCGCAGGAAGCTGCGGTACCTGTGGGCGGAGGAGAAAGGGAGTCTGGGGGGTCCCGGGAGAGCTGTGGGGCTGCCCCAGGGAGCCAAACCCAGCACAGGCTGCGGCTTGACCCAGCAGCTCCTGCGTCTTGCTCAACAGCCGGTGGCCGGGGGGGGCTGTCTCTGTCCCTGTCCCTGCCCAGATGTCACCCTGTCCCCACCATCACCCTGTCCCCGGCATCACCCCAACACCGGTGTCACCCCATCGCTGGCCTGAAAAGCTGAACAGTGTCCCAGGGTCCTGGCTCTGCGTGGCCAAGGGGTCAGAGGCCGGTCACCCCCCGGCACCACTTGAGGCCACCGGCTCTTGCGCAAAAGTAAACACGACCCCGGGGCGGGTAAACACGAGTGGCGGCAGCACAGCCGTGCTCAGCCCTGGCTCTGCGCTGGCCCCCCAGGGCCCACGAGCCCCCTGGACACCCTGAGCGCCATCCTGACCCCACTCACGCCAGGACCCGGGGGCACTGGAGCTGCCCCCAGGGGCAGGGCTGATAGTCCGGCTTGATGAAGCTCTCAACGCCGTCCTCCACCACGCAGCTCACACTGCGGGTCACCACGTAGGCACACCAGTTCCTGCCGGAGGGAAGGGGTCAGGGCACACACCTGGGACACGCCAGCACCAGGCATCGTCCGGCACACACTGGACATTGTCCAGGGATAGACCTGGCATGGTCCAGGAACACACTGGGCATCATCCCGGCACAGACCCGGCACTGTCCCGGCACAGAGCAGGCACCAGCATGGACCTGGCATCATCCCAGCACACACCAGGCATGGTCCCGGCACACACCAGGCACCGGGCACTGTCCCAGCAGACACCCAGCATCACCCCTGCCCCAGGCATCCCCTGGCACACAGCAGATTCCCCAGCAAAGCCTGGTTCTGCTGGGCACACACCGGATTCCTGGCACATTCCCCGACACAAGCCGACCCCCGGCACACCCCGGGTTCCCCGGCACTTCGCCCAACCAGCCCCACCGGTAGCACCGTCACGGCCCAGCGCGGCAGGTTAATGGGCCGGATCCTGCCCTCCTGCAGCCCCTCTTCCCTGCCCGGCAACCTCCCAGGAGCAGCTGCAGCACCTGACACGGGGCAGCTCCCGGGAGCCCTGTGGGGATGGGGGCTCTGCCAGGAGTGGGGTGCTGACACCCCATCACACCGTGCTGTGGCTCCCACGCTGCCTGGCATGGGCACAGGCATCCTACATCCTCCCCATCACTGCTCTTGTGTCCCCTGTCCCCTCCGTGCCAGGGGGGCGGGAGCACCTGGGGCAGTCACACACTGGGACTCCAACCCAGCCACAGACTGTGCGATCCCTGCTTGAGGTGCAGGACCCCGGCCCGGCCCAGCCCCACAGGCTGCAGGGACCCCAGCCCAGCCCCACAGGCTGCAGGGACCCCAGCCCACAGCGCGGGGCTCCAGCCTGTCCCCGTCGCAGCCTTATATGGTCCGAGCCCGGAGCCCGGCCCGGCCCCCCCGACCCCACTTGACGGTCCCCCAGCAGCCCCCCGAGAAGCGGCCCCCGGCCCTGGGACCCCGCCGCGGGGCCCCGGTGCGGCGGCCGGTTCCCGTCAGCCCGGCTGGTTCCCCTCAGGCCCCGGCTGGATTCCAGCTCCTCCCCGGGGGCCGCCGGGAATTCCTGCGCCGACCGACGGCCCCTCCTCGCCTCCCCCCTTCCCTTCCCAGCCCCGCACCCTCGGGGCCCTGGGACCCCCGGGCTGCCTTGGGGTCCCAACACCCCGCCCCGGGGCTGTTCCCATCCCAGGAGTGGGATGGGACAGGAGCCCCCCCGAAAGGGCAGGACGTGGAGTCACCCCCAGACCCGCGAGCCACGGAGATGAGGCGCCGCACCCGCCGACCCGCGGGAAGCCCCCGCTGAGCCCCCGAAGGCAGAGGCTCAGCCGTGTCCGTGCCCCACCGGAGAGCCGGGAGTGCCCGACCCGCGGCCCCCTCCCCAGGCACGGGCCATGTCCCGCCACCCGCTGGGGCCGCCCTGGGGCCGGGGCAGCTCCAGCCCTGCGGCCGCGCTGCTGCGGCGCCGATGTGGCCGCGGTGCGTGACCCCAACCCAGCGCGGGGCCGTCCCCAGCCCTGCGCCCCCCCGCGCCCCGACCCACGGGCACAGGCTGCCCCACGACCGCCCCACGCTGCCCACGGCACGGGATGGGACGGGGATGGCGATGGGGTGGGTCCGGGCCTCTCTCCCCCTCCCCGGCAGCGCTGACTCCCGCGTGGATGGCGAGGCGGGACCATCCCGGGATCACCGCGCCGCGGCACCAGCCCCCGCCCTCCACGTGCGCCCACTGCCCACCCGCGGCGGGGCCGGCGGTGACCCCCGGCCAGGGGAGCCCCCAGCGCTGACCCGGCCCCCGGCACGGCCGCCCCCGCCGCCGCTCCCGCCGCCCCCCGGGCTGGACGTGGCACGTGCCGGTGCCGGGGTCCCCGCGGCGTCGGGATGGGGGCTGCCCGCGGTGCCCCCGCTGCCGCCCGTGTCCCCCCGGTGCGTCCCGGTGCTCTCGGCTCCTACCTGTGCCGGCCGGCGGCTCGGGCACCGCTGTGGGCCGCGGCCGCGCCGGGGGCGAGCGGGGCGGCCCCGCCGGTGTAGAGGCTGTACCGGGGGGGAAAGTTGGCGGCCAGGGCCTGCGCGGCCAGGAGGCACGGCCAGAGCCAGGGGGCCATGCTGGGCTGGGGCGGCTCCGCTCGGCTCGCTCAGCCCGGTCCGGCGCGGCTCAGGAGCGCATGGGGTGTCCCGTCGCGGCTCCGCGGCTCTGGGCGGCTCGGCTCGGCACGGCTCGGCTCTGCCCTCCCCCCGGCCGCCCCTTGGCCAGCCCCTCGCCGCCAGGGCCGCCCCGCCGCCGCTGCCCGCCGCCGGGGTCCCCGGGGCCCCCCGCTTCCTGCCCACCGTCGCCCCCGCCCCGGCCGCGCCG
>JAWWES010000015.1:0-29234 GCA_035583135.1 Lophotriccus pileatus | reverse complement strand
CCAACCCCACCCACCCACGGGTGCAGTTCTCGTGGCAGGGCCGGCACTCGCGGCTGCCGTCGGGGAACTTGTAGATGGGGCCGCGCTCGCCCAGGACACCGTCGGGACATCGCTCCACGCAGTGGGGCCCGTCGCGATAGTGGGCGCAGCGGGTGCAGGTGTCGGCGCCCTGGGAGGGGGGACACACGGTGTGAGGACCCCGGGGGTGTCAGTGGGGTCCCCGTGGGCCCCCCGGCCGGGCCGTACCGAGCCGTTGCAGGTGACGCCGCCCTCGATGCGCTCGCACTCGGGGTGGCACTCGAAGCACTCGCCGTCCTGGGAGAACTCCCGCGTCTCCCTGCGGGGCCACAGGGCAGGGTCACCAGCCCACCCCACCAGTGTCTGTCCCACGCTGAGGTCCATCCCAGGTCACATCCCACTCTGGGAGGCCACCCCCAGTGCCCATCCTACCCCCGTGCCCACCGTGGGGCTGATCCCCCCTCTGGTGCCACCCCATGACCCCAGCCCGGTGCCCTCGCAGGCCCAGCCGCGCCCCCATCCCCCCCGTGCCCCCTGACCCGTGGGTGAAGCGGCAGGTGGGCACGCAGACCCCGCGCCGGCTGTAGTGGCGGCAGGACAGGCACTGCCCGGGGCCGGGCCCCCAACAGCCCTCGGCCGAGCACAGCGGGTCACACACCTTCCCCTCTTGCTCTGCGGGGGGAAAACAGGGGGCTCAGAGTGGGCTCTGGGGGTCCCAACCCCTCAGAGGGACAGGGGGGGATCCCAGGGGGGTCTCAGGGCGCCCCCATCCCACGCACGGCACTTGCTGCGGGGCCGGTTGTTGCGGATGTCGAGGTCGGCGCGGGAGCGGCTGAGCGCGGCCCAGTGCACGGTGTGCAGGAAGCAGAGCCGCCGGTTCTCGGTGATGTACACGCGGCCCGCGCTGACCTCCCGCAGCGAGCGCAGCCCCAGCGACGTCACGTTCTCGTTCTTCATGATCAGCAGGGAGAAGCCCCGGCTGCGGGGCGAAGGGGGGGTCAGGGCAGGGAGTCACGGAGAGGGGGGCTCTGGGAGTGAGGGGGATGCGCCGAGAGCTGGGGGATACTCGGGAGAGCAGCGGGATGCTCTGGGAGCGGGGAGGGAAATGACACCCCGAGGGAATACAGGGACAAGGACACAGGGATGGGAGAGGGCAGAGAGGGGCAGGGATGTGGGACAGTGAGGTGACTCAGGGACAAGGGATGCAGGGATGACAGGTGGATTGCAGGGATTAGGGCTGAGGGGGGATGCAGGACACCCAGGGAAGGGGGTCCTCACTTGTAGAGGCTCCGTCCGCCGATGGTCTCCAGGTTGGAGAAGACGCTGAAGTTTTGCATGTGCTTGGGCCAGGACTGGATGTTCAGGTACCCTGGGGCAGGAAAGGGGGGGTGTCACGGTGACCCCGGGGTGTCTCAGGGGTGGTCCCAGTGTCCCCCAGCCCCGCTGCTCACCCGTGATCTCCCGCACCGTCCGGAACACGTTCAGCTTCTCGGGGTCCAGCGCCGAGATGTTGCGCCAGGGATCCCTGCGGGGCCGGAGCTGTCAGCCAGGCTGGGGAGCTGCATCCCCCCCCAGCCCCCCAGTCCCTGTCCCTCACCCCTCCAGGCCCGTGATGAGGAAGTCCAGGTTGCCCAGGATCTTGGTGCAGTTGATGAAGGTGTCGATGTTGCTGGAGTCCACGGTCTGGTACTTGCTGCCGGAGCCGGTGCCCTCGCAGGCTGTGGGATGTGGGGAGGGTGAGGGGTGGTCCCGCGGCCCCCGGCCCCCTCGGGCCCCCCCAGCCCCGTACCCTTGGGGCACAGCCCCCCACAGGGCTCGCACATCTTCAGCCCGTTCTTCTCCACCTCCATCTTGTCGTTGGGGCAGGCGCGGACGCAGGAGCTCTGATCCACCACGAAATTGTCTGTGGGGAGACCCTCGTGGTCACAGCCCAGCCCCTCCAGCCCCCCCAGGGACCCCCAAACCGCCACTCACGGGGGCATTCCCGGACGCAGACGCCCCCGTACTGGTACTTGGTGTCGGGGTTGGGCTCCAGCTGGAAGGTCAGCTTGTTGTAGATGAGGGGCTGGGGGCACAGCGGGACACACTCCCCGCTGTCGTTGAAGTGCCGGCAGGCCTGCGGGACGGACACACGGATGGATGGACACAGGGATGGCATCACACAGCCAGGCAAGGCCTCCCACCCGCCCCCCACGAGGGACAGGGGCACGTACGAAGCAGTGGGTGCGCAGGGGGCCGGTGCAGCCCCCCGCACACTCCTCGTGGCAGCACTCGTTGGGCGCCCGCCCGAAGCAGCGCCCGTTGCACTGGGGGGCACAGATGGTCTTCGTCACTGCAGGGAGAGGGGGGGGTCAGTGGGAGGAGAGGGGTTCCAGCCCAGCCCTCTTAGCCCCCCCACAGCCCCCCGGTACCCACGTTTCTGGCAGTCCTCAGGGCCGGGCCCCCAGCAGTGCCCGCCGCAGCTCTCGTGGCACGGGGCGCCTGCGGGACACAGCGCAGTGGGGTTACCCCTAAAGCTGGGGATCCCCTCCAGGGCCCCCCCCGAGCTCCCCCACGCACAGGCCTTGCCGTTGTCCCTCACGATGGGCTCCTGGCGGGGGTCCCGCATGATGTCCCTCCACTCCACCGTGTCCACGTGGCACAGCTGCGCGTTCTTCTCGATGTAGACGCCGCCAGCCAGGATCTCTGGGGGGGGATAGGGGGTGGCAGGGGGTGTGATGGGGGCACAGACCCCCCCCAGACCTGCCCAGCACCACGGCTGGCACAGGGGATGGCACAGCTGTACATGGGGACAGAAACACTCTGGGATGGGGACCAAGACGGGGACACTGGGATGGAGACCCTGGGGGGCTGGAACCGCTCTAGGACGGGTCCCCAGGGGGTCCCCACCTGTGAGCTGGTTGAGGCCGAGGTGGCGCAGGGCGTGGGTGGTGTTGGGGTTGTAGTTGAGCAGCACGAAGAGCGCGAACTTCTCCTCGTAGAACTGGGTCCCGCGGATGACGCGCAGGTTCTGCAGCGGCAGCGACGCGAAGACGTTCATGGCGATCAGGATGTAGCCCGTCACCTCCCGGATGGTCTGTGGGCAGGAGGGGGGTCAGCCTGGTGGGTGCAATCCCCCCTCGTGCCCCCCAAGTCCCCCCCAGCTCACCTGGAGGAAGGAGAGGTCCTGCGTGTGGTCGATGAGGACGATCTCCAGGTTGCCCATCACGATCTCGCAGTTGTTGTACATCTTGTGCAGGGTCTGGTACTGGTGCTGCGCGTCCCCCGTCACGCTCAGCCCGTTCAGGGTCCCCGCGCACACTGCGGGCACAGCACCCTGTCCCCTCTGCCACCACAGCTCCCCTGGGGCCACAGCCATGTCCCCCATGGGGTCTCTGTCCCCTCCACGGTGTCCTGGCCTTAGCGGTGCCCCCATGGTGTCCCTGTTCTTTCCATGGTGTCCCCGTCCATGCCACCCCTGTCCCCCCCAAAAGCCCTACCCCAGCTCTGTCCCCGCCCTGGGGGTGGCAGTGCCCGGGGGGAGGCGTGGGGGGGAGAAGGGTGACGGGTGCTCCCCCACCCTCCCCTCCCCACCCCTGCGCGGTGCCCGAACCGGCCGGGCAAGGGTTGCGCAAGGCGGGTGCCGCGGGCACGGCCCCCCCCGCGCCCGGCACACCCCGCCCGGACTTCGGCCCCGGCCCAGCCCGACCCGCCCGCCCCGAGCCACCCGGACACCCCCGAGCGCAGGGGGCGGTGGGTCCCCCCGGGGTGAAGAGCTCTGTCCCCCCCTCCTCGCGTGGGCGCACAGGGCCCCCTTTGTGCGCGGGGAAGGACGCGCCCCCTCCCCGCCACCGCACAAAGGGGCGATTGTGGCGGGCGGGCGGGAGGGGAGGCTGAGCCCCCCGAAATCGGTACCCCCGGGGCACAGAGGGGTGCGGGGCCCCCCTCCCGGCCCAGCAGACGTGACTCAGGGCCCCGGCGCGGGGGGGGCCGCGGTGGGTAAAAAGGCAGCTTTGTCCGGCCCCGAGACCCCTCCGGGGGCGGCTGCAGAGAACGGGCAGCTCGGTGCGTGAACGGGAAGGGGCGCGGGGCCTGCAGCACCCCCCCTTCCCCGCGCTCCCCCCGCCCCGGCCGGAGCTATTTTAATAGGGAAAGGGGCTATAAAAAGGTCCCAGCTGTGTCGAGCGCGGCCCCCAGCCTCGACGCCCCGGGGATGGGCACAGCGGGACCCAGAGCAGGGGGGAGCTCGGACCCCCCTGAAACACGGGGGGTGTGTGCGTGGGGCAGCTGGGACCTGCTTAGGGGTTCTCCAGGATGCTGAGGGGGCAGGATCCAGCCCCTCCCTGGACCCTCGTGGCCGGGAGCGCTCAGTGTGTTTGGGCAAATTGGTGAATCATTAACGGCTGCTCAACCAGTCCGACCGTGATCCCCCCCCCCGGGCACGAGGGGCTGCCGGTCCCCGACTCTCGGGGTGCACCTGCCCCGGGGGGCGGTGGGGGGCGAGGCCGGGCTCCCGCGGGCGCCGCGGCGGCGTCTGGTCCGGGCGTTATCAGCGCGGGGCCTCACTGGCAGCTCCGGCACGTCCCCGCTATCAACCGCGTGCCACCGCGGCCCCCCGGCCCCCGCCGCCAGGAATAGCACCGGGGGGACTCGGGAGGGAGGGGGGACACACCAGACCCGACCTCCTGCCCTCGGCCCCGCCGGCGGCGGCACAAAGGGGTCTGTGTGCGCCGGGCCCGGCCCCAAACAAAGGGGGCTCTGAGACAGGATGGGGATGAGGGTTTGGGGGGGACAGCGCTGGTCCCGCTCCCCGTGGTGCCCCCCCGGACCCCCCACTGTTCCCTCTCGGGGTGGGAGCCCCCCGTGTGAACCGAACCCCGTGGGTGGCACTCCCGAGGCGTCGCCGGTGGCACATGGTGCATCGGGGACATCGAGGGGTCGGGCGCGACCCCCCCAAGCCCCCTCCCCACCAGGGCACCCCCCGGCCTGCGGGGGTGACGCGCCGGCCCCACCTGCGCGTCCAGCCCTCGGTGTTTTTCCTTTGGGGACTGAAAAACAACTCCCGGGCGGATCCGGCCCTTCCGGGGTGCGGAGGGTGCGGCGGGGGGGCAAAGCTGGCAGGGACGGGGTTCCCCCCTCAAAGGGGTCTCCCCCCTCGGGGGTCCCGCCCTGTCCCAGCCGGATCCCGGAGCCATCGGCAGGTCCCGGCCCCGCAGCCTAAAATTAGCCCGGGCAGCTGCGGGGGGCACAGGTGCCTCTTCCCGAGGGGGGGCCGAGCCCGGGACCGACCCTCGGGAAAGGGGAACCGAGCTCCGGCCCCGCCCGAGCCGCAACCCGGGAGTGCTTTGCCGGTCCCCGTCTCCCCGGGGCCGTGGGGGGGTCTCCCCGGTACAGGGGATCCCGGGACGTCCCCGCGAGCCGCAGGAATTGTCGGGATCCGGCACCGGCGGAATCGCGGACACCGGGACTGCCAGGAACCCCCGAGCTCTCCCGGTCCCTCCGCCCATCCCGGGACCCGCCGAGCCCTCCGGCAGCTCCCGGTTCTCCCCGGTGCCCGATCCCGCCGCGGCTCCCCCCCCGTGCCGGTGCTCACCTGCCTGCGCGGAGCCCGGCGCGGGGGCGCGGAGCAGCAGCGCCAGGAGCACCAGCAGCGCCCGGGGCCGGTCCCAGTGGCGGTCCCGGTCCCGGGGCCGGTCCGGGTCCATCGCGGGCTCCTCTCCGCGGGCCCGGCGGCGCGTACCCGGGCGCGGCGGGGGGAATGCACCTGGCGCGGGGCCGCCGGGGCGGGCCGGGCCGGGCCGGGGACGGGCTGGGACGGGCGGGGCGGCGGCGGGGCGGGGGCGTGGGGGGGGGCCCTGCTCCGCTCCCCGCCCCTCCCGGGACCCGCCCGCCCCGCCCGAGGCGGCGGCACCGGGACCCTCCGCCCTCCCCAAACCCGCGCCGGGCACGGCCCCGTCCCGCCCCCCTCGCCCGCTCAGGTGAAGCTCCTGTGCCCACCTCCCCCCCTCGGTCCCGGGGTAAAGTCTGACCCCACCGCAGCTCCCCCGAGCCCCCAACACCACTCACACCGCCCCGGGCACAGCCTGGCCCCACTGGACACCCCCAAAACAGGGGGATGGGGGGCTGCCCTTCCCGGGGGACAGGTGGGGCTGTCAGAGCTGCTCCTCCCCCCCCAGCTCAGAGCACATCAGGGCCCTGGGCAGGATTTCGGGCCCCCACAGTCCCCCTCCCCATATCTGGGGCCACAGTCCAGGGGCAGCCCCCTCAGAGTGCCTCATGCAGGTGGGGGATGCCCCCTCACTCACCCTGGGATAGGGACCCCCCCCAGGTGTCCCCCAAACACACCTGGACAGCACCAGTGGGCAGAGCCCCACCAAGGGGCAGCAACCCCCACCCAAAATGAGGTGACCCCAGGGTCCCCCCACGAGAAGGGGACTGGGAACCCCTCCAGAAGCCCCAAAGCCCCCTCCCTCCTTTCCCCAGCCCCCCAAAAAACACAGAGCTGGACTCGGAGCAGCTCCCACCTCCCCACCGGGTTGAGCCCAGAGCCCCTCCATAAGAAGGGATGCAGGACCCCCTCAGGAAGGCCCAAACACCTCCCATTCCCCCCCACCAATTCCCAGAGCCCCTCCCCAAAACACGCAGAGCCGGGCTCAGAACAGGACCCTTTATTGAGTCTGAGCTTGGGGGGGTCCCAGGACCACGATGGGGCGGAGTCTCCTCACATGGGCTTGGGGGGCGGCCGGGGGGCTGCACCCTGCAGAGAGAGATCAGCATTACTGGCCCTGGGGGGGGCACAGACCCGCAGCCCCCCCAGGACCCCCCCAGACCCCTCCCCATACGCACGGCGGGGCGGAAGCGGGGCGGGGGCGTCCGGTCCTTGCGGGCCTCGCGGGAGCGGTTCCGGACCACCTTGCTGTGGATGGCGCAGCTCACGCAGTAGTGCAGCTTCACGTACAGCTTGGGCAGCACGTAGGCTGGGGAGAGGGGGAGAGACCCTCAGCACCCCCCGGGCGGGGTGTGCAGAGAGAGCAGGGGGCGGGGGGCTGGTTTTGGGGTGATGCTCAGTTAGAGGGGGCAGGGGGAGCAGGATGAGCTGTTTTGGGGCTGGTTTTAGGAGGGGCAGAGGCTCCCCCCGCCCCCAACTCACAGTCGAACACACTGGCCTCCGAGATGTCCCTGACGGCCGCAGCCTCCACGATGTTCCTGATGACGAATTTCTTGATGGCCTTGTCCTTGGGGACGCAGCGGGCGCAGTTGGTGCAGCGGATGGGCTGCACGTGCCCGCGGCCCTTCTTCGCCCGCCCGTTGTTCCTCCTCTTCTTCGTCTGCCCGAGGGAAGGGCCGAGGGTGAGCCCCGGGACCCCCAACCCTATAACACCCTCCACCGTCCCCAGGAAGCCCCTACAGCCCCCCCAGCACCCCTCGACCCCGAGGGGTCCTCAAGCCTCCCCAAACCCTCCCCCACCACTCCCTGAGCCCCAAAACTCCCCACGCCCCCCCCCCCACCTCATAAATCTCTTCAGCCTCACCGCCCTTACGAGCCCCATCCACCCCCACAGCCCCCTGATGCCCCCCCATTCCCTTACAGGCCTTGGGGTTTCCTTCCACCTCCACCATCCCCTGCCCCATCCAACCCCCCCCCGTACCCCCTTCCCAATATGGGCCGTCCTGCGCCCCTTTGCCTCCCACACTCCCCCCGCTCTCCGGAAGGCCCCGCAAAGGCCTCTCTCAGTCCCTCCTGCCCCACACGAGCCCCGCGTCGCCCCCCGCGCCTCCCAAAGCCCCCCGAGGCGCCCCCGGCCACGCCGCGCTCACCATGGCGGCTCTGAGGGGGCGCCGGAAGAGGCGCGGCCGCAGCACCGCCGCCCTTAAATGCGCTCCCTCCGCCCGGAAGCGCCTCCGCCGCCGCCCCGACCCGTCGTGGCTCCCCCCCCCGCCGCCTCGCAGGGGATGCCCCCGAGGCACCCGGGACGGGCAGAGGCGGCTCCGGGCGGCGACGGGATGGAGGAGGACGGTGGAGTTGGGAGGAAAAGGGGGGAACGGGGACTATTTCTCCTCGTTGGGAGCGGCGGAGGGAGCGGCGGCACGCGAGGCGTGAGGCGATTCGCGCGCTGCGTGACGTCATCGGCCGCGGGGGCCGCTGGGAAATGGAGTCCGGGGGTCCGGGTGGAGTCCGACCCTTGGGGGGCCCCTCCTGCCCCCCCTATGGTGGGACCCCCAGTATCCCCATCCCTCCGAGCTCCCCAGTATCCCCTGTGACCCCCCCCGGGGTCCCCACTGTTCTGTCACCATTGCAAACCCCCAGAGGAGACCCCCAGTGTCCTCCCCCCCCCCCATCTCGGGGGGTCCTCACTGTCCTGTCACCACCCCAAATTCCTCCAGCAGACCCCCAGTGTGCATCCCTGGGGGGTCCTCAGTGATGTCACCCACCCTCCCCAGTGTTCTTTGAGCATCCAAACCCCTGTGGGGTCCCCACTGACCCCCCCAACATCAGGGAACCGGGGAGGGGGGGCATTAAATTACTCCGGTTTATTTATAACAGACCCTCAGCCAGTACAGTACAAAACTTACAGTAGATCTCGTTACACAAATCATTAATTACAATATTTTACAGATACAAAAGCTCCTGGGGGGGGGGAAGGGGGCAGGGCGGGGACAGGGGGTGTCCAAAAGCGAGTCAAAACCTCACAAAAAAGGGCAAAGCAAAGACAACAGCGAATCCATTAACGAGAGACAACCAAAAAACTCCGGGGGGAGGGCGGGGTATTGCACATCCTCGTTTGTTCTTCATCCATCGGATTAAAAAATAGATATTTACAGGGATAAAGCGACCTGGAGGTTTTACAAAATTCCTACAGTTTTGTTTCAGACTCCGACAGGGGGAAAAAAAAGAAAAGAGGGGGGAAAAAAAAACAACCAACCAACCAACCCAAGAGGGGCTGGAAACGGCAGAGCTTCGATTTGGATTAAAAAACCCCTTTTTTGGGTTGGTTTGGGTGCTGGGGGGGGGGAGAGGGGTGCCGTGGGCACCCCGTTATGGGCGGCTGGGAACGGGGTGACCCCCCTCCTTCAGCCGTCCCCCACCACCAGAGGCCGTCACGGAGAGCAAAAAAGGAGGGGGAAAAGGAGGGATAAAATCCCCAAAAATGGGATAATCTCCCCAAAGAGAGGCGGGAGGGGCAGCGGGCGCGGCCGCCGCTGAGGTGTGTGTGTGTGTGTGTCCGTACAAAGGAACAGCTTTGGTTTCGCCCTCGGGGGCCGCCGAGGGGCCTTTTTTTATGCATCCTGGGCCAGGGGAACGGGCTGGGGGCTCTCAGCACCAAGGAAAGGGGGGGCTGCAGCCTGGGGGGTCCCCGTGGGCAGGGGGGCTGCGCTCGGGGGTCCCCCAGCTCCGAGGGGCGGGGGCTGAGCCCGGGATTTTTGGTTCTTGCTGCTGCCCCCGGCCCTGCCAAATCCCTTCTGCCATCCCAGAGGAGCCCCTTTCTCCCAGCCAGACCCCCCAGATAGGGGACTGGGAACCCCTAACCGGGAATGGAATCCACCTGGATCCCCGCAAACCTCCTCCAGGATCATCCCGGGGGGAAAAGGGGGAGTGTTGGGGGCGTCGGACCCAAACCTGGGGGTCTTGGGAAGCTCCGGCTTCTGGCTGCTCCAAGAGAGCTCTTGGAGCACCAAGAGAGCATGGAGACCCTGCTGAGCCCCGGGAATGCTGAGGGGAGCGAGGGGGGGCCGGACCTGGGGTCCCCCAGGGGGGTCCCGCCGGATCTGGGGTCCCCCGGGGAGGTCCTGCCCTGCAGCAGATTCCGGCCTGTGCCGAGGAAGAGGAGGAGGAGGAGCCCCCAGGAACAGGATGGATCTGCCCCCAGACGCTCATCCTTCATTTTTGGGGAGGACATGGACCCCCGTTGCCCCCACAGGGCTCTGAACACCACGAGGGGGGAGCTGGGAAGGCGCCTGGGGGTCCCCACGTCCCACTCCGGGGGTTTCCCAGACAAAGCTTGGGATGCAGCGGCTCCTGCCGGGCTGGGGGAGGGTCAGGCTGGGGATTGAGGGGGTCAGTGGGGGGTTTAGCACCTAATTTGAGGTTCAGTTTGCCCGGGAATGGGGACGGGCAATGCCGGGCTCGCACCAAGGAACAGGCTCGGAGAGGAGCCGACGGGGCAGGACAGGGGGAAAACAGTCTCAAAAGTTCAAGTGAGACTTTCTTTGGGTAAAAAAACCGAGAGAGTTATAAAAAGGGAAACTCAAAAGCTTAATAAATAACGGGAGGGAGGCTCGGGAGGTGGGGGGAAAGCACAAAAAAGTCCGTTAATATTCAGTATTTAAATAACTCCGTTTATAAAAAGGCAGATTAAGGGCTCCCCCCTTGGCGGGGCCGGTTTTGCTTTCGTGGTTTGTTTTTGTGTGTTTTTTTTTTTTTTTCTCTTTAATTATTGAAAAAAATTTTCCTTTTTTAAATACTTTTTTTGTAGCCAAAGTCAGTGCAAAGGAGTATAAAAGAAAAACCAACAGTTCCATGCCCTAGGGATGGAGGGGCTGCGCTAGAGACAGGGGGAGAACTGAGGAGGGGGGTGGGCTGGGCTGGGGGAGGGGGGGCCTGGAGGGGGTTCAGCCGATTTTGTGCTCGCCCCGCACGATGTGGGAGGAGAACTCGTACCGGTCCTGGCTGTGGTAGCCACAGATGTTGCACTCGAAAGGGTCTCTGAAGCCGTGGCAGCCCATGTGGATGGTGAACATGACGTGGTCCAGGAAGAGGATCCGGCAGTGCTCGCACTTGAAGGCCCGGAGCTGCTCCCCGTCCTCGTTGAGCACCCGCAGGGATTCTTTGGCGGAGCTGGGGGTGCACCGGGCGCCCGGGGGTCCCTCCGGCCCCTTGGGCTCCTCTTTGGCGTAGGCTGGGCTGTGCCGGCTGCTCCCGGGCGCCAGCTGCGAGCTCCGCTCCTCGTGGATGCTCTCCGTGTCCGTGGAGTCCTGGCAGCCGTTGGAGGGAGACCCGCTGGGCTCCCGGGCCCGGAACACCACCGACACCCCGTCGGGCACCTCCTCGTGGCCCTCGGCCGCCTCCCGGCCCCCCGGCAGCTCCAGCCGCGCCGGCAGCGCCTGGATCTGGGTGTAGACGGAGCTGATGACGGGGGTGACCTCGGAGATGCAGTTTGTGGGGGGCAGGCGGAGCGAGCGCAGGTGCTCCCCCCCCAGCAGGGACAGGGGGCCGCCGTAGGAGGCGTCGAGGGGGTGGTGGGCCGAGACCACCTCCACGTCCTTCTCGAAGCTGGAGTTCACGTCGAAGGGGAGCTCGGAGAGGGCGAAGCGCATCTGCTTCTCCCCTGCGGGAGGAGAGCGGCGTCGGAACGGGCGGGTTTGGGGTTGGGATGACCACCCACCCTCCCTCATATCCCTTCTCAGTGCCTGACACGGATCCCATCCCACAGCAGAGCCCCCAACAGCCCAAAGAGTGGGTCTCAGCTCCCGGGGGCGCCTGGCAGGGCCCGTGTCCGGGGGCTCCCCGTTCCCGCTGGGAGCACATCCCCTTACCCACGAATTTCTGCGGCGTGGAGCGTTTCCGTTTGGTGAAGCTGTTGGTCAGGCGGTCGATGAAGGTCGGCCGCTCGGCCGAGGGGTGGAGCAGGGAATCGGGCACGATCTCCAGGTCCCGCATCTCCTCACCTGGAGAGAGAGACGGGAGAAGCCCCGGATCAGCCGGCGCGGCGGGACGGGACGGGCACGCTGCCACCCAGGCCGGAGACGCCGCGGGCAGCGCTCCGGACACGCCGCTCCTGCCTCTGCCAGCTGGGACGGACCTACGGACCGGCTGCCGGACCCTGAGCTTACCCCGTCGGTGGTCGGTCGCAGGGGAGCGCCGGCAGCCGGTCCGCATCCCTCCTCCGTCCAGCCGGGCCCGCTCCTGCCACTTTGGGAAGAGGAGCTGCTTCAACGGATCGAAGTTGAAGCCCTCGAGTTCTCCTGCCGGTTCTCGACCCTCTGCGGGCGAGGGCAGCTCCCACATTCCCGGGGAACCTCCCTGGGAGCTCCAGCGGCCCCGTGTCCGACTCCAGGAGGGTGAGGAGCCAGGAAGGCCCCAGTTCTGGCTCTTTGCCAGGGAATTCTGCCTGCCTGCAACTCCCAAGGAGCTCCCGAGCCATTCGTGCCCGCTGGGACACCGGCCTGCAGGGATGAATCCCAGCTCATGGAAAACACTCCTGGTAGTTCCTGCACTGGAATTAGGGGCTGGGGAGTGTTTGGGTGCAGGGCTTTGGGATCCAGAGGAACCCAGGGAGAGTCCAGGAGGCCACAGTGCACTGGCAGGTTCGTGGCATCGACCAGCGCAGGCTCATCGCACCTTCCGCCCCACTCTGGGGCACGGAGCCCCCCCCCCACCACAGCACCTCCTTTTTCCTTGGGAAAGACCTCCCCAAAACTCAACCCTGTCCCCAAAACTCAAGCCCATCAGTCGGGGGGCTGGGAAGTGCCCCCACATTCCCATTTCCCACCCTGCCGGGAGACCCCCCCACGGCCTGCCCGGATCCAGGGGGGGCCCCTTGGCACTGACCTTGCTGGCCGGGCAGCGCCTGCGGCTCGGGGTTGAGGCTCTGGAGGTAACTGTGGCAGCGTTCCTTGTGCTCCTCCAACGTGCTCTGCTGTTTGTAGCTCCGGCCGCAGTAGTTGCACTTGTAGGGTTTGCCGACGGTGGGGGAGGAGACTGGAAGAGGAAAAGAAGAGCCCGGATGTGAGCACGGGGATGGTGCCCTCGCTGGAGGGACCGGGGAGGGGCTGGATGCGACTCAAAGTGGGGGGGGAAAGCAGCAGGAATGGGGTGAAACGGGAGAGAAGCGACGGGAATCGGTGAACGGGGGAGAAAAACGGGAGGAGCTGGTCAGGGAGGGGAGGAGAGCTGTGGGAATCGATGGACGGGAGAAAAAGGGTAAAAATCGATCAGCGGGGGAGAAAACTGGCAGGGATTGGTCAGTGGGGGAGAAAAGCAAAAGGAATCGGTCAGTAGGGGGAGAAAAGCAGCAGGAGCCGGTCAATGGGGAGAAAATTGGCAGGAATTGGTCAATGGGGGGGAAAAAGCAGCAGAAATTGGTCAGGGGGGAGCAAAAGAACAGGAATTGGTCAGTGGGGGAGAAAAGGAACTGGTCAACAGGGAGCAACCAGCAAGGCAGAGACCCTCACCCCCGGAGCCATCACTCCCATGGGATGTCACCTCCCCAAAAGAGCTGGACATCCCAGCACAGAGCACGGAGCTCGGGGAGGGAGGGGTGTGCTGTTCCTGTCAGATTTACGGGCTGTTTGGGGGTTGTTTTTGGCAGCCTGTGGTTTAACCTTGAAGGGATTTTTTTAAAACCACGTGCTGGGGCTGTTGGCGAACCCCCCTCACCCTCCAGCACCTGGATCCCTGTGGAAAGTGGGATCAGCACCTCCCCAGGAGCCAGGTCCTGTCCCAAACCCCCATGTTGGGCAGGAGACCCCAATGGCCATGCACTCCCCTGGCCTGGGGGGTCCGGGAGTCCAGGAGCATCCCTGGAGTTCCCCGCCGGAGCTCCGGGTTGGAAATCAATCCAGAGGAGCCGATGACAAGTGCAAATCCCGCCCTGGGTACCAGCATTGTCTCAGGGCAGCTGAACATGGGTTTCCTCCATCCCAAGGGAGGCGAGGAGGGCCTCGGCCTCCGAGCACCAGCACAAAAATGTGCCTCAGGAGTCGATTCCTCAAAGCCAGCAATTCGGATGCGAGCGACTCGACTCCAAATTCCATTATTCCCATTAATCCCCACCACTCAAGGAGCTTTTGAAGTTTAAGCATTCCCTCAAATGGCTCAGATTTGTTACTCCAAAACAACTGTGCTTCCCCAAGCTCCCCTGATGTGACTGGGGTTGGTTTTCCACACCAGAGGACTTGCCATGGATACCCCAGAGGCATTTCCTAGGGATAATAAAAGAGCATGGAGCAGCAGGACAAGGGGGGAACGGCTTCCCACTGACAGAGGGCAGGGGTAGGTGGGATGTAGGGAAGAAATTCTTCCCTGTGGGGGTGGTAGGCACTGGAATGGATTTCCATGACAAACAGGATCCTCAGGATCCCACCCCTGGGGTGCAGAGGAACAGCAGGACACGGATCTGTCACCCAAAGCCAGCGAGAGACGCTTCCCATGGGTCTGCTCAGGATCCCTGACGTTTGTCACCCAAAAAGCTCTTCACAGAGCCCAGAGCTGACCCTAACCCCAGAATCTGGGCCCTTCCAGAAGTTTCTCCTGGCCCTGTAGAGGCAGACAGCCCCAGGTTGGTTCGGGAGGGCGGGGGTCTCGGGGGAGCGCCGGCTCCCCGCACGGTCCCGGCTGGGGGCTGCAGCCTCTGATCTATTTCGGAGCATCGCAGCCCGTTTGATCTGGATGTTAATCCCTGGCTTTTTTTGGGCATGATGAAAGGCGGGTGTCCCTCATGGGGACGCAGGGAACGCTCAGGCCTGTGGGTGAGGAGGGAGAGCCGAACCCCCTCCGCTTCCACCCGCCAGGGCAGCGCCTCTGAAATCCACGGCAAATCAAGGATTTTCTTAGTAATTAGCTCCCACAAAGCCTAATTTTTGTCTGATGCGATGTGAGGGTTTGTCCCATTTCCGTGTCTCCTGATTGAAGGACTCCAAAGGACCACTAAGAAGCAGCTTTGTCCCTCGGCAGCAGGAACATCCAGGGATGAACTATCACGGATGGAGCAGGTCTGGGGGCTCCCGATGCCAACAGGTTCTTCAGGGAAAGGTTCCTTCCTCCAAGGAAACTCCTGACACTCATTTCCAGGCAGCCTCTAAAAGTCCTGGAGCTGCAGGTGTTTGAACACCTGAGAGCGCTGTAAGGCCCCAGTGGTGCCCAAATCCATGGAAAATGGTGCCAGACTGGGGGGGGGTCTGGCATCCTGCCCTCCCCACCATGGCCCCACCAGGTCTTACATCACGGAACTGGAGGTGGAAACCGCAGCTCAAATGTCGTCTTTAAAAAGGACAATGTCAGAACATGACACGAATCAACCTCCCCCCGCCCCTGGCGCTGGTTTCCACCACACCCACGGGTGGGACCTGCCTTAACTCAATAAAATCATTTAAACATTTATCAGCTGGAAGAAACTGGACCAGCCCTGTGGGCACCTCTCTGGTCAGCAAGTCCCTGACTCTGACACGTCCTCTGCCTTCAGCTCCACACCGGCCCGAGAGCAAGTTTGGTGATCGTGAACCTTCCAGGGAAGGTTCAGTTGGACATCAGGAGGAATTTCTGCATGGAAGGGGTTGTTAAACATTGGAAGGGGCTGCCCAGGGAGGTGGTGGGGTTCCCACCCCAGAGGTGTCCAAGGAAGGCCCGGACGTGGCACTCAGTGCTCTGGGCTGGGGGCACAGGGCGGACTCGATGGTCTCTTTTCCAACCTCAATGATTCTCCAGCCCAAATCCCTGGTTTTGCACCATCCTCCCGTGTTCCCTCCCTGTCTCCCACTCCCATCCCGCCACCCCGGGCCTCGGGACCCACCGGAATGCGTGCGGAGGTGGCCGGTGAGCGCGTCCCGCCGGCGACAGGCGTAGTTGCAGAAGGGACATTTGAAGGGCTTCTCGCCCGAGTGCAGCTTGATGTGGCGCAGGAGGTTTCCCTTCTGGGTGAAGGAGGCTCCACACTGGTTGCAGTGGAAGGGCCTTTCTCCTGAAAAAGTGGAGCAGCGGGTGAAACTCCTGCTGAGAGTCAACAGCCCCGCGGAGCGGGAGCATCCCCGGGTTTCCATGCGTTGGAAAGCCCTGGGTCAGCCACCAAAGTGATCCAGATGTGGCCCCAACCCGGGGAGGGACGGATCTGCTGCTGGAGTGGAGACAAGGACAGCCAGAGGCACTTTCCTGGACTTTCCCTCACCAGCACCTTCTGGCCACCACCCCCAGCGAAAGAGAGTAGCAATATCGGGAAGAAATTCCTCCCTGTGAGGGTGGTGAGGCGCTGGAATGGATTTCCCAGAGGATTCCCCACCCTTGGAAGTGTCCAAGGCCAGGCTGGACGGGGCTTGCAGCGACCTGGTTTAGTAGAAGGTGTCCCTGCCTATGGCAGAGGGTGGAACAAGATGGTCTTTAAGGTCCATCCCAATTCAAATCCTCATGGGATTTCACAATTCAATCCCTGGAGTCAGCACCTGGACCTGCCAGCCCTCTCCCACGGCATCTGTGGCCACCAGCCCCCCCCCCCAGCCCCGAACCACACCGGTGTGGCTGCGCTTGTGCACCATGAGCACGTTGGGGCCGATGCAGACCATGCCGCAGATGTCGCACTTCAGCTTCCCGTTGGGAAGGCGGATTCCCCCGGGGGAGTGCGGCTCCGGGCCCGTCCCGTCGCAGTAGCCCAGGGGCTCCGAGAGCGAGTCCTCCACGATGACGCTGTCCTCCTTCTCCAGCATCCGGTCGTCCTGCGACAGCAGCCGGCTGGACTCCTCATCGCTGTACATCTCCACCTTGATGGAGTTGGCTGCGGGGAGGGAGGGGATGGCACGGGTCAGGGCACGGAAAAACTCCCAGAAGATTCCCACGGTTCAGGTGGGAATTGCTCCTGAAAGAGACACCGATGGGCTGGGTGATTTGTTTGCGATCAATCTGCGTCTCCCCGGCCCTTCGGGAACTGATCCCACACAGGGATCTGAGGTCTGAACACCCAGAGATCTCTGCTCCTCATCCTGAGGGAAAAGACATTTAATTCCCTGGATTCAAGGGCAAGCAAAGACACCAAATCTCGAGTCTTGGAATCCGTAAAGGCTCAAACTCCCTGGTGGAAGGAGCTGACCACAATTCCTCCTTGGGCAGTGAGGAAACCTGGGCTCATCAGGGCAGCCATGGCTTTACTGACAGCTCCCACCTTTGTCAGGAAAAAGGAGCTGAGCAGGAGGTGCTGCCTGGGAACACCCAACCTGCCCCCGTGGGCACCTTGGCCTCTTCCCTTTCCCTCGTCCCACGAAGAGAACGGGGCCACACATGGAGGGACAGACATGGACAACCCCTGGAAAGACGTGGAAGGGGATGTGAGCAATGCCAGGGACCAGGGAAAGGTCCCCCAGCCGAGGGCTGGTGGCTGCCAGGAATGTTGGTGTCCTAGATGGGAGCAGGGGCTGGTGGAGCTGTGCTGGAAAAACCCACCCTCCAGACACCGGAGGGGCAGCACAGGGGTCTCCCCACTGCAGCAGAGCTCCTGGATTTCCCTCCCCACCACCACCTTTCCCTCCTCCTGCAGCACCGGGATGGAGGGGATGCACCAGTCCTGACCTACATTCCTGACTGCTCTAATGATCTGAGGAATGCCACAAATCAAACACTCCCGAGCCCACTCCCTCTGCGCTGCCAGGGAGCCGGGATGGGAAGGACAGGGACAAACTCTCCCTCTCCTCCTTCCCAATGAACGTGTCCACCCTGATCCCACACTCTTCCTCCCTCAGCCAGGTATCCAGGCAGCTGCACCCCCTGCCTGAGGGAGAACCGCTGGGACACCCTCGGGAAAAGACTCTGGGATGGAGATCCGGGCTCGAAATGATCAGATTGGGAAGTTTCCTCCCGTTTTAAGCCAACACCAGGAGCTGGGAGCAAGAGGGAATTCCCTGGGGAGGCTCCTCAGCCGATGGGCACCTCCGACCTGCTCCCCTGGAGCTGGTCCTGGCAGGCTGGAGGAGGATGATGATGGAGCAAAGTGGAATCCAGGTCACCCACAAGCACTGAACCCAAGGCTTCAGCTAAATATTTCCAGAATTCCTCTAAGGATCAGATTCTTATTTCTTCCTTCTATGCAGGAGGCTCTTCCCAGTCCCCTGAGAGGGGAACGGCGGGGCTGGAGGGACAGAGCTTGCTCAAGGAGAGGGGGCTTCCCGGAGGGCAGGAGCTGGCGGAGTCCGAGTTGCCTCGTGGAGAATGGAGAGAGGGAGCACAACCACAGAATTCCCAGTGGTTCCCAAATCTGGAGCTGCTCCCTGTGAGTGTGGATTCTCACCCACAGCCCGGGAACGCCCACGGGACCGGCCGAGGGGACTCGAGAAAACCGTGGGAACACCCCAGGTACGGAACCATCCGGGGGTTCCTTTAAAAGCTGGAGCGGGTCTGGATAAACTCCGGCATCGGCCGGGGCAGGGAAGCCCCTTCCCCGTGTCGCTTACCGGGCAAGGCGGGCGCGGGAACGCCGGAGAGCGGAGACGGCGCAGCAGGACGGTGCCGGTGCCGCGAGACCCCCGGGAGCGGCGGGCACGCGGCCCCCCAGGAGCCAGGCCGGGCCCCCCTCCTCGGCACTCGGGCTCTTCCCCGGAGCCAGGTACGGCCCTGCCAGCGGGGATTACCGAGGAGCAGCAGCATGGAAGTGATTCATCCGAGACTGCCTGAGGTTTATTGCCGGGTGAAGAGCCCAGGAATTCTGGCTCCGGCTCCTTCCCTCCCTGGATGCTCACGGCACAGACAATGCTGCTTCCCCCGGGGGGCTCCGGGCAACGCGTCCCCCGGTCCTGGCGATCCCAGGCGCTTCCAGGCCGCGTGCTGAGCCCCTGGATGGGAGGAGGCTGGGAGGAGGCTGTGGCTGGAGCATTCCCAGGGGGGAGCAGGACTTTATCCGGTGCCACCACGCTCCCCTGGGAGCTCCAGGAGCTGCCTCTGGCGCGCAAACACGCAGCGAAAAGCTCCTAGCTCCGCGCCGGAGCTGCCGGGACGAGTTGACGTTTGTGGTTGGGTTTTGTTGGGTTTTTTTTTTCTCCTCTCCCATTCCCCCGGGGACTAATTTTTTCCTGGGCATAGAAGAGAGGCCAAGTATTGTTCTGTAATTCTCCTTTCAGATCCGACACGGGGTCCGGGAGAAGTCTCTGCCGGCAGAACAGGTTATATAATATTCCTGCTCCTCTGGGCACGGCGCTCGCCGGATGAACCAGCTGTGAAGTCAAGTCAGATCAGAGGCAATGCCATCACCCGTGTCCTGCTGTTAAAGGGGAAGGGATCGGGATTTTCCGCATGTTCAATATTCCTTTGGCTTCCCAGTGAGCAAAAAAGGCCGTGTTACCCCTTGGAATGCCAAGATCTCGTCTCTGTGAGGAGCTTCCACGTGCTTCAGAGCACAAGTGTAAGATAAATAATGAGTAAAAAGAGTAAGAAATGGCAGCAGAGCTAATGCCAAGCATTATCCTCCCAAAATTGTGGTGTTTGGGGTTTATTTTATCCCAGTTCAGGGGGAACAACCATCAAATGCCACGACCTCACCGGATAAAGGACGGGGAGTTCCTCTGCCAGGGAAAAGTGATGTGCAATGACAGCTGGGAGTGAGAGAGAGGAAAGATCAGAGCTGGGCCAGGTGTTTTGGGGCTGGTTGGGTTCATCCAGAGCTGGAGCAACTGTTGGATTGTGAATAGCGGGACAGCAAGGCGGAGGGAGCAGCGGGAGCGTGCGGGACGGAGCCACAGCTCGGAGACGGGACCTGCCTGAGGGGGGGCTTCTACACAGAACCCAAACAGCAGTTTTGTTCATTTTAACTGAAAAGCAGAGAATTCCAGAGTGGGCAGGGAAGGAGATGGAGAGTTTCGCTCCCCACACTAATTCCATTTCTGGATCCCTGTCGCGTCACCAGCTCAGCTCACGCACTCGGACAGGGACACAACAGCCCGTCTGGGAGCTGGTTCCAGCACCCCATGGCATTCCTGGTGTGTCCAAAGGATCCCAGGGCCTCTCTGAATCCACAGCAGTGACACAAATAACTTCCCAACAGCCTCATTCCCACTGAGGCCAAGTTCTGCTCTGTGAGCTGCTCCGACCCGCCCCGGCTCCCACACAAGAGGAAGCGGCACAGCTCCTCGTTTCCCACACTGCCATCCCGATGGATATAAAATACAACTCATTCCAAAGAAACCCTCAGCTCCACAGCCCCTCAGAGCCCATCCCTGACAGTGTGGAACACACTTCTTGTGGAGGTGGAATCCAGGACCACAAGGAAAGACTCCGAATCCTCCACCCCCCGGCTGAGGTTTTTCCACCCCTCAACATCGGTTTTTCCACAAAAAAACCCCGGCTCAGCAGCAGCAGCAGTTCCTGGGATCAGTGCCCGGGATCTGAGAGCAGGATCAGGGAGCAGGCAGCTGCTCCACGCGGAGCCCAAAGCCGGGTTTATCCCCTTCCCTTGGAAAACAAAGAGTC
Organism: Lophotriccus pileatus; assembly: GCA_035583135.1. Classification (NCBI taxonomy): domain Eukaryota; kingdom Metazoa; phylum Chordata; class Aves; order Passeriformes; family Tyrannidae; genus Lophotriccus; species Lophotriccus pileatus. Next base: position 9,082 of record JAWWES010000015.1, on the reverse strand, counting down.
AGACTCGGAGCGAAATCTGTCACAGCGGGAAGTCAAAATTCCTGGCGGAGCGCAGGGATTGGGAACGGCCGGGTCGGGATACTCACCGCTGAGGGAGCGGCTCGGGGAGGAGTGCTGGCTGTTGGGGGTGCTCACCGTGGGGCCCACGATGGCCGAGGTGAATTCCTTCTCCAGCGAGGAATCCCCGCTGCCTTTGGGAGGAGGGAAACACGAGTGAGCGGTGGCGGCCGGTGGGAATCCCCCCCGCCGAGTCCCCTGCCCGGCCCCTCGGCTTTGGGAAGGGGCTGGAGGGCAGGGATTTACTCCCATGGTATTAGGCAGGGTGCATTTTGGATTCCAGCCCTCCAGCTGGGAGCTTCCCAAACCCCACATCCCGGAGCCAAGGTGTCCATCCCGAGGGGGGACCAGACCACCCCCCACCCAAGCACTGACCCCCAGGACCTGTCCCTTCCGCAGGCACCGGGATCCCGAGCAGACACTCACATCCCTGGGAAGCCAATCCCTCCCCACTTGGACACGGGCCCTTCCCTGCTCACACCACATGAATTCCCTGACACAGCTGTCCACGGACCCCCTCGCTTTTTTTCCCCTTCGGGGGCTACCAAGTGCCTGTTCCGGCGATCCCAGCAATCCCTGGAGCCCCCCCGGCAGCTCCGGAGCCGGGCGATGCTGCGGGAACGGCCGAGTTTCATGATGGAAAGTGCAGCAGCTCCCCGAGCACAGCTGGGAATGTTATTTCTAAACACTGGCAGCTGGAAAACTCTCCTCTCCGTGTTCCCCGAGCCCGGCTTGTCCCATTGTCTGGTGACTGTTGGGAGGCTGAGCTCATCGGCCTCGCTGAGCATGGGAATCGCTCATGGGAAGTGCCCCCGGAGAGCCTGGGACACCCAGCAGCGGCCTCAGCTCCAGGAGGCGGGATTTAAAGGTTCCTTCCCTCCCGGGATGGCAGTGGGAAAGACTTGGAGCGCCCTTCCCTCTCCCCTCCCCGTGCTGCTGCCAGTGATTCCGAGCCTGAGACTGATGATGCCCAGAGGGAATGAGTCCCTGCATTCCAGCACCTCTAAATCCCTTCCTGGAGCCAATGAGTCCCTGCATTCCAGCACCCCTAAATCCCTTCCTGGAGCTGCTTGGCATCTCTGGCTACTCTGGAGACACATCCTGAGCCCAAATCCCTCTGTGTGGGGCTGAGATCGACCCTCTCGGAGGGTCTTAGGGCTGTGTCCTGAGCCCACCTCGCTCCGATCCATGCTCGGCAGGGGTCAAGCCTTTCCCTCCATCTCCTCCCTGCTGGCACAGGGAATTCCAGACACCCCTAAATCCCTCTCCAGAGCCAGTTCAGGGCACAACCTGGGGCCAAAACCCCCCCTGAGGGGGGCAGGACGGACCCTCTTGCGAGGTCTCAGAGCTGCATCCTGAGCCCACCTCGCTCTGACCTGCACTCGGGGGGGTCAGGTCCTTCCCCCCTCTCCTCCTGCTGGCACAGGGAATCCCAGCACCCCTGAGCCCCCTCCCGGAGTCCAGCACAGCCCCTGCATCCCTTCTCCACACACACACACGGAGCAAGCAGAGCCGTGCCCGAGTTATTTCCGGATCCTCCCGCCCCTCGCTCCCGTTCGAGGCGCGTTTTATTGTACCTTGCTGGAGATACCCTGGAGTGTTATCACATCCAACTCCTTGGAAACAGCGCTGGATTCCGGGCTGCGTGTGCATGTCTGCGTCGCTGGCAGGGCGCACGCAGCCGCTCACCTTCCAGGAAGAGCAGATTCCTGGAAGCCAGGGAAACGGCCGTCATTTTACAGGCAGGAGGCACCGGGCGAGCGGGAAGCGGGGCTGAGGAGGGCACAGGGGGAAGGAGGCAGAGGGGAGGGGATGAGGGAGGGGGCTCAGCAACCAGGAACAGGATCCCTGATTTTGGGATGAGCAGAGGGAGAAATGTTTCCCCCACCCCAAGCTCAGCCACAGCCAGGGATGGGCTCCGACCCTCCGGCATCCCCACTCGATCCGCAGCTCCAGGGAAAGAGCCAAAGGGGTTGGTGTGGACCCAGAGCTCCAAAAGTGTCCCTTCGCTCCTTCCCCACACACACACACCTTGTCCATGAACGGCTTCGTGCTGGAGCTGTGAGGAATTTTTGAGGAGCTTCCCCACCCCACAAACAAAACCCCTCCCGGCCCCGGGTTTGTCCCCGAGGAGGAGATTTCGGCTGCTGGCAAAGCATCCAGGGGATGCTGAGAGCAGGAAGGACCTCCTGCACCTTCCTCCCTGATCCCAGCCAATGCTGGGCTCTGGAGAAAGGTTAAAACCTCCAGATTCCAAGGGAATTAAACATTAAGGAGTTAAAAAAGGGAATTTCTCCTCAATCCCCGCAAGCACAAAGGCAGGACCCGGTGCCGGCTCCGAGCTCAGCTCCTCTGCCAGCCAGCTTCATCCTCTGGATCCCTAAGGATCCTGCTGATCCCAAAGGATCCCCAGGCTCCTCCTGACTGGAAACACCACTGAGCTGATCCTTGGTGCCCGGCCCGCCCCAAAATCAGGATCAGGCCAGGGCGGAGCTTCCTGAGGCGGGATCGCTGTCAGGGACCCCTGCCAGGAGCCCCCTCTGGAAAATCCCCCACACAGGGACAGGATTTTTCCCTCTGGCTGGCACCAGGACCCTCAGGGATGGCTCGGAGCCCTGGGAATGTGGGCAGGCTGCAATCCCACCCCTGGGAGCAGCCAGTGCCTCATTCCCATGGTCCCTCAGCAATTTCCCTCTCGGAAAACTGCTCAGACTTGGGATTTCGGGAAATTTTGGGGTCACGTTTCAGCTCAGTTCTAAAAAAAGAGAAATGGAAACCTGAATGTCAGGAAAGAGACGGCTCTGGAGCCCAGTTACCCTGGTTATCCATGGAGCTGGGACAGGCTATCCTGCTCTCAGGGGACAGCACCTGAAAAAAGGGGGGAAATGGAGGGGATCTGGGCTGTTCTGGGGAGTGGAGCTGGGAGAAATGCTCTGGAAACATCCCTCGCCTTCCAACAGCCTCTGATGGGAGAGGACAGAGCAAGGGAGGGCAAAATTCCTCAGGAAATTGTGGTGGGACAGGGATCTGATCCCACCCTGCCTGCCTGGGGGGTCCTCAGCTGGGGACAGGGACCTGATCTCTGGAGAAGGGTGGACGTGGGATGGGCCAAAGGGCTCAGCTCCCACAGGCAGGGATGACACAAAGCGCAGCAAAGCCATTTTTTTGGGATGAGTACAGCATTTAGAGCCTTAGGAGCACGGAGAGGCCCCTTCCCCACCTCCCCCTCTGTGATAACTCCATCTCTACCAGAGCCAGTCCAGAACTGTCTTGTTTCCCTGTGAAGGATCCAAGGAGACAGAATGTTTCTCACTCACAGAATTCCCAGATTTTCGGTCCTTCCCTCTTGACAAACAGGAGCTTGAACCGCTCCCCTTCCCTCCCAACTCCAGGAGCTGCTCAAACCTCGGCCCCAAAAGCTGGAATCCAGGAAGGATTCAGACTGTGCTGAGGGAGAAAAGGTCTCCATCCTCGTTCCAACACCTCCAGCTCCCGACATCCATCCCCTCTGTGCCGCTCACCCTGGCACATCCCAGCTCCCACACAGATTCCTGCCTCTCCAGGCCCGGAATTAGTCACTGTGGAAGCTTCCTCTGGCTGTGCCACCTGTAAATCTCCACCAGCTCTCACTCTAATCCCGAGCAAAGATGGACAAGCTGAGGAGTTCTCGCTCCGCAAACACCAGTTCCCTGGAGATAAGGACAAATCCCACCCAACCAGCTTTCACCCACTGCCCAACCCAGGACTATGTAAATCTCCTGGATCCTCTGGGATCCCCTCTGGAGCTGGGCTGTGACCCCAGCACAGAGTCCTTGTTTTCCTTCCAGTTTAACACAAAACCTGGCAGTGTCCCCTACCAGGTGAAGGCACAAGGACACAAACTCCAAGGAGAACTTCCCAGGCTCCACCTCAGAGCTGGGAATTTTATTACCCTGTGTGGGAATTAACTCTTCTCAGATACCTACAACAGCGCTCCTCAGTGTGTGATGGAACAGCCTGGGGCAAAGCCACGGGGCACAGGGCAGGAGGAGGGTGCTGAGCACCCAAACCCCACCCAAACCAGCCAGGAAAAGTCAAGCTTGGACCTACCAGGTATGTAGGCTCGCCCGTTACAGTCTTCTATATCCATCTTTGAGGGCTCTGGCTGGAAGAGAAAGCACAGCCCAGTCAGGAGCAGCCTCTGGAAGCTGCTCAGGTGTCTCCACTTCATTTTATCCATGAAAAGAATCGGGATTTTGGGCAAGGAGAGAACACCGACACCCCACACGCCGCCTCACAGGGGCCAACCCTGAAATCCCAGGAAAATCGGCCGTGTCCTGTGTTTCCTGGCACCCCACAGAGACACCCGAGGTTTCAGATGCTCAAATGGCTTTTTATTCATCGATTCCCAGCTGTTAAAACCCCAGATGAGCCCAGTTTTGGAGACAGGAGCTGCGCTGTGTGCAGTTGCTCTAATTGGCTGTTGGCTGGGTCAGGAAGGGAGCATTTGCTGTGGAGAACAATTAAACCAGGGACAATTTTGGGAGATTAATTGTCTCCTTGATAAGGAAAGTTGAGCTGCAACAGCCCCGTGGGGGGGGTCCCTTCATCCCACGGAGGTTCCTGAGCCAACACAAATCACTTGTTCCCTTCCAAAACCACAACTTGAACATTAAAGTGCTCCTGAACGGGCCAAACCTGAGGATCCTGGGATGCACATTCCCAGAGCTGCTCTGGATCTGCAGCTAAAGAGGCATCCCGTGTCCTTGAGTGCCATGGGCACCGCGGGAACTCGAGGCAATTCTAGTTAGTGAGGGATTAGTTAATTAGTTATAGGGGCTGCACAAAATAAGGACAACACGGGCCGGTGTCGCAACACTGGCGCTGTTCCCACCCTGGCATCTGTGTCACCCCGGGGCTGAGGACAATCCCAGAGCCCAGGACAATCCCAGGGCTGAGGACAATCCCAAGGCCCAGGACAATCCCAGGGCTGAGGACAATCCCAAGGCCCAGGACAATCCCAGGGCTGAGGACCATCCCAGGGTCAAGGACATCCCGGGGTCAAGCACAATCCCAGAGCCGAAGACAATTCCAGGCAGCAAAAGAAGAGCCAATCCCCCTTCCCACCCCACAGCATCCATTCCCTCCACGAGCTGACAACAATTTTGGGCTGGAATCTCCCCTCCCCAGCGCTGGGTTGTGCAGAAATTGTGGTCTGAAAACGCATCCTGCAGTTTTATTTCCATGGAAGCCGTAATTTGGCTTTTGAGCCGCGCTGGGGGATCCGTGGGCTCGGCACAACCGTGACGAGGAGGGATTTCATTTGGAGAGTCAGTTCCCTCCTGGGCTCCGCAGAGATCCCCGAAAACAGGAATTTCTAATAAAAAATAAATATAAAGGCCGATTGTCTGAGGTCTGAGGGGTGAACACGGCATGGGAAGTGCTGGCACCGCTCCCTCTGCTTCCCAGGGATACCAGGGAACAAGCAGGACCCCAGTCCACGGACAACGAGGAGCGAGAGCCAGGAATTAATTACTGGATGAGTAATTTGAGGGAAATCAATTGGAGGAGCTGCTTCTGTAATTCCTACTCGTGCCACCCCACCAATGCCAATGGGATAACGGGCAGGGAGAGGTGGATTCCTTACTCCTTGTTATTTTAAAAGAACCCAAAAGAAAACATCAGGAGCTCTTATTTCCAGTTATTTTCCCTGATTTTGGCTGAGTCTGAGGCCTCCCAAGCAGGAATTGGAACGAAGAGCTGCAAATTCCCAAAGTTCTCCCCAGCCCTGTGGCAACACCCACCCTCAGCTGGGAAATGGCCCTTCCAAGGACACGGCCTGGGCTTGGATATCCCCTCCCCAAGCCCCTGGGGCACCAATCCATCCTCTCCCGGGGGGTCTGACCCGCTCCGGGGACGCGCAAGGCCCCGTCTCCAAACTTCCCTCCCGGCTTTCAGGCGGGATCGCCCTGGGAATTGGAGGCGGGAGCGCGACACAATTAGAGCAGCGCTCTCCTTCCCACGGAAATCAGGACTTTTCCCCAGGTGGCAACAACTCAAGGAAACAGAAAAGTCCTCCAGAGCAGCCCCATTTAAACCCCCCCCCCTTCAATCCCAGCCATGACCGTCCTAGAACTGGGAAAAACTTCTTAAATCCATGGATCTCCAATCGAAGTTCCTCACCTGAATCCCCCTTTACTGTTCCCATTGACTCCGAACGCTCAGCACGGGGACAATTCCTACTTCCAGACACCTCCAGACACCCCCCCAGTCCCACCCCAGCAGGGAATCTGCTGATCCGGGTGGAATCCCAACCCCACGCCACGGAGGGAACCGCTCGGCTCCCGCCAACTCACACGGAACCGGCCTGGAACGGCAAATCCCCTCGGTCTGAGCCGTTCCTCTGCCGCAGGGATTCCTTCCCGGGAGGTCCCGGGGCAGGTCGGGCCCTCTGGACCAGGAAGACCCCTCGGGAGCGGTGGAATTCCTGACGGAACACCTCCCAGACACCACCCCGGCGCTGTCAGTGCCGAGGTCTGGCTCCTGTCTCTGCACTGATCCGCTGCCAGGCAGCTCATCCTGGCTCGGGAAGCACCAGGAAGAGGTTTTGGGACAAACACCTCCAAGCCCCCTCGGGTAGGAACCAGTAACCACTCGAAATTCCCTGCTTCCCTTCCCAAGCCCTGCTTCCGCTCAGCTGCAGTTTATTTTCCGACGTTGAGGACGTTTTTTCCACCTTTGCCGCTCCAAAAACCCCAAAGGTTGTGTCAGTGGAAACGTTCCGGAGCCCACGGAAAGCCCCATCCCACCAGCATTCCCAGAGAAAAGCCAAGGAAGCGGCTCTGCCGGAGCAGGGAAGAGCCTTGAAAAGGGAACATGAAGTGCTGGGAGAGGTTTTATCCGTGATCAAACAGCTCCCATTGTTCCCAGATTTTGAGGTACTTCCCTAAATAAAACGGAACGGTGGATACAGGGGGACGGTCCCCTCTGACATTCCCAGGAAAGGTGCCCTGGGGAATTCCGAGCCTGATGTTTTAGGGATGGGGCAGAGCCCCCCCAGCCCATTCCCGGCCTGTCCCACGGCTCAGCCTCCCCACGGAGCCTTAAACCCCAGGAATCCCAGAGCTATTTTGGCTGGGAAAGGTCTCCACGATCACCCAATCCAAGCCCAGCCCTCCCTGACCCTGGTTACGGGCTGGGATCCTCTCCCACAAATCCCCCACATTCCCAGGGCCTTTTTCCTGGAACCAGGCAAACGCAGCCGCGAATTCCACCCTTTTTGTGGCTAAAGCAGGGAATGAAATTCCAGACAAATCCCAGCCCGGGGGTGGCCATGGGGCCCAGCCGCGGGCGGGGACTCCAGGCTCTGCTTCCCAGGGGAGCAGGGATGTTATTTTTCCCTAATACTCCCTGTTTGGAGAAGCTCCTCCCCGCCGGAGCAGCTCTGGCCGGACATGAGCCCTTCCCGGAGAAACCATCCCAAAACGGGGAACAACACGAAATTCCTCCCTTTCGGCACACTCCCAGCATCCTGCAGCTCCAGGGAAGTTCGGATTCCGAGCCAACCCAGGGAGGGGGGATGTTTTCTCCCCGTGCCTTTGTCTGGGATCCAACCCCGCGCAGTAAATCCCCCCGGGGGGGCTGGAAAACCATTCCCGGGCAGGCAAGGAGGGGGAGAAGCTCCGGGACAGACACACAGACAGACAGGACGGAGCTCCGGCCTCGCTCCCGGGGTTTGAACTGGAGCTGATCCTCTGGGAGCCCAGAAATGGGCCCTGCTGGGAGCTCCCTCCTCGCTCCCGTCCCGTCCGTGTGCCCCGGGATAACCCCGCCATTCCCTTGGGATCGCCATTCCCCCGGGATCCGGAGCCACTGAGCTCCCTGGGCTCAGGTTTCCCGGAGTTCTTGGAAGCAAAAGCCCAAGAGGAGGTTAAAAATCCCTTTTCCTGGCTCGGCCTTTTCCTGGCGGGACACCGGGACACTCCCGGCCCCGGGGGGACCCTCCGGAGCCCCCTCACCCCCTCCAAGGATCCCTCTAAGAGGTTTTGCCTCAGGAGCTTTCCCAAGAGCTTCCTCTGGGAATTCCCCGGAGCTTTCCCAGGAACATCCTCCGGGAATCCCCCCCCGGAGCTCCAGGAGAGGGTGGGAATGGACATGGAATAATGTGGGGGTTGGCACAGTGGGAGGGTCCCAACGGGAACAGGGTCGGGAGCACCGGGATGGGGGGAGTTATCCCATCTGGAGCCACGTGCTGCCCATCCCGGTGGATTCCGGAGCCTCTCTGGAATCTCCCCTGCCTGGGGGGATCGGGAAGGGGGGAAGGGGGTCAAATCCCAGCGTCCCGTGCCAGGAACAGGGAGGAGGCTCCGGCATTCCCGGGCTGGAATTTCCCCGGGGCTGGAGGGGGAAAACTTTGCCCGGGAAAAGCAGCCCCGGAGCCCCCCGGGCTGGAGCGTCCAGGGGGGGCAAGAGGGGCTCCCCCAAACCCCCAGACCCTCCTATGAGCCCCCCCCCGCCCAAAATCCCATCTCCCCCAAAATGGGGGCAGGAGGGAGGGAGGGAAACGGCGGCGAACGATCCAGGGGACGGAGCAGGAAAAGCCCAGGAATTGCAGTGGGGGCTCCGCTGCCCACCGGGAAGGGCGGGACCCCCCCGGGAGACCCCCGTTATTCCCACAAATATCTCGCCATGGATCGCTCGAGGGGGGGCTCCACCCCCACAAATGGGGGTGTTTGAGGGGGGACACCCCCCTTAAAAGGGAGGGGTGCTCAGGGGGGATTTCGGGGCGCAGCCGCCCCCCCCGCGGGTGTCACAGCCCCCAAATCCTCCCGGATCCCCCTCCCTCTCCACCCCCCTTCGGCACAGACACCCCCCCCCCCAAAGAGACCCCTGACACCCCCCGGGAGGGACACGGACCCCAAAAACACCCCCCAGAAACTCCTGACACCCACCTGGGGAGGAAACACAGACCCCCCCTCAAATCACCCCCCCCTCAGCACAGACAGACACCGCGCCCCCAAACCCCCCCCACCCCAAAGAGCACCCC
>JAWWES010000011.1:25367396-25377744 GCA_035583135.1 Lophotriccus pileatus | reverse complement strand
AGCCCAGTGATTACATCTCCCATAGTCATAGAATGACTTTTAAAATATGGTATTTCCAATATAACAACAAAAATCCATCACCTCTAGGTGGATCTCAGTGGATGAGCTGGAACAAATTAAGTTTCAAATGAGCTTTAATAAACCATTTCTCACACTAATCTTTTCTTTTATTCCCCTGGCTTGTTCCTTCCCACAGCAGGTCCAATGGGTATATCCTTTCCCGATTTCCTGAGGGCAAATAGCCAGCAGATCTACACAGAGAGCTGTGCTGCAGTGCTGCTCCTTAGCTCACAATACAGACAGCTGCTGCTCTCCTCCACAAACACCTTCCCAAGGAAATATTTGACTAGTCTAATCTTGAAAGAAGGCAGTGATAAAGTTTGTTAGCCAAGGGCTGATATTGGAGATCTGCTTCCACACAGAAACTGAGAGTGCAACTGTCTCTGTTAGTTTGGAAGATATCATTCAATTCATCTATTGGCTGTGTCTGTAATTTCCTCCACAATAGCATGTTTGTACAGCCCTGGAATCTTACCTTAATGGCCACTGATAAAAAACCTTAAAGCTAAGCCTTTAACTGATGGAGTGCAATAGGAGTGAAAAGCTTGAGTAACACCTCCACTGCTTGAACTACACCCAAATCCCAGGAGCCTGCACCTTGGTTTTCCAGTTTCCCTGTCTCCCATCAGAATTTGCCAATCTACCCTTTCCACTCCAGGGTTGGTTGCTTGTTTGTTTTTAAAATAGTCAAGTACCAGAAATGTTGACGTATCCCCTACACACCAGGCACAGGTGCAACCCACAAGGTTTGCCTGCACTGCAATTATGCTATGCCAAAAGAAATTAGCAGCAGAGACAATGAGATGACCAATGCCCTAAGTTACTATAGCTGAGAATAAACTTCTGAATGAAAAAGCCATGCTAATCTTACAAAGTGAACTGAATCTTATGGTTAAAAAATCATTAATCCTGTGATGTCTGACAAAAGAGACATAGCCTAAAATTCTTTCCTTACTCTTAAATAAAACGAGAAGCAAAATGTCACAATCATAGGACTGAAGATTCTGCCTGTTCTCTGGTAGGGCACTGAAAGTTAAAAATCCCTGTCAATGCAAAGAATGTGTACTGGATGCATTATGCTGTCACTTCTCCAAGGGCAGATGTGGGACTTGTATGTTGTTAGGTCCTGTGAATATCCCAGGCTGAAATATCTGACCCATTCTCCATTTCCAAGAGATTGTGGCTCTGTTTTAATGGACAAAACACGAGTTTAGTGGATATGCTTGATCCAAAATTATTCTCCTGTCTGAATTTCACTTCTGTAACAGACCTTTGGTATCCTCTATTTTCAGGCATGGTCTGCTTTCCAGTGGATGGAAACCTGGCCAGGCCATCCTCAAAAAGAGAGCAAAGTTTTGGTCATACGATGAAGCATCCACTGACTACAGTGATGAGCAGATTTCTCCTAACTTGGACTCCTGCAATCTGGTCAGATGCATTTAATTCCATTTTCAAACAGCAAATCAGTACTTAAAAGAGCACCGAGTTTTAGTGTATGTGGTTATATAAGCTAATAACATCGGCCCATTGCTGAGAAATGAGATGTGAATTCATTTCTAATTAATTTGCCTTTACGTAGTGTATGTCACATTCATTGGGCACTGTCCAACTTAATAATTGCTTATCACTTTGCAGGGATTTCTTATGATTGCAATTCTAAAAACATCTGCCTGAACTATGACAATAAATCCCTTGGCATTTTCTCTTAACATGGGTGCCTGAAAAAGCCAGCTTCTCTTACAGCTATTTGGAGTTTTATTGATAATAGGCTATTTGGCCTGTTAAAGAGATAGAATAAAAGCACAGTTACATGAAACTGTGTGAAAAAAGAAGAAAAAAAAAAAAAAAAAGGCTGTTCCTTCATTCCCAAAAGCTGCATGCATAAGAAAATCAGTTAAAAAAAAAAAAAAATCATACATCAGCCCTTTGCACACTTCTCAAGAGGAAATCATGAAGCTGGCTCAGACAATAAACCCAGGCATTTCAAGCAAAAAGTATGGTAAAAAAATGCAGTAAAAATATTTCATGAGTTTTTTTACTTCATTGCTTGTTTTCAGACTGTCTAGTACTAAGTGCAATAATTATTCTTTCAAACACACTGACATGTTGACCATATATACAAAACAGGCTTTTTCATGTATCCCACTAAGAAAAATTATTTAAAAAAAAAAAAAAAAAGAGAGAGAGAGACTCGTGTAAACTGACAGATCCTTCCAGAACAACTAATGTAAAGAAGGATTTATAGAGGTCAATTTCAATGCAATTTATTTAGAGAGAAGCATTTGGAAGTGTCAGCACTGAAGATATCATATATTTCACTCATCTCTCACAGCCCAAAAGAATTAGTCTTGAAGCATTTTGGAAACTTTCCAGAGCATGTTTTCACTAAACACTGAGAGAAAAAACAACAGGGGAAAAAAAAAAAAAAAAGAAGAAAGAAAAAGAGAAAGACAGAAAAGCAGTGCCTAATGGGATGTAAGTGTCTGACCTGCTTGGAGAAGCCTTGACTTTTTTTTGTCAGTGTTTACAGTTTGACATGACCAATAATAAACAGAAAAAAAGCCTTCTGTTATCTTCTAAACTGTCTCAGATTACACTGAGTTCCTGATGACATTATTTAGAGAGTTTGCTGAAGAGCAGTATTAAAATTATTAAGATAAGAGCTTGATACTAGCAAGAGAGACTGATTTTATTTAATAGTCTTTGAAATTAAAGTTGCAGTTTATAAATCAGTTGAAGTAGATTGGAAGATGGACAAGACAGCATGTATCAGAAAAAGACTGCAGAACAGGACTACTGTCAAGAATCTATTTAACTTAGGACTCCTTTCTCTTTAATCACTCTCTGATATACGTGCTCAGGACTTATTAGTTCACATCTCTAAAATTCACCCAGGAAATAGCCTACACAACTGTTCATACACCAGCCCTAAGATTGTGTCAGGGCAGTTCCAGAGCAAGAAGCCATGCTCTCCTCCTGTGTTAATTCTGCACTTGTTATTCCAGAAAAATAACCCTTACATTACTGCTTAGCAGCTCTAACCATGCAGATATCAGAATTTACTACTGTAAAATCTCCTTTTTATTTCTTTTTTTTTCTAATTCTTAGCATTCTGAGCCTTCAGCAGGTTTTTGGAAGATGCTCGTCTAATGCAGAACACATGTTACGATTTTAAACCTTCTCGCACCAGTTTTGTTGCCAAAGAACCTTCTCTACTGGCTTTGTGGTCTTAATAGCTGGCAGTGAGCTCTGATTGCAGAAAGAACCCTGACATGCACCTTTGTCCTTCCAGATGTCCCTGTGTGAGATCAGCACTGTTCAGAACACACTCAGAACAAATGGAGTTGTACAGAACTCTTCCTGTTGTGTCTCAACGACCTGTCAACAGATGTGGGAGACTCAGCACCTTTTACCCTGTCACCCAAGAATTTAATCAGGGAGCCAGATGCTGCAGAGATAAAAATGGTACTTTGATTCTGTGATCAACTCCCCAAAAAACAGGGTCTTGATTCTGAGCAAATTTAACCTGTTTTTTATTGCTGTGATGGGATAGATTTTATTCAACTCTACCAGTTTAGGATCAGAAATAAAGTATAAAAAAAGGTGGCGTTATCAACCATGATATATTCCTTCCTCTACCAAGGCATAAGATAAACTTATTCAGAGAAACAGAACCTCATTTGCCAGCAAGTGAATATAACCTGTTTTAAAGAAGACCAAGGATTAATATTAATTAATGCATTCAAGTCACCAGTCTTGTCTCCCAAGAAGGGTTAGAAGAACATTACTGAGAACACCTGCTGACAGGTGAGGGTAAAGGAATTATCTAGGGGGCACATAAACCCTATCTATAGCAGAAATATATGCTATGCACTATTTGTGTATTGCTTTATTCTATGCCAGCCCAAACCCATAGTTGCACTACTGTTCTGAGTGCCAATTTCATTTTCCCCCCAAGAATTTGGAGTTGTTCTGTATCATAAATTAGCATAAAACAAGGAAAAACAGTGAGAATTAACTTAACTGCATTTCAAAAAGATGGCTTATTTTCACCTATCTTTAAGGAACTGAGTGCTTTGTGAGGGAATCTCATTAATCAAATAAACTAAAATACATTTTTAAATATGAAAAAGGTTGGAAAAGTGTCTGTTATTTGGTCTTTTGAATGCTCAAGAGCCACAAGAGACTTCACACAACAGGTGAATTTATACAACAGGAAAAATTAATTATTATTTTCAAAATTAGCCCATGGACTATTATGTAATAATATTGATTGATAAATACTGAATGAATGTATTCCAATTAAATACCATCACTAGCTTGCATGAATGAGAACCAAAATATAACGAGGAAGAGAAATAGACAGTATTTAATTTATGACATAATATTCATGACTATTCACATGGCCTTGTGACCTTCAAAGTGAGCAGAATCTTATTTGCATATGAGGACTAGGAATTGTGCACCACTGACAAGGCACAACTAAAAACCTGCTATAATTCAATTTGAAGGAAAAAAAAAAAGGTATTTGAAACCAGATCTGAAATACCACAACAAACCTCTACAAAGAAAATCAGTTGTAGTCTATATTTTGCTATATGCAGTGGACAAGCTGCTAACTTCAAGTTTATTGATCATTTTTATTTTGTTTTCAAACCCATTTTTTTCTTTCATGTGTTTACTGTATGTAAAACTGTTTCAACATGTTTTGGTTTTATTATTTATTAACAATTCCTGTCATACAGAACGAAAAAGATTAAAAGGATGCCAACCTAATATTTTCTTTCTCCCTTTACTTACACTTCCAATATATATATGTCCACATACATGCAAATGTAACATATTGTATAATTTTATTATTAGAAAGGGACAATCTAAATTCTGTTTTTGCAAACATGTTGGTGCTGAAGTAAACAACAGTATCAAGTACAGAGTATGGTATAAGAAGGTAAAAAACCCAGATTTTAAAATTAATAGATTCCTATTCACTAAATATTTGTGATAAAAGAGCTAATTTAGGTTAAATAAGAGCTGGTCATGAATAAACCATAGGATCTCATTAGCTTAAACAGAAGCGGGTACATTTATTTTCTTTTAATTTCTTTCCCTTCGCTACACAACATCAAATTCTTTGAAAAGTCAGAATTTTGAACCCAAGGGTAATACTAAAACTAACATTCTCATAGGAATTCAGATCAAATCTGAGATAAATGTCCAGTTCTTCTACATAACTTTACTGCTCAGTAATTTTGGGAGATTTGTCTTTAACGATGACCCCACGAAGCAAAGGACATATTACCTATTTAAAAATAGATGAAGCACAGAGAATAAAGAAGTAACGTGCTCAAAGTTCAACAGAAGGAAGTAAAAATCAAAACACAGGCTATCTGATAATTATTTAAACTGCAGGATAAAAGATGACTCTTTCCAGCAAGCCCAGAAAAGATTAAAAGTCTCTGATACAGTTCATCTGGGGAAAAATTCCAGCTCATTTTTCGTCTGCTTAATTCTATTTTAGACCAACACCCAGATTCCTGAGCATTTACCAAAACTAAATTGAAATCCTGGATGCTCATTCATTATTACCAAGTACCATATGTCTAATTTTATTTTTGGAATTGTCTTTGGCAATAACACACTCTATCTGAAGCTCTGTGGCAAAGACTCAAATCTGATGGTCCTGAAAAGAGACTTTTAGGGAGAGAAACTTTACTGCAGAGACTCAACAGAATATAAAGCTTTGCATGGAGGTGGTTTTGTTGACCTTTAGACCACTAAGAACATGAAGAAGTGTGAAGAGATAAAGAATGAAAATCTTTGCTATGGCTCGCACACAAAGGTACAATTAAAGGGGTTTGGTAGATAAATCTAATAATGTAATTTCCTCTTGTCTAAGAATTTCTTTTACCATCTTCTTCCAGAAATTGGCTTACTTGGCTTTTAAAACTCTTTGCCTGTTGAGTATCATTATAAACACATATAACATATTTCTCTCAGGTCCACACTTAAAAATCACATTTCCCTGCTTGGGCAGTTCCATCACTACCACTGTCTGCCTCGAGTGACCACAGAAATGTGCATGGCCTGGAGGCCAGGGCCTCTTTCTCCTCAGCCACTAAAGACCCCAAAGCACCTTCCACATGGACCTTCTACTTTTTTTTTTTATTCATTTACCTCAGACTATCTCAAAGTACTTTATCTTGTATACTGGTATCACAGGGACTTAAAAGCTGATGCCTTTAAGAAGTCTTATATTCGTAGTCATATAAGATGCTGTGGCAATAACCTTGTTCATGTATTTATCCCACTGTTGTTTCCTTCATCGTAATTATAACTCAATTCCTGCAGAAAGCTCCCAAAGTGCAAGAGCCCTCTCTACCCTATTGCTGCTATGTGGGGTAGAGGGGTTTGTTTCACTTAAGCCACATTTAAAGGTGAGTGTTTGTGGAAAAGCCTTATTGGTTACATAAATCAGCTCTTCTGAAAATCCACCAGGAGCTCTGCTGTACTGTTAGACTCCCTGAAATCTCTGGGAAAGGTGTCACTCTCTGCCCCAGGGCATGTCTGCAACATTCCCTTGAACACAGAAAGGAGGTTCCCTACCTAGCTGTGAGGAAATTACATCAACAGCAAAAATACACCAGGCAGTTTTAGCTTTGGCTGCAGCACCACACTGACAAGGCACTGCCAGGAGCCACTGCATAGCCCTGCATAGCACTGCACTGCTGTGAACATACTCTGCAGGGCACTGTACTGTGAAAATACATCTCAAAATGTGGCAACATCTCGGTTAATTATGTCAGAATTGCTAACTGTTTGCAAAACATCCCATACTGTTTACTGCAGAATTTTTTGTGAACAATTTTGAAGAAAACCTACTATTTCTCATATTATAGAATTAGTTAAAAAATTATCATCCACTGTTTAAACTTTAAGCTATGATTAAAGACTTTTTCTTTCATTCCACTTTTGCTACATTTTTAATGTGGTATCAGAGCTGTAATGTAATAATTGTACAATAGAGTCAGTGTTCAATCCAATGCAAAACATGCATCAATGTTTAAAAAACTAACCATCTATATTCAAGTGAATATTTATGTATCTTTTATTTGTGCAGCAGTTTTCACATCTCATTTATGACCATAGCTCAACATTAAAGGATTCTTTGACAGTGGACTAAAGATAATGACAGTCTACCACCTTTCTTCATTTCCCATTTTCTCTCCCGCTTGAAACGCGTTTTATTGAAGTAACTGCAGTGAAAACTTTGGTATTTCAGTAAAGAATGTTCTCTTCAAAATTAAAATCAAGTGCAACACCAGCTTAGTAAATAGGCTACAAATGCACCACAATGCTATTAGCTGAGATAAAGCACAAAACCAGCCCTGAGTTCTTGGATGCACAAACATTTTTACCAGATGAAGGCACTGTTTAAGCAGATACTCATGCACTTATGTGCATGAGAGATGATAGTGAGGAAAAAATCGGACACATATAAGCTTATTTTGTTTCCTAGAACTTCCAAAAGCTCTAAGATGTAAGCAAATTTACACCACCCAGTAGGACTCATTTGTTGAACAGCACTAAGATGACAATTACTAAAGACGGCAGAGAAGTAGTAAATACACAAGCAGTTAACACAGTGTGCTAATGAGTTGTTACAGCTTAACCCACTGATTGATTATATCCATCAATTGTAAGCATCAGTCAACCCATGTCACTTAAGTAGTAAAAACCATAAATTATACTGAGAGAAGAAACAAAGTGACAGCACGTCCTCTAACCTTTTTTATTTATTTATTTTAAAGAATTAAATAGGAATAGGAAAGTCAAAAATGTTTATCACCCCATAGGTACCACAGAACAGGTGGAAGGTAAAATACGTGCCTGAGGCTGCAGGGCTCAAAAAGGTAAAACTGAGAGGAGGATATGGGACAAGAGAACAGCAAAGATCCAAGTAGCAGGGTGGGGAAGGGACAGGCAAAATGCCCAAGCAATGGCTGGATCCTCAAGGACTCCCAAGTGTAGAGCATTTTGCAGGCTAATTAATTTATAGCCTTGACAAACATTTTTCCAGACAACACGTTGACAGTTATTACCCCATAAATGGTATCCTCCAACACATTGATTATTTTGATTTTGGGGACAGTCTGAAATATCTTAAAGTTAATATGAAAGCAGAAAATTCGAAGAAATTGCAGTGCTGGACTAGTAAAAGACAACTGTCAGATCGACTCTCTGACAGCAGTGCAATCTTTTTGGCAAAGTCCAGATCATCTCTGCTTAAGAACATTCTAGGTCTTGACTACAGAGCAGCAGGAGGGAATTACAAGCAGGAAATAAACCATAGAAATGAAACTGGGCAGGGACTTGTCACAGTGATTAGAAACAAGACATGCTTTTAGTAATACCTGACACGTTGCACCCAGGCAGGAAGATGAAAGGGACATTACTCTCAAATCCAGTTCCAGCACAGCGGGGTCACGACTGCTCTCCTGTTTTACTGCTGCTTCAAAGCTTCATTAGTCAGTCAAAGAACAACCCAGTCCTGTATGACTTGCATTACTAATAATTTTTTTTTCTGCTTATTTCTTCATACTATTGTGTGTATTCCCTTTTATCTCTTTATTCTCTTACAGTTTAGATAAACCATTGCTCATGAATAGACTGAAGTAGACCCAAGTCTTTTCTGACTGCTTCAGCTTCCACGCTGGTCATTTAGTTGACTGAAGGACAAACAAACAATAGCTTCTATTTAAAAATATTCATTTTTCTTAAACACAGTCTTGTGAAAACATTACACCAGGTGATATTGTCTACATTAGAAAGTTACCAAATGGGATTAAAGGTATTAGAAGAAAGTTCAAAAGAAAGTTATTGTATTAGTTACATAAGTTTGATAGTGCTCTGGTTTCTGAGTGCTTGGCTTTTTCTTCTACACAGCATCCCATGTATTAATTTAGCCACAATAGTGGTATTCAAGTAATTCCAAGAGCACGATGCAATGTTTTAAAAACAAAGACTATGAAAATCCCTGCTGAAATAATTGACTTTTCACTGAATATTAAGGAGAATATTTCTGCAAAACAAGCTGGGGAAAAAAAATTAAGTGGAGACTTTTCTAAGGTACAGTGAAATATTTTATTCAAAACAGATTGAAATAATTTTCCACTTCAAAAGCCAATATCTGTTTTCTCATGCAAATATTTGCTTCTGTACCCAAACATCAAGAAAAAGGCAGTTGTGTCCTACTTAGCATTTAAAGGAAAATTACTCAGGAACTCTTCAGTCTCAGCCATTCCTTCCAGAAACTTATAAGTCACAAGTCAGAGTTCGGCACCATAAATGTTTCCCAGAGCATTCTGCACACAAGTCTCCTTCCTGCTTAATTCCTGATGTATGTGTGTATATATATACATGTAATGTATATTTATCTATAAAGCCCCTAACTTGCACTTGCAAAAGCTCCCTTATGACCTATTTACTCCATTTGAAGAAGCATTATGATATCTCTGAAGCAAACAATTAATTAGCTAATAGTTCATTAAATACTCACTGAATTAAGTAGATGTGTAATTAAGGGGGTATTAAAATGCACATTATAGATCTGACAATGCAATGGCCATCGTGGAGTGCTCTGCCATTGCCATATGCCCAGAGAGACCTGCTGAGGCTGTGAGGGCTTCCTAAACCACTGTGTTTCCTCCAAGAGATGCTGTTCTTGCCTCTTCATCCTCCAGTGCTTGCACTTACTTACCCATATCAAGGGAATTAAGCAAAGATTTGTCATGGGTGTGAGTGGAAGGCTTAGACAAATGAAAGATCTTAATCAGAATTACTTACTACAAAATATAAAAGCTAAAACTACTACCAGTATAGTATAAGATAGGACAGTGCGCTATATTGAAGCCATTATTGAAGCAATTATATTAAAGCTAGCAAAAAGAAATAATTATTAAGTAGAGATTTGATGTAACTCACCCATACCAACCCTCATGGGGAGATATCTATCTCTCAACCTTGAGGATAACCTCCAAGGTTGAATCTCCACACATACACCCCAAGAAGGGTTGTGTAGGAAGAACCCAACTGTATGAAAGCAGATTGGACTTTTATACTATAAAGTGATTGAGTGCTAGTCACAAATTTACAGGCCAGCTACCAGCTTATCTGTCACATCCAGCTTCAAAAAGCAGGACGTGTGTTTGAAGTTTGGTGAACTGGGCTGGTTTTAGCAGAATTCAACAGCAAACCCAGCACTGTGGTGCCACCAGTAACTCACCACAGA
>JAWWES010000011.1:25349010-25367296 GCA_035583135.1 Lophotriccus pileatus | reverse complement strand
CAGTAACTCACCACAGAGAGCCTGCAGGAGAGCTTGCACTGTTTGCATTCTCTGCTTGGATTTTACCCATATCAAGGGAATTAAGCAAAGAGTCCTTACTGCCATCATTCCATGGCTAAAAGAAAAAGCTTAATATTGCCTCAAAGAGAAAAAACCTGTATTACTGTGGAATGCTGTGTACCTCAGGTATGAAATTACACTTTGTAACCCTCCCTAGGTAATGATATACCTTTAGCTTACAACATTCACTGCATATAGAAATGCAGTGACTACATACAATTCACCTGAAAAAAATGGCAGGCGTGTCAGATTTGCCCCACCTGAACCAGCACTGCAGAAATATCTTTTTATGAGTCTTAGAAATTAAAAACAATATGAAAATAATCTGTTTCTTCACAGTAGATTTCTAAAATTCAGACAGGTGAAAGAGGAAAAACAAATGAGAGATATGAATTTACTGGTCTTTATGAACTGACAGACACAACTTTGGAAACATCAAGAAATAGAAACACTGAGAGAAGTAAAAGTTGGTCCGGAGTTACTTATGTAAGAGGGAAGGTAGAAAAGCAAAGCTTCTCCCCTGACTGCAAAACATACAAAGGAATTATTTGATGAAGCTGAACTCTCTCAGCTCCCCACTCTCCTTGGATGCTGCAATCTCAGCTCCCTCAGCTTATTATCTGCTTGGACTCAACTCTTCTCTAACCAAAAGAGATGCTGGCAGAGTTATGAGGAAAACCATCCTTTGTGTAGTGAAGAGTTGGTAGGACTGAGTGGGGAGCACAGAATGTTTAACATTGAGTCTTCCTCTAATGAAATCATTTAAGTAAATCTGGTTTCTTTTTATTAAACAGGAGAAAACCAATAATAGTTGATCACAATTCCTATACATTATGCTATTTCTAGAATGAACCCACACATCTGAACTTGAAGGAGGGAAAAGTTAAGAATACCAAATGTAAAAATAACATAAATTTTTAGCACTAAATAAGTTTCAATAAATGGACGTTTCACCTCACTACTGCTTTTTAATTGACACTATCACTACTCCTTTAAGGAGGCTTCAAATGTGGACAGAAATTAGTTGCTAAAAAAGATAGATGTAGATGAATAAAATGTACTGATCACCTTTAAATAAAAATCTACACGTTTATTAATTAATTTTAAAAATGATTCATTCACTTTTCTTGTTATGGATTTTTATAGGTTCTTGACCATCCCCTTTCCCTAATGTATCCTGATACCATTATTTGTCCATTACAGGTGGCCTGACCACTTCAGGCAGCATCTGAGGACAGGGGGACGGGGGTCCCAATAACATTGGTTTATATAGGCAAGAAACAATATATGATGTTCTTTGCTTTCCTTGCTTTTATGTGCTTCTGTGTTCTGTAGAAGAGATGACAGCTTGCCAGATAGTAAGACTAGTAAGTAGCAATCTTAACAATACTCAAGCAATTCCCCTTTGTGGCCTTTTTTTCCTTTCAGACATCTCTGAATCGAGAAGTCCTGAAGGTAGGAGTTAACTACTGGAGAAGAGAGAAACTTTCAGAAGTCTGCCGAAAGTTAAATTCAAGTGAAGTGCATGACAGCTCCCTATGCTGTCCTACCAGCAGGGCTACAGACAGAAAGAGAAGAAAATAGGCTCAGATCTCACAGAATCTGCTGCCCACACACACACCCATCTCCAAAACTATGAGCAAAGGTTACACACATAAATATAGAACAGGAGGAGACAGTTTAATCCAATCACATGAGCACTGTGCCTAAAGAATGGCAGAAATAGAAATGTAATGATGTGAAGAGATTGCTCACCTCAGTGGGAGGTGTCTCCTGCAAGTGACAAAGTTGAATTTAATCTGAAAAGATTTTTTAGTATTCTCCTGCACTCCTTTCTGACTTTCTTCCAGAGTGATATTCCTGAGGCATTACCATACATAATGTATAAATGATCTCTGCTTAGTATTACATTTATTGCAATATGAAGTATTTTAAAAGTTCATCATATGCTTCCTCATGGTGACATACTGAGACAAATTTTAAAATACAGGTCCCCTAGGTGACTGTAGAAGAACTTCTGCTGTGCATACAGATGAATACTTAGAACAAGCTGCCAACATAACCTAAATCTTCACAAAAGCAGAAAAACTTCACCTTTATCCTACTGACAGGCTCAAGTTACAATACTTGTATCTGCCCCCATCACGTCATGGCATTTAAAACCCAACCCCACAGAAAGGAATTTGAAGAAGATTTGGTTCTGAACATTTTATCACGACACTTTTGAGTTTTAATATGGCTTTGATCCAAATTATCTGGGAAAGTTTTCAAGCCTTCAGAGTGGACCTTTCAAAGGATCCTTTAGTATTTCAATATGAATATAAACCCAGAAATATTCACTTTGATTTCAATCCCTGATTCAAACAATAAATTTAAAGTACATTGAGTGGGACAGCAGCCATTTAAATTTTCCTATTCCTAAACCCCCCCCAAAACCAACCAACCAACCAACAAACAACAAACCCCAAACCCAAAAACAAACAAACAAAATTAGAATAAAAGTAATAATCTAATACCTTGAGTTATAACAGCCTCTAAAATACTAATTATGCTATTTAGGAGAATACTTATTGCTAAAGTTTTCTTGGGAGCAGTTTTGTGTGTCCCTATCAACACTACTGCTGCAAATCTTGGCCTCCCAATAAAACTGCAAACCCATCTCATTGGAGGAAATTTCCCAGTACCACACACTTTAAGAATGTGACTGCTGCTTACTTGAATATAACACTTGCATTTGACATTCTTTTCATCTACCCAAAACCAGTTTCTAATCTATTTTCCTGTACAGTGAAGATTCAGTCACAGTGGGGCATGAACTTATTATGTGGAAACACATCCAGATACTCTCACTCTGCACAATTCCCTCTGATCTAAGTGAAAGCTTTGGCCAAGTAACAACAAAATTATTCACTGTTAAATTTTTAGGTTTGTATTTTAGACACCAAGATAAAACTGATGACAGAAAGCACTCCATCTTTCCAAGTGACATGCTGGTTAAGGAGACTTTTGAACATGATACTTCATATGAAACAAGATTTGGAAGAGCTTGCCTTGACTGTTAGTTCTCTCTACTATCACAAATAATTAAATCACAATCTCTTTCTTAAACTGATCAAGTTCCTCCTAAATACCAATTGGGTTTTTTCCTTCCTACTAAAAGACTGTTGCAGAACCTTATTTGTGTGATGACTATAAACCATGTTTGGATTTCCAGCCTCAATATACTCTTGGAAAGTTTATATATATTTGTTCCTTAGCTTGAACACTTGTTCTTGCTTAGTGTTGATTTTCCTGACAGTAACCTTCACTTTCACTTGCATTTGTCAGTCTAAACAAGGCAAGACTTTCTGTGTTCCCTTGTTAGAGAGGATGAATGAAGGATGGAAAGCTGACTATTTGTCAGACACAAATGGGAGCTCTGCCTGTAGTGTCCTGGCTGGGCATACTGGGCAATTGTGTCATATGTTAATCCCTTTACCATCCCAACAAAGGAGCCTCAGGTAGAAATATATCTACTTCTGACAAGTTCCTGAGTCAGAATGTCTCTTCTTAACACTGTGCCACATATTGCCCATTATGCAGTTCTGGGCATATGAGAAAACTGCACCTTTGTAAAATTAAATTACTTTCATGAAATTGAACGGATATCTTTATTTAATAATTAATACTAAGGCTCAACAATTATTGTGAAAAATAAGCATAGAAAAGAAAATTTTAAAAGGTTCACGTTAGAAGTGATTATTGTGTTAATTCTTCTATAAATTAAAACACAGAAAATTAGTTCCAGTATTTCCCGATAACAAAAGTGACAGTGCAAGGGAAGAGAAGTGGTGGTGTGAATACATCAGCAAGACAAAAGTTGGTTTTGATGAAGAAATAAAGATGTTTGAAATACAGGAATAGTTCTGCCACCTTGACCATGAGAGGTAGCTCTGAGAAACAAACACAGATGAGCCTACGAGAGTGAGACATAGAAACAAGGCAAGAGTGCAGTGGAAGCAGTAGAGGTTAGAAATAACAATACAGGCAACAATGGAATTTCCTTTAAAAAGGGCTTGGGGAGATTGAATTTTATCCAAAAAGACTGGGTAAACAAATCAATATGGGAAATAACTGTAATTGTTTTTGAACACCTGCTGAGCTCTAAAGTTAGCTTCCATTCACTACAGAATACTGCTATTCACCACTGAATGAAAAATAAACCTCACCTTGTTAGGGAAAAACATATCAAAGTTAACTCACTCTTTTTTCTGCTGATATGCTTTCCAGATTCATCAGAGAAACAGTTAATGATCTACCTTTAGAAACATACAACATCCAGAGGAATATCAGTGGAGCCAGATTTTGCCCTTATTGCCAGTCTGCAAAAATTGTTCTTCTCAAGGCACTGATTAATCCAAACTAAACTGTTTCCCAAGGACATACCAAATTTACTGAACTTGGAAAAGGTCTTTGATGAACAGGAGCTAAGAATATAAGAAGGTAAATGGAAGGCAACTCACAGAGATGCCATTTACAATAACCTATAGTCCAGCAGTGACAGAAGTCACTGGTTAGTGAGAAAAGACCTACAGCCCAATCCACAGCATCTTTATTGCTAGATCCAGTCCTCTGGCAAGAAGACCAGCCAGCATGGGAAAGCTTACATCCATGGGGCTGAATTCTCTCTTAGGTTGGAAAAACAGATCTGAACTGTGTGCTGGGAACAGCCCATCTTCCACGTCAACCTCCCTGCAATGACCTGAGTTTGTGAAGGAAAATTTTAGTTGGCCCTGGGAGCATGGAGAGTAACAGCAAGGAAAATTGCACACAACAATGAAGCCCACGTCCTGGCCCTATCTGATGTGCTGTTACAGACAGAGCCCCACAGATCTCAGGAGCGTTGGGATCATGGGATTGCTCCTCCCCCTTGAAAATTCTGTCTTATAAATGTGTCTCAGTCTTTGTCACAAAAAGAGAACAGAAAAGAACAAGCTTGTCAACTCAGGACTATTCCCCCCAGCATTTGAAGCCGTTTCATAGCATCAGCAAACTGTTTGCCACTAAATTTTTATCCACCCAAATTCAGACCTTGAGCCTTTCCTTAAAAGCATTCCAGCTACATAAAGGAAAAATGATGTATGGATTATTACTAAAAAGGCTGCTTATTTAAACAATTAATGTACTATTTACCAATACAAGTTTCATTTTCTGGTATAAATTACTCAGTCTTTCCAGACCTGCCAGCTTTCAGTAGTTTAATTGCTCTGTACTTTACTTTTAAAAGAAATTTCTAACAGACACAGCAACACTTCTTTTATTCACATCACAAACTTGAGGTTTATCAGGCTTGAGAAAAGAATATTGTCAGGGGAGGTACTAGTTATACTTATTTGAAAGCTACTGCAGGAATGTGGGCAAGAAATTGTTCTCCCCTGTCCACAAGGGAAGGGATAACATGGGATGACTTTATGGAGGCAAAAGCCTTAGAAAAACTTTCCAGCTGAACCACTGAACTCGATTGCTCCATCTCTGTTACTATGGATTTTTGTGGAAAGTTAGACAAACATCAGTCAGGGGGATATGCTGGGTACAGGTTGTCCTGTACAGGCAGAGAGGCAGACCAAAGGGAGCTCTCCAGGTCACTTGCCATTCTCTGCTATGGTCAGTCCTGCTGTTTCAAGAAGGGTATTCACACACACAGCGAGTCGAAGCAGAGAGTGGCCATGCACACTAGTAATTTTTCACAAAAATGAAGAGATAATGGAAATATCTCCTGGATCAATATCTTCCTTCTCCAGAAGCAGTGTTGAATGTCTGTCTTTTAAGAGTCTTTTCTTTAGGGGCAGTAATGAAAAACTCCATTGACTTTACTGTATATTCGTTTTTTTAGGACATCTAGCCATGAGAATTCCCCTACTTTCAAGGGCTCCAAGACCAGAGATCCATAACATTTTCCTCTCCTTTAGAAAAGGCTGCAACAACATTAAGTACTGTCCTGCTCGCAGCTAGGAAAAGTTACTTTAAATGCTAATAAACATACTTAATCTCCAAATATCAGCTGGAGATCTATTATTCTTTTTATTATTAAAAGTGATAAACTGAAGGCTTTTTTAAGTAAAATAAACATCTGAATTACCTTTCAACATTCAATTCCCCAACTGTAAAGTCTCTTTTGTAAAATATATTTTTAAAATTAAAGAGTAATATGATACAATGTTGTATACATATTGTCATTGCTTTTAGTAACAAGTCAAACAGACTGAGTGCAGTAAAAGATCTCTGGAACAACTTAATCCATCTGTATTGTGATCATTTTGTGCTCAGTTTAATAATTCCAATAAAAATACAGTGCCATTCATTCACTGTGGTTGAATAATTGGAGAATGGACAAGGAGACTCTACCCAGCAGCAAAAGCAATGCAAGTTTGGTGAAGTAACCTCTACATCTAAAATTACATCTCTGTAAACCACTTCCAACACTGAAAAGCAAAACAAAACCCAATGCCGATTGCTATACAGACTGCACCTTTGGAAGGCATGCTGCAACTCCAAGAAATACTGTTTGGAAGCCAAACTTAAATAATAAACCACAGAACAGACCCAGGCGTAAACCATTCAGACACAAAATTATCCCACAAGTAAACAAATGCACACATGTGGTGTAAAGACAGGAATCAACCTAGAAATCCATTAGCAGAAAGGGTTTGGCTTCCCAGACAATCAGGAAGTTTTTATTAGGCAAAGAAACAACCTGGAAATGTTTCCCTGAGGAAGGCATTCTGTCCTGGCAGCCACCACGACCTGTCAACCTCCAGGTGCCTGCCTCTAAAAGTCAGGTCTCTGGGTGCTGAGTGTGACCAGCATTGCACCATCGTGGACAAAGGACAAGCAATACTGGCACACATTAACTACCCTTGCACAGGCTTGTCCTGCTTCTGCAGTCCCACAGAAGGAAGTGCTTTCCAAATCACGAGTTACCAAAAGACAAGAAGGATGACAAAACATCATCTATCACTGCCTTCTTTTCATCACCAGTGAGTAAACTGAAAATCATATCCCCATGGACAGCAAAATTTTGACAACTGCAATCCAGATTGGAGAGATGAATTAAATGCAAAGATATGCTTTAGTATGCCTGGCTTCAAAGGCACCGTTTCATTTGAAGCACAAGGGATTGCCAATTACTACTGCTGGAAGCACTCTGTCCTCCTGCCTTACGCGGCACTGAGGGGAGAGTTCGTTTTGCAAGAGTTCTCACTACATATTTGAAAAGTCAGTAATCCCTGCTGGCCAACATCTCTCAGTTCACTGTCTCAGAAGATTCGACCTACTATAAAAGCATAATGGCTTGTGACAGAACCCCTCAGCATTGCTCTGTGTCTCTCTCCCTGTAACAATTTGGCTCGTGGTATTTCCCTGACCTGATTGCTTTCTGTTTGTAGCAGCTAAGTATCCCCAAAAGCAAATGACATTTTACACCTCATATGTTTTCACCACTCATGGAAATATGAGCTGCAAAGGGAAATAACATGAAAACCAAATGTTCCATTGGCCAGAGAGCCCTCTGAAACGACAGGGTCAGACAGCATCCAATGTGCTCTGTGAGATCTGTTTCTGTTCCTCAGCCCTGGCAGCAGAGCTCGGTTTGTTCTCTTTTCTGTGTGACAATAAACAGTTTACCCTTTCCCCGCGATTAATCAGGTTCCACTGTGAATGCTATCTACGTTTCTGGAACACTTTCCACTTTTTAAAACACCCTTGCTGAACACACATTCTGTGTGATTGCCTTATTATTCACTACAAAATACGAGAAAGGCTGTTACACTGAAGACAAGACCAACGCACAGGTCTACTGTGGGGGACCAGCTCTGCCTGTAATTCAAGTGCAGCTGTTGAGAGTGATGTACATATGGTTATTTTTTTTTATCTGGAACATGGTGAGTCTAAACTCCTTTCCAATTTCATTCCAACAGTTATAGATTCATTTCTTGTCATTTGCTGTGCTCTTTTGCAATTTCTGACAGAAAAATGATATATTTGAAATGGAATGCCTCATGTATTCTGTGGATTACCATTGTGAGCAGCACTGCTTTGACCTTTTCAGAATGCTGTAATTTCATTTGCTGCCAGGGCCATTTAGGTCGTTCCCTTCTGTCTCAGGCTCTCTAAACTGCAGGTAGCAGACAAGAATGGCCAACTAGGCTAATAAAAAAATATTTTAAATTAAATTTCAAAGTATAATAAAAAAAAAAAATCACTAAACTTCACAACAAGAACCCTGTGTTGAAATTATTCTTCATCCTAGCATTGCAGCTGATTCTGAACAGAGCAACTGTTACCAGGTCAATCTATTCATCCAACAAAACTTGTCATGGCAATGATACCTGAGACATTACTAACTCATTTCGGCTCCAACACTTAAACATGACATCATCCACTTGGAAACACTAAAATGTCTCCAGGAAGAATCACAACTTTGTCTCCGTTTGGGCTTAGGACCTTTCTCTATTTCAAATTACTCACAGCAGAATCTGTCCATAGTACTGACTGCCTTTTTCAGAGCAGTGAAGTTTATGTTAAGACAGGAGAAATGCCTTGACATAAAAAAGAAAAAGAGAAAAAAAAAACACACCAACAAGAAACAAGCCAAAGGAAAGGCATGACTACTGTCTAAATGCACCTATTTATGAAAATAAACTTGAAGATAAATGGGCATAGATCCATGGTTCGTGATTTGATTTTTAGATTGCTGTTATTTTTAAATAGATCCCTTATTAGAAAGAACATATTTTGTATTCTCAAAGTATTAGCTTTGCCCTTTCTTTTCATTGAGTAAATGAAGTATTTTACCTTTCCACCTTTAAGTTCATTATTAACTATATCATTAATCTCTGCCATTCTCTGTAATGTTTATAACATTAATATAGTTGTGTAAGACAAGCACACCATTTCTAATATTGTTAAATTGCACATTGCAGCAGTTTCTGAATTATTATTTTATTATTTTAGAAAAGAGCTGTTATTTCTGTGTAAGATAAAGGCCTGGAAGGTAGTATAAAACATCATGGCTCTCTAGACAGCAGCTGCTTGATTCAGTACAGCAGCATTTAGAAATATTAATATGAACAAAGGCAGTTTGGCACCTTCAGTTCCTGTTTTACCTTTAAAGCAAGGCTCAATACATCACCTCTCCAGGGAATAAGGAAAGGTATAAGCTAGAAATAACTGGAAAACATATTTATTAAAGAATGTTCACTCTTTCTATGGATCATAATTCAAATAAGACATTACATCTTGTTTTCAATTCTTGCATCATTCACATCTGGTATGATTTCACAGCCCTTCTCTTACTCTGAGTGTACTATCAGCACATCTGTAGCACAGGACAAATGCACAAGTGTTGTGAAGACGCAGAAGGTAAAAAGGTGCCTTGAGGGACACAGTCAGTGGCCCCTAGACAGGAGTTAGAGGGGAGCAATAAGAAGAGCAAGAGAAAGGAGAAGGGAAAAATTCCCCAAACCAACCAAGTAGGGATATTTATTTGTAAGCAGATGACAGAGAACCTGAAAAGGAAGTAAAGTGTAGAAAACCTTTTTTATTCACTCCTTAGTGTGTCACAAAATTCTCTACGTTTACTAAAGTACTGTCTTTTGCCACCGTCCCGTCATAGTCACCACCTCGCAAAGAGGAAAATGGAAAGCATCTATTTTAATTTTCAGCACATTGAATGTTTGCTCATTCAATGGAATTATTGATTTCTGATAGAGATTCTCTGGGAACTCAAACTTGCAAATTTGTGTAAACCTGCCCTACAGAAAAAGTGCTCTTGGAGCCATCCAATTACTACTTAATGAGGCTTTGGTAAATGAATAAGGTGAGAGGAAAGGATCCAGAATTTTTGCAGTTGGCAAACAGATTTTTCATGTTTGTGCTTTTCTGGGGTTTGTGTTTGTTGGACTTTTTTCAACATTTGTTGAAACTCTTCAGAACATGCCAGTGCTTACAGCGTTTTTCTGAAAGTACAGCTTTGGGTTTGGTGCCTGCATGACTTCTATTTTTCTCTGCTAGTACAGGCTGTCCCATAGGCATCTCATATTTTTGCCTAGAGCACAGATAAGAAGAACATTCTTTCCACTTGAAAAGTCTCTGTGTTTGGTTTTTTTATTTATTTTAGAAAATTGGAAACCAAGGATTTTATATAATCATACTGATATCACAGAGTAAATTATTGAACTATTCTATTAACTTAATGTAATTAATACTTCAGGGCAATACTCAGTGTTAGCTGAAACATCTTACTGTCATCTTTTTTTTCAAGAAACTACACCTCAGTCATGCACCAACTCAAACAGCCCCGAGAGCACTCCTGAACATAAAGAAAAGTGTCTTCATGACCACTGCTATGATGAGGCATAGACAGTTCTGGAAATCCTGCCCAGTGTATCCCATCTGTCAGTGTGTTACCCAAGGCATAGAACGACCAAAACCAGCTGTAGCTCCAGCCCACTGTATGAATTGGCTAAAACACTAATGCGAGTTCTTCATGGGTTTTGCTGTTAACAGATCAATGCCTCTGTATTTGAACACATTTTTACCACCTACTGCAGAGTGGAGTTCTTGATTCCACCAGGAAGCAACAAAATGTTTACCACAAACTGCAATAAGTTTGGAATACCAGTAAGGTAACCACATAATAAAGAGTTTTTACCTTTAGATGGAGTCCACAGGAGAATAGTATGATCTTCCTTTAACTAGAGTTTCAGTATGTTTCTTCAGTGACCCAAATATTTTTTGTAGCTCTCCTGAGACCAATATATCTTCTTAAGAGCAGCCTAAACGCTATACTAGCACTTATGTAAAATATGTCTATATTACAGTAAGTGCTACCTCACATTTTATACCTGCTGTGCTCTGTGCTGCTTAAGCACCTCTGTTGCCCACTTGCACTATTCACACCAAGCAACTTCAGGCTATCTCATTTCCCTCCTGATAATCAGACAGTGCTTTGAAAGGCTCAGCCATGATGACTATCTCACCTCCAGGTGCGCTTCTGCAAGTGGTTCTGGTGCTTGCACCAAGACATTGGTCTGACTGTTCAACTCCAATCTAACCAATCTAGCTCTTAAACACCTCCTCAAAGCAACATTAAAAACCTGAACACTAATTTACTCACAGACACTAACTGTCTTAGATATAAATTACCTCAACTGAAGTTGCAGAAGTTCAGCAGTTCCGGAAATTGGGTTCAG
The DNA here is from genome assembly GCA_035583135.1 of Lophotriccus pileatus. Lineage (NCBI taxonomy): Eukaryota > Metazoa > Chordata > Aves > Passeriformes > Tyrannidae > Lophotriccus > Lophotriccus pileatus. The sequence continues at coordinate 25,356,005 of JAWWES010000011.1, read as the reverse complement.
CTCCTCATTAGCCAATGAGTAACAGATTAATGTATTAAGGTAACAAGAGTCAGGTTTTGTGGGTCTCAGTAAAAGTGGTAGCAAATAACAAATCAAACTGCCTTCCAGGGATACATTGTTAATTACACTGTCCTGGCCATCAAATTCTCTACCTAATGATGTGACCGAGAGTGACAAAAAAGCTGGATACAGATGGGACCTGGTGTATAGATTGGGTGTATAAAATTGGCGAGAGGTTACTGTGCTCTGCACATTGATTTGCTGAACTAGAAAACCAGACTAGAGAAAAAGAAGAAAAAGAAAAAAGAAGAGGGGGGAAAAAAAGTAAGAACTTTCTGAGCTACCAAGGAGAAGTCTTGAAAACTCTCTCACAAAAGATGTAAAGGAAACTGTGGGCTACACATCTCTCCCAAGAACTACAACTATCTTGACAAAACCCTAGACAGTTTTCCTCTGAAGCCATATAGACTAAAAAAAATAATATGGGCTACTTCTGCAGAGAAAAGTGTTTAAATATAAAGAAAATAATGAACTTTCATTAGCTACAGCAGTTCAAGTCCCCACATTATATAATGAAAAAACAATTCAAGTTGCAAAGAGCAAGATCTCAAAACTACTTGGCTTATTTTCATCTGGTGAGCATTGCACATTCCTGAAAAAACTAGTAACCATCAGAATAAAACAGCCAGATTGGTTATAATAACCAGAGATGGTTATAAAGCTTCAAAACACCCCAAGAGACTCTCCCTGGTATATCAGAAGTCGTACACTTCACAGGGTGTTGAGTCCCCGTGGGGATTCATATATAAGTGTTCTCATCACTATTTCTGTAATTATTTAGCCGTGTTATCTATGGGGATATAACTGCCAAAAATCTATGCAACTCTGTGCCATTAGAAATACAGTAAATCAAAAAATGAGAAAATAGCTCTTTTCTGCCTTCCTAAAGATCAGTAAGGTACGTTCAGAGCCCTTAACCACTTTCCCCGGCAGAGACAGAAATCCCTTCTCAGTGTGGTCAAAACACGGATGACAGTGATCATTACAGAGGAAGGGCCAACATCCTTAGTTTATTGCAATTATCAGTTCCCTGTTTTCAAGGTGATAGAGGGAAGAATTGGACAAAACTGCTGCTTTCCCCTCAAATAGTGCATTATCTCTGAAGAGGTGGACGGACTTCAGGTCTAAAGAATTATAATATTTCTCTGTAGTTGCTATTGTATTTATTTGGGTTTTTTCACTAGAAGATAATGGCAAACTGTACATATAGTACTGTTTCAAAGTCATGAAGATACAGCTCAGGACCCAGCATTTTCAGTCATACTGCAACATCTGTTGCAGAATGGAGTTCAGGCTTACTGAGGCTCTGCCAATGAAACTGTTGGATTTGCTCCTGCCTGTGTGACTGGATTTACTTCCCACAAAACACTACAAATGGCTGCAGATGTAGAGGGAATCGTCTTAGAGCAGAGAGAAAGCAGTGGTGGTGGAGAGGGATGAGAGAATGACAAGTTCTTGCAATGTGTGAAGTTACTGACAGGTTCTGATAGTACAACTTAACTGTTACTGTCAAAGGGCTTTTTCCCTTTTTACTTAAGACAGAAAGGCTGAACAGAATTTAGGAGTTCAAATAAGCAAGAAAACATTAAGAGCTGTCAATTCACAACAGATGCAGGGCATGCACTGTATGAGGATGTTTATCTGTGTTTTTCCTCAGCACACTACTGAAGAGATAGAAACAAACTAAAAAAAAAAAAAAGGAAGCAAGAAAGCCTTTGCTCTAGGAACTTTACATTGCTTTAAAAAGAAAAAAAAATTATTATAGTGTCCACTGCAATATCTGATTGCAAATACCAGAGGAAGTCCCTGTGGCCACATACATCTAAACCCACATACTTTTGATAAACATACATACAGATCAACACAAATTAACTGTCCTCTGCATGATCAAATGCTCACCTTACAGGTACAGTTAATGAACTTCCAAAATCTGCACTTCTTTTGTTTTATTTGCAAGACCAGTTTAAAATGAGCCTCAAAAGCTTGACTTAGGTCCCTTCTCCTAGGCAGAATTACCATCCAACAGGACTATTAAGTTTCTTGCAAACTTACAAATCATGCTGTCTTCACATCTTATATTCCGGTGCTGAGGTAATACTATTACAAACAATTGTTCTTGTTTTAGTTCTAAAACAGGGCTGGAAAACCAAGTGTTTCTTATTTTGTAGGATTGCAGGTCACAAGTGAAAGCTACTCAGGTTTCAACACACAGGTTTCCCTGTACCCATCATGATTTCAAACTCCCTAATTATTCAATTGCTTGTCTATCTTTGAGCAAAGGAGCTATCAATGAGAAAAACATGTTTACAAAATGTCAGTCAGAATGAGCAGTAGAAAGCATTACAATGCCCATTTCTATTATGAAGCAAACAGTGACCATCTGGAGCTCAAATCTATATTCTACATGAAAATTTATCAACTGAGCCATGCCATTTTATATCTGCTGTTGCTTGTCATTCTACTCATCCTTCTGAACTTTGCTCCTGGGTTTACCTGAACCACCTCTCAAGCAAAAGAAATTTATCTATGAGAATTCTCAACAGCAGAACAGAACTGGTTGTTTGGAGGTTGAACTTGCTGAACAGCAGTACATGGAAAATAAGGATATAAGCACAGTTGATAAGGTCTCCCACAAACTCCTTGAGTAATATTACTCAAAAGACAGGAGCTATTAATTCATGTCTCTGCACAGGGTTAGACCAGGACTGATCCTTAAAAAACCATGCAGAAAATCAATTTACAAAAGGCTTAAATACAGGTCTCTCACAGGGCAGACTCTGCATTCAGACTGAATCCCTAGGGAGAATCCTTGTTTTTCTACGGCAGGCTGGATCAGCCATCGTTTAAAGGAGTGACTGCTCCCTCCTGTGGACTATGTGCCATTCCTCCTTTCAGACTAATATCGTGTAAGCTCACCAGCATTATACAGAACAAAACCCATTAACTACCTCACCCAAAGAAAGCTGCCTAGAAAAACAGGAGAGCTCTGAATATACAGGGATACCATCAGGAGTAGCTGCTGCACTGCTTTAATTTCTTTTCGCTCTTTTAGACAGCTCTTTGCTGGTCCCAGGCTTTGAGGAACACCTCAAAGCAGGCAGTGTGAATCTGACACTCAGCTGGGTCACATCTGCATCTCCAAGGGTACCTGAATCATCTCCCTGGGTCTGCCTTGTGTCTCAACCCTCCCTTTTTGCTCCCTCTGGGAAAGTGGCAGTGGTCATCAGTGACACAGCCACTGCAGTAATTCAAACCAGCAAACTGCTTCTAATATCTTTCCCATACTGTCTCATTCTCCACAGAAACCCATTAATCTCAAATATTTGTATTCTGAGACAGTCAGATGGTTACAGAGAGGCTCCTTGAAGCCTCTTGGTTTTCAGTGGTAGATTAGTACATCCTTCCTTGCGAACCAAGTCTGAGACTTTCCTGCCTGGTGAATGTGATCTTTATTGACATATAATGAGCATTTGACTACTCTCATCATGCTGAATCAATACACGCACACGGAATTTCAAGTAAGTTGAAGTAAACTCATTTGGTTGTCTCCATAAAATTTGTATGAAAATATGCATAACCTTGTTACACATCAGTTTTACATCTGTCATCTTTCTTATTTTCCCTTTCTTTAATCATTTCATCTACTCTTCTCCCAGTTCATCTTTCTTTTGCATTCTTTATTCTTATTCTATTCCCTTTTATTTCACTTTCATTTTGATCTTGTTGCCAGAGGGCAAGAACTGATAGTGGTGGTACAGAAAAAGTATTCAGGTTTTGGAAAGCAGAGAGGAATGAAGAAATCTCTCACATACATAATGATAGATTTCATTGATATTCTGGATCATCAGAGACCTTGAATGAACAAAATTACAAAGAAATGTTTAAAATTACAAAGAAATAAAAGTTTTCAGCCCTGACCCATTTGGCATAATGAAAATATCCTGCCTTTTGAGCAAGGTATGTAACTTTACCAGTGCCATTTTTGCAGCTCTGGCAATGAAGTTGTTAGACACTAAAGGAAGATTATCATACTATTTAGAGAACTGCAACATGTAAATACCATTTATTTTAAAAATTATATTAAAATGAACGTTAGTTGGTGATAAAACATCAATGAAAATAAAGGCTTCATAGAGACTCAGACTTTCAGTCATATCATGTGTGGACATATGGACATCATAAAAAGCTCTGATACTTCATAAATTGCCAGGTCTGGCTGGATGCACATGAAACTTAATAAGCAACTACCATGAATAACATTTCTATAAAAAGAGCTACAACTCAGACATCATATACTCAGCAAGAAAATGCAGTTTCTTCCTGTTGACATTTAGAAGGTGTTAAAATTGTATGAAAAGACATCCTTGTTCTGTGGTGGCCCTGATACAGCACCAAGCCCGCACAGTGGGATCAATTAAGTTCTGTTGGACTGCCTGGACTTCTTCAGTTGTTAGTTGCAAGACTTAAGAACAGGTGGTAGAGACTATGGGGATGCTTTTGTGTTCAATAGCACAGATTTTTGTGTCCTTACAGACTCGCCAGCACCTTCTAAAATTCTTTTACTTTCACAAAAGTGCAGAGAGAATGAATGTCATCTCTTATTTATTGCACATATCTATTTTGCTATTAGGAAGAATAAATAGTAATACACTTCATAAATTTAAATCAATCAACATCTATATTTGTTCTGGTAAGAGTAATAGACAAAGAATTAATGTTATCTCAGCAGTCATTTCTTAAATGCGGTTTCAGGACTGTATATTAACCCAGGCACAGAATGTAGGTCTACATGGCACAGTGCAGAAAAACATGGAATATAGCCCCAGTGGGACACCTTGCTGATTTAGTAATTTTGCTTTCATTACCCAGGCCATTTCTTTTTATAAAGTGTATAGACTTTACACAGCAGAACTTCCCAACATTCAAATTTTAGACCTGATTTGCTTGTATTTTGGTTCATCCTTTTTGAGAGGAGATATATGAAATTCTTTTTCTAAATATCCTACATACATCACATGTGCATGTCCTTCAGGTCAGCATCATAGTGTTTAAAGCTGAGAATTATACTGAATGTGCTGCAAAAAGTTGAGGATCCAATATGTTTATGTCACCAAATTAAAGTTTGACATTAATTGAACTTTAGTCCCAGGGAGAACCAGAAGCTACTTAATGGAGGAGTAACCTTGTTAACCACATATTTCTCTTTCTTCAGTAGGAATTTCATTTCTCCTAATTGATGGATAATTGTTTATCAGTTTCTAAGAACTTATTTAATCTTATTTTTATACAGTTTCATTGAAATCCTGTAGCCTCATTACCCAGTTTTGCTCCCTTTAATTGTGGCCTCCGTAATCCTCTGTTAACTGTTTATCTTGCTGAAACACCCTGAGGGTTCGCATTGAACTTTATGGAGGAAAAACCCCAGCTATTAGGTGCATTTAGAATATAATTCTCAAAGCCAAGTTCAAGAGCATTACCCACATGCTTTTAACAGAGAAGGAAATACTTCTGACGTGGTTTCTGCTCGAAACTTGGTGTTACTTATTTGCATGGCAGAGCTGATGAAATTTAATTAAGAACTATAGAAATGCTGAAGAAATTTTCACTATTACAAAAATATTTCATTAATAATATCTGCTATTCTAATATCAGCAGGATTAAAGGATTGCCACTAGGTTGTGGCAATCATAGTGTGGAACACTATGCTGGTGTACCCAGGAATGCCCTGGGTAATGAAAGCAAAATTATGGTTCCATGGTGATGAAACACAGTAGCTGTAAATCATTTAAAGTAGCTGTAAATATTTTAAAAGATTTTTTTAAATCTTTTTTAAAAAACAGTATGATTTTTACTTTTTGGTTCCTGAGAGCTGGTAGATGGTTAATAGGTAATTTTTCCACATGTTATTTTTTGACTCATCAGGAAGAAAATCCCCTCAGTTCAGTGTATTTTCAATCAACTTCTTACTCGTGCTCAAGTGAAATTCCTTTGTTGCAGAAGTATAATCTTAGTACCACATAGAACCAAGAATACCAAATCTGAGAGGAACACACTTGAGTATTTCTGTTCATTTTCAATATTACGACTCAAATTCAGAAGGTTATATTGATCAATAATAAAAGACCACTTCTCCTCCCAGCAGTCTGTTAAAATCTTAGCTTTTGATTTGATTGAATTGCCTTTGGCTTAAAACTAAATTGCTTGTAATTTTGGACTTCTCTTTTTCCCTCAACCTAAACCAGGGCACATACCCAAATGTCCTGCAAATGCAGCTCTTTGAGTACACCTCAGTTCCCACTTTCTTTGGGAAACTTATTCACTCACTAGGATTAAAAGTGCCTTTTGAAATGACATAACAGATATTGCACAGAAAAAGAACCGTTGGGCACAAAGTTGCTCTAAAAACTATCAGAAGCACTAAATTCACCCATTTTTTACACCCCACAAACCCAAGTGGCTTTGTGGTATATAAAGGAAAAATGACACCTGTATAAACCAAAGAACATCTCCAGCATTATTCCCAGCTGATCCTGACCTTAGCTAATCACCTGCTCAGATTCCATGGGCAGTTCCCTTGGGAAGTCCCCATTCCATGTGTTCAAGTTTGGCTGCCTTCAGCTTTTTGATTTATGTCCATAAAGCAAGTATTGTTTAAATTATGTTTCTAACATTCAGAAATATTCACGGTTTTCTTCTTTTTCCTTTTGTTGATCACACACCAGGCTCCAATTACTCATAACATGAATTATTTTGGACTCTGGGTCATATATTCCAACTACCAGAGCAAAAGAAAATAGTAGTTAGACCATTCCCAACTACTACTGATCATCACTTTTGCTTGCAGACCTGTTCTGACCCTCCTGTGTCTAAAGGACGATGACATTATAGTGGCACAATAGACACAGTCACTGCAGTGGATGATCCATACAAATAGA
>JAWWES010000011.1:25334641-25348910 GCA_035583135.1 Lophotriccus pileatus | reverse complement strand
TCCTGTGTCTAAAGGACGATGACATTATAGTGGCACAATAGACACAGTCACTGCAGTGGATGATCCATACAAATAGAATTACGGGTTTGATTTAGCATGACTAAGGGGAGCTGGAGGTAAGATTGCTGCTGAAGCTAAATTACCCTTAAAATATGATACATGGTGAAGCCTGTGCAGAAGAGAACCATGCAGGGAGTTTGTGTATACAGTGGTACTACAGGGTGCCTATGCAAACGATAAAGATATCCACACAGGATAAAGGGAGAGCTCCAGAGCTGTCACACTGCTGGAGAGCTGCAGTGGATACGACAATATGAGCCCCAGAGCAGAGCAGGTTTCATAAGCAAAGCTTCACCCCACACTGCAGCTCAGTTCCAACCCTTGTGATTTTGCAGGCATGCAGGAAATCTCACTCCTCTGGGGAGTAAAAAACATGACATCTCTCCATCAGGACTTCTGATCAGCAAGTGGTCTGCATCCTCTTTGGTTCTTTAGTCCAGTCTTCCTAACTTGCAATCTTAATTTATTTTAGAGCATTTTTTTAGTGTAATGCCTCACTAAGATGATGAGGGATATTAAACCATATGTGGTATATAAATTGTTTGGGTTATTGCCAGTGACATTATGAAGGGTATCTGGAGCATTTCACAAAATACTCTAATTTACATCATAATGGCTCTGTTGCAGCTTTGCAAACATCACAGAGTTACTGAAGGGACAGAGGGCACCACAACTGAGAATGTCAGTCATTCAACTACTTCAGTCACATTAGTGGCATTATATCATCTCCCCAACTCCCACATGTGTCAGTCCTGCAGTTTGTGTTCAGAATAAACAGTCATTTTAAGGCCCCCTTTACAATTTGCTCGCAATAACCAAGTCTGATAAATGTAAATAGCTTATTTTGCAAAAGGGCAGAATTAAAATCTAATGCTCTATATATGAGGGGGAAAACAAACAAAAAAAAAGCTGTTGTGAAGATCTGAGCAATTGTTCCCTTTCTTGCCCACATTTTTGCCCCATTTCCTCCCAAATCTGTAATGTCTCCATGAAGATAAAATGAACAAAAGTACAGGTTCCAACATCCCGGGGATTTTTTGTACTGTTATATTGAATTATTTCACTCAGTCTAGTGTTGGCCACATGATAGTGCAATGAGACACTTTTCAGAGGCATTAAATTAGTTTACAATACAAATTTATTCTGAGGCCAGGAATTTTTACTCATCCTCTGCTTTTGTAAATCCTTCAAACCAAACTGTCTTGATTTTCTTCTATGCAATTACTTATGGAGGAAAAATTTTCAATCTGAACTAAGTGAACAGAGGGCAAGAATCTGAGTGTCACTTTTCAAACCCACTGCAGTGTATTCATGAAGGACTCAAACAAATCCACATCAGGTTTTCTTTCCTGATTGTCTGTGAGGTTGTCTCTGAGATATGCTATTAAGATAAGCTTTTCATTGTCAGTATAACTCCATAGTATGGGCAGCAAAAGAGGGAGATATCTTTTTCTTTTTTTTAATTACATGAAATAGAAATTTAAATTAGGACAAGAAGATTGAAAGAAGAATATTCAGAAGAGCCTGATGAAAACCCTCCTTAATACAATTATGAGAAAACTTTCTGGGATACTTCTTCCCACCTCTGCCCCAAAGCATTATATAATGTAATTACACTAAATTATGTATAATACTTGAGAATAAACCTCACCCCTTGAAAATTAGCATCACTTGACCTTTCAGTAGAGTGAACTATGTCTCTACTATGACAGAGAACAGTAGCTAGATGCTGCTGAATGCTGCACATAGTATCAATCACAGACCAACAGTCACTATAAGCATAAAAGAGTTTTTGTAACATTTACCAAAATATATAAACATGATTTCTTAAAAAAATTAATTAGGACAGAAAAAAACCCGAAAAAACAAACAACAGAAAAAAAAGAATCCCTGTTTACTGTAGATAAACACACCTTGTTTTAATTTTCAATTTATTTTCACTTCATATAATAAGCCTGTTTTGTTTGCCAGGCATTCTTTGTCATTTTTTCCTTTGATTTTGATTGACAAGTCCACAATTAGACTTACAGACATGTTAATTAATTTAGCAATTGAACACTATGATTGAACAGTGTTCATTAAATGGAAGAATAAAATTCAATCACGACTAAACACATTTAAACAAATCAACTTTGTTTCAAAAGCATGGAGTTATTCTAATAAATTGATTTGAATGTATAAGTGTACCATTATTCAAATATTTTTAAAAGGAACACAGCTCAAAGGAAAATGCCATTTTCTACACCAACAGAGCATGTAATAGTTTGTCATTACAAGCAAAGTTTAACTTACACAGAAGTTGTCTCCAGTTCCTTGCAAGCTTTATTCTTGAAGGAATGGATCACACTTCAGCACGATGCAGTGTATTGACATGTTGTCTGTTCAATGCTACCCATTCTTGGCCATTACTTTAGAGAAATAAAAGTTACTTTTCCTTTCCATGTTTCTTATTTTTAGAGGCCAGCATTGACTTACAACAAATGTTTGTGTCAGTCAAAATCCCTGGGAAGAGCCCTCTGAAAGTTAAATGAACCCACATTTCCTAACATTAACCAGTAGAAATCTCTAATTTCTGGGCTTCAGCGAGCAACTAGAACACTTCTGGTAACTATTTCAATGAACTAGCTCTTCTGACAGAGAATACACCATGCCTCTTCTTTCATCAGAACACTACTTGGAAACACATTCTTTGCAGCTCATTCTATCCCTGACAATGTGCTGGGAATAGAGCACAGTACAGAGCATGGTATGTAGCATCACATACACATTTTCAATATAAATAATATCACCTAAAGTCTATTTCTGTACAGCTTTATATTTGAACCAACAGTTTCAGAGTTATTCTACAACTTAACGAGGCACACCCTGTATAAATAATGGATTTTAACCTCTTTCCTTGTCTTTATTGTTTTTCTCTTCTGGATTTACAGCAAAATTGCAGATTTCCTACAGGGCCTTGATTTTTTGCATGGCTACTCTACCCATTTGGGTCCCTTTAGATGAATAAGCTAAAAAAAAGTGTTCAAGAAGAGAAATATCATTTACAACTGACATTTTCAGACACACAAGCAACGCCTGTCCCTAGGAATGGGGATATGACTTTAGGTGTCTAAAAGCTAATATCTAATTAGAGATATTAATCTTGGCTGCCTTTGCATTCAGTAGGTATCCCCTTCTGGAGGATGAGCAGTATATAAGACACGTAAGCACAGATGCTGGTGTAACCCAAGTATACCTCATCAAGTGCAGAAAGCTAGTTTAATTCTCAAATATATTGGATTATAATATAAATTAGGTGAAGCATATCCCATTGGTAACAGAAATTGGGAAATACTTCAGTTCCTATCGTCGTCAGTAAAACGTTGCTTTATGCATGTAATTGTCAAATTAAATAAAATTAATTTAAATTATTATGAAATTTGCACAGAATTAATGTAAAGCTTGTTGAAGCTGCTTAAACTTACATCTATTCTCTCATAACTAGCATGGGCTAGAAGCACAAACACATTCCCCCAGCTCAGTGAGCGTGTGGCAGTATTTTAGACAGCAGTAACTCAAATTACCCTCAGCTGCTTCACCTGCACCTGAGGCTGCACATCCAAAGCTGGGCAGAGCTCAAATGCCTTCTGCAAACAAATCAGGAAAGATACTTATGTCCTGGCTGGTGAGACATTTCACACCTCAGTCCTGTATCTGAGTGTACTTCTTGCTGCTTAGTTTGCCACATTTCTCTGGCAGTGGGGAGTGTTCCCACACCCTCGCGGCAGTCCCACAGTGTCCCTTGTGGCTACAGAGAGTGACAGAGCTGAGCAGGTGCCCCGGGTGAGTAACTCGGGAACCACGTGCTGCTGCCGCAGCCTCGGGCACTGAGAACCCCAGTGTTTTAAGAAAAAAACAAAAATCTATGATCTGGGAGAGGCTTTTTAGTGGAAAATACCACATTTAGAACAACTCAAGAAATAAGCATAAAAAACAGCATGATTGTGTTAATAAGGCACTGCAAGCAATGAAGCTTATCAAGGGAAGAATGGAGAGATACCCTTAAACTTACTAGAGATACAACATGTTTAAAGGGAAAATTTGGGCAAATGCCAAAGAAAAAATGGCAAATTAATTACAATAGGTTATGCCTGCTCCATGAAGCTGGTTGACCATTGAAATATATACCAATAACCAGTCTACAGAAGGCACCATTTTTTATCTTTATAAAGATACTTTTTTACTGAGTTAACAACCATCTTTCATTTCTACAGTTCAGCAGAGTATTGAGTGAAGACAGAGTAACTTATATGCAATGGTTACCTCTTTTTATGTGCCCCAATGTATCATGCTTTGATTTATAAGTGATAAAATTTAAGCACCTACTACACACATAAGTTTCTTATTTTGGTGATATTCAACTGAATTTCAATTATAGTAGTAACTTATTGATCAGATAGTGAGCTTATTACTCATACACAAAATATACATTACTCCACAGTTTCCTAACTGATCAGACTGCTTTATGAATAAGTTACATGATTTATAAAGTATAAAATTCAATCAGTAACAGAAGATTCTGGAAAGCAAGTTAGAAAAAGACAATTCCCTTTCAGACCTTTTGCTTTTATTTCTCACATTTCTCCAGCTAATGGATGAGAAACTACTATTATTTCTCACATATTATGGCAACAGTGAAACCTGAAAATGAAAACAAACACTGCAACCAGTTGATGGATATGTGTACCATTACCAGTGCTGCCTTACCACGCAGAAAACAAATACCTTCCTCTCTCAGTTGCTCCTTGATCACCAAACCTGCTATCAGTTTTCTTGCACTCATTGCGGTCACCATGTTTTCTAAAGAAATTTATATTCTAAACCCTTTCCATCTAAACTAACCACATGCATCATAACATGCCCCAAAACAGACATTTTGTTAGATTTTGTTGAGTTGTTCCCTACCTTCTTTGTTTCTCCAGTCTCCTTCGAAGAGCACCTTTTGTCCGACCTTCCCCTGCGCCCGAAGCTCCCGCTCCAACTGCCCCGTGTGCCAGGTGTTCCTCATTGCCTGATGGGCCTGTCCCAGGTGGAGCTCGTCTCAGGCACCTCAGCTCAGCACAACAAAGGAATTTTGCAGCACTTTGGAGCTGAATATTTGGACAGTTAAGCAAAATACTTTGTTTCATTTCTCTCTCAAAAAAAAAATCAAATTAAAAAAACAAAACAAAACCAAAAACATATCCAAAAAAACCCCCCCAACTCTACCCTAAACCAACTGAGCAAATTACAACCTTCAATTTTAAAAGCATGCAGACAGTGAAGTTTGTAACACTGTTGGAACTGATATGGGACTTTTAGCACCCAGAGATAAGTGAAAGCTGCAAAACAAAGACGATGAATATTCATTCAGAGTTTGCAGTACAGCCTTACATTTTTGCTAAGGGGGGAGGGGGGGAAGGCAGAAAAACTGAAATATTTCACCTATCCTTCTGCTTCTGGCTTCTGCAGAACACAGCTGAAGGGGAAAGTTGCTAATTAGAACTATGAGGGAAAACAGCACAGTCCATCATAGTACTGCTGGAGGCAGCAGCACGGCTTTAACTGCTGAAAGCTCAGCATCAGTAATTGTGGTGTGTGCTCATGCCAACTCCTGAAGCTAAAGTTTGTGCCATGATGTCTTGGACATAAAGCATCAGTCTTAACTGCAAACACTTTCCAATGTAAACAGGCCCAGATGCACTAAAGCTGACGGGGCTCTGCAGAACTGCCACGAGCAGAGAATCCTTTTTGCTACAGTTTTTTTACAAGCAGCTTCTGTACGTTACTGAGGCTCAGAGGTGCACAGTACAGTATGTTCAAATGCTAATAATTATTTGAAAATTGGAATATAGCTCTTCATTTTTCCTTCTGTTCTCATCGTAGTTAATTTCTTTCTGTTTTTCCCTCCAGGAAGGCAACCTGCTCAGAAGCAGGGCTTTTAATCTTTCCCAGTAATTCTGTCTTTTAACTGTCCTGATTCTTTTCACCCTTGGTCTTATTACTGTAGTTTTCTGACCATATCAAACCAACTAAAACATGCCTCGAGTTATTTGAATTTTATCCTGGTACTATCAAACACATAAAGGCACTCTGGGAAATGTTCCTGAAGCTCCTCTTTTTAAAGGTTTAAGCCTTTTGTCATCTTGAAGAATTCATTAGCTGCCCAGAAATATATAAACCAATTATCTGCAGGGCTAGACATTGTGACTCCAGTAGGAGCTGTGTCAAGAACAAAGTGAAACAGGTCAGCAGTATGAAGGTTGTATAGTTGCACTCACATTAAAAAAGGAGAGAGACATTTATATACTTGGGCACCTTTCACAAAAATACTTGTCTTCTATGTACATGCTAGCAAAGTCTTCAAAGACATTTAAATATCCACTAGAAAAACTACAGAAGTAATGCTTAATTGAAAGAAGAAAGGTTGAAATAAGAAAGAAAAAGTCAATCTGAAAGGGTTGTAATGCACAGAATCTTCTTTTGAACATGGACTTTAAAAGATAAGACCAGATTTTAAATTATGGTGGGGATCATATTTGTGACCCAGACCTTAGTCTCTGGTTATGGACAAGCTCAGAATGGACTATGGAAAAAAAACCTTATGTAATTGTCGTGTCAACTCCTGGTTAGACACTGAACGTCTGACCCGTGAAAACAAACGTGCAGTACGAAGGGAAGAGGGGAAGGAAGGGACAGTCGTGATTTCAGTTGCTCAGAACAATGTCTGTCTGGGATCTTTTTTGTGCTGATAGTTGCTAACTCTTTGTCAAGATGCTGAATTTTAGCAAGATCAAAAAGTTTGGCTTAGTCAACTACAAAACAACAGGGTGTTTGAGGTGGATGAGTCCTTAGCTAGACTGCTCCAACTCTGTAAGAAAAAGGATAACAAACTTGAGATAGGAAACATTGAATTTTAAAATTTAAGGGCGGGGAAGACCATCTCATACTGGAATTTTGATAATTAAATGCTATGTGGGGTAACAATTGAACCCTAGGTACTGGTGTGAACCTCACAATCACATTTATCTCAAAGAGGCAAAATGGGGTCACAGAACTTGGTATTAACATTAATTTATTTCCAAAGAAGCATAAGGCACTTAACACTCTGTGTAATTCAATGCAAGGAGAAAGAGGGCATTTAATTTAACATCTGCTGAAAAATCTTATCCACACAGTGACAGTGCAGCTTGCAGATTGGGAATTGTGCCAGGGCTGAGCAACACAGACTAGTTCAAGAAGAACCACCAATCTCTCTCTAAAGGCTGGAGGCTGCATTAAATCAAAACAAGAGGTACTAGTTCTGCCAGTTGTAATTCAAAGAGTGCATGACTAAAATGTAATCTAAAAGTAGCCAGTGATCCATTATTTCTAGGAGAAAATAAGCAGTCCTAAGCAACAGATAACTTTTCCAAAGTGACTTTAACAATGTTCTACCCAAAGAAGACATCCAGGTTTTAAAAAGCAATCTCAAAGAGAAAGTTAACCTGATTTGTCAGTACTGCAGTCTTAAAGCTTCAGAAATTTTTCTTTACAGGTGTTATGGCTCTGTAAGCAACCAGAGTCCTATCCTCAGTATTCCAGGTATGAGACAGAAGGAGGAAAAGGTGAGGAATCATTCAAAAGATGAGGAATCATTCTGTTAGTTATTTTGTGCAGAACATTTATAGACCTGTTTTTCATTACAGTCCTCACAAAAAATTGAGGATTATTTAGAGCAGCTGGGTAATTAGGTTTTGTAAGTGGTTGTATGAAAACCAACCATTTACTTAATAACTAGACAAAGCAGAAAGATTGATAAAAAATAAATCAAGAGCACCATAATAGCCATTATTTGTCCCTGGTTTGAGTAACTGAACTCTAAAATGAGAAATTTTGTAATTTGGAAGAATCATCAAAAAGAGCATACATTAAATATGAGTCTTGATCAACAATCCAATCTTGGCATAATATCTGTCCAATATTAAAGCCTTTGTGCCACCGAGCACTCGTAAATACATCCAGCAATGTAAACTGAAGGCTTTGCATGAATAAATGATCCCATTTTCAGTCGTATTGCACAACATATAATGAAAGGGAACAAACCTTACTCTGGAAAACATTATCTCTAGTTATCATCATTAACATAGGTCAGGTGTCAGGTTTAGACACCCACCCATATATACTTACATCCCTTTTTGAGAATCTAACTATATAGTTTAGCAGGAAATCTTCATACTGACTTGAAAGAAAATTGAAGTCAACAGAATTCACATGCTTAAATTAATTACCTTGAGGAAACAAGTGAAAAAGGCTGCGGGTGCTTCTGAAAATCAGACTATTTGCTTTGCTATCACATAAAACTTTGACAATAGGCTTTCACACAAAGAAACATTGGTGTAATTATCATGGTACTGCACAAAGAATTTATTTTACAGTTTAATGTCTCCTTCAGATATGTCAACTGTATGTCACTCATTACAATTTTGACGGCAATGTAACACTTCTTGAGTTTTCTCAAGAAACTGAGCACACACAGTTCTGAAAAGTCATCATTGACTGGCATAGAATAAAGTAACTCTATTCTGGTAGAAAAAAAAGTGATTTGTCATCTTGCTTTTATTTAAAGAAAGTTAAAATAAACCTCTTTCATCTAACATGAAACTCTTCTGCTTCTGTCACTAACAAATTCAAATCCCATTTTTCCTGATTTTGTAATCTTTACTAATCAAGTTGAAAACAGGATCTTCAATTAGGCAGGGAGAAAATGAACAGAAAATTTCCAGATTTGCAGGACTCCTGCAAGTAATGCAACAGTGAAATTCTGCTAAAGTACAGAAAGAAAAAGATCAAACTATATTGATTGTAATAATGTCTGGTTTGGATAGAAGTAAAAACTACATAGATGACTGCTTGTGTAATTTGAAGAGAAACTAAGAGGAAATGAGGAATACAACAACAACAAAAAAGAGGCAACAAATTCTGTGACCTGTGTCAACATAATCAAAGGAATGCAAGATATTCTGGCACAAATGCACAAAAAACCTAGACTCTTTTAGAACCAGTTTTTGAGTGACTTAACCCAAACATTTCTGAATTATTCAGTTCCCCCTACTGCAAAAATCCAAAAAGGTACAAATGAGAGACAAAGCAAATAGTAATTCATAAAAGATGAGCTGTTCAATGCTGACATCAAACATTTAAAAACTACTTATTGTAGCAATTAGTAATGGTACAGCTACTGCAGGACCTATTGAGAAAAGGCTACAAGACTCATCAGGTTTCAGTAAGTGCTTGATTATTTCTTATATGTTCGGACATCCTTGTTGAGATGAATTTAATAACACATGATAGCATCAATAAAATGCATTATAGAACCGTTGTATTAGTCAACATTTCAAAATCTGTCCCCCAAGTCTCCAGAAGGTTTTTATGTTTCAGAGCAAACTTGAAGCAGCAATTTTCCAAAGTCTGTATTTGCCTGCATAGGTGGCTGACTGACCTGTTTGGCAAATCAATCTGCGCTTAGAGGTGTCAAACTGCAGACAAGAGCAGAAGGCATTTTGGTCCTGTTAACAGCTGCCAACTTTGGAGTTTATAATTGGTTACCATCTGCGATACAATTTTTTTTAAAAAGCTACAGGTCAGTAATTTTACTTTGCGAATATTAAAGAGATGACTGAGCATGCAAGGGTGTTGTAGACTGTACAGCCACAGAAGGAGGTAAACAGAAAGCAAAGCAAAGATATACAAATAAACTAATCCAAACAGAATTATACAGACAGTGAAATATAAAATAAAAGCATAATGAATAAGTGATCAAAACATTAGCCACTTGAGATTGGAATGTGAATAATCTTCAAGAAGGAAAAAAAAAAAAAAAGGTGCCTATCATAAAATATTGCCATGTCTGGCAAAAATAATTGAAGGTACAAAGTGTAGCTTTAAATGAGAATAAATTGAAAATGAAAAGAAACACCCTAAACCAAAGAGATACAGAACAACTGGAACAGAAAAAGAAATTGCAAAAGAAACAGTGCAAATGAAGAAAGTAATAATGATAAATGGCAAGGTAAAAGACAGAAAACTCCCTGAGGAAATGGCTCAAGGGAACAAGCTGTTCAGTTATAAGGAAAGCCAAAAGTAATCTCGCAAAAGTTTAAAAGAAAACTAAGAAGGTGAAGGTGAATAAGTTATTCTGTAGAGCACTTTCCGTACCTCTTCTTCATTGTTAATTTAGTCTGAGGCAGAAAGAAGTGAATTGCATCACATCGTGTTTGGAATGTGATATGATTAAACAGTGTGAAACCACAAGATGAAGCCATTAAAAACACATAAATCAAGGGAAAATATATATTGCATTTGACAATCAGAGCCTGTGGAGCCAAACTCTGGGCACATGACAATGGTGAAGCCTTTTGTGGTCTTCAGCCGTCTCATCCATCCCTTTCTGGGACAAGGTGTTTCCTTCTATACGAGCTGTAAACTGCATTTTAAATTTTTTTTTAATTGTTTTTTATAAGGTTACTTTCAAAGAGAAAATCTTTTCCCTTCAGTCCTTTTCTGAAATCTAGACTATAGTGTCAGCAGAAAAGGCCTCTAAAAACTGAGTAGCAGAAATAGTGGATTTTTCATTCTCTGACATCCTGAAATAACGCATTACCTGTTTCTTGGTGCCATTTGGCATCCAGCCCTTCCATTTCCCAATGCACTCATTCAGAATAGTTTGTTCTCTTTCAAATGTTTAACTGACATTTTTATCATCTTGACAGACTCAAGTCTTTAAGTACACCCTTAAAAAAAGAAACATTAAGACAAAAGTAGTTTTCTAATTAGCAGAACTGAGAAGCCTGCTGCCTTAAACATACACAGAACACTAAATGGAGAAAATGAGCTAAGGTGGAATGGCCAGTCGCTCATGAATTGGGGAAAAGTATAGGAAACAGAGTAAACTACTTCTATTATTTAGCTAAATTAGACCTTTCTGCCTCCAAAATAAAAATACTTAAAAATATGAGGTGGAGATTGTGTTCGATAACTATCAAAAGAGATGTCTCACCTTTTGAAGCTGATTTGTAGGTCAACTTGCCCAGTTTCCTCCAAAGCTTAAAACCCCCAAAGCAAAAAACAAACAAACAAACTCTTTTTTTGATTCACACTTGCTTAATAATTTTATCAGGTGCTCCTTAGCTCTGGAATAATTGGATACAGTGAACACTCATCCCCCACTTACCTGTTTCAAACCTTTACAATTTTACAAAACTCTCTCACATCAGGACCAATTCAAAATCTTATCTGTGTGAGTTTCATGATCATCAGTCCAACAAATAAGCCAATGCCACAATCATCCACACCAAATATTTTACAAAGAGAAGCATCTTGTCTAATCTACATAAGCCCTGCTGAGGTACAATTGCATTGCAATCACTTGTCTCTCTCTTATCATTTACTAAACTTCATTGTCCATTCACAGAATTCTGTAAGTGTCCTGTGTCCTAGCTTAACATATAACAAGAAATTACATCTCTTTGAATGATCATATTGTTCTGTAACCACTTTTCTGTTCCTGATACATACACACCTAAGTTAATTTTCTGTGAACACAGTTTTGACTAAAGTAATTTTAGTTAAAAACAGAAAATAAACAATCATTTTAACACCATATCTGATACTGATTCTCATTAATTCAAATGCATCATTTCAGTCTGGATGTTCCCAATTCTCCTTATCATTAAGCAATGTATACTAACATATGAAAAATTGCATACAGAAAAAAAGAGTTAAAATAAGGCACAGAAATACAAGCTAAAAGCATACAGATGGACTGTGGTTCCCATGGGCACTCTATCCCATCTATTATCTTTCACTTCAAGATGTGCAGCAGTTTATAAAGTGGATCATAAGATGTCCAAGTCTGAAAGTCCGAAATTTAAAGGCATAAAGGAGAAAAGGCATTCCAAAGAGGAGAAGAAAGTTCACCACAGAAGGTTGTGTCCAGCTGATGACTCAGCATTTGAGTAATTGATAAGAATATATAGAGTGAAAAACATCCTTGCAGGTCTTTGACAGCTGGAACACATCAAAGAAGAAAAATATTCATAAATACTATCTTATCAGCTGGTTGAGATTATTATGGAAAGGAGCCAAAATTAAAGAGTAAAATTTATTACTTTTTTTTAATAAATTAAATAAACCAAAATTTAGGCCACTGTCATGGTGCACTACATTAGATTTGATTAGATGTCAGAATCCTTCTGGAGGTGAACAAGTGAATCCATACTTAGCACAAACTGAAGCAGTCACAGGTTTGAGTAAAAGTTGTCACCCCTAAAACTATTTCTTCCTAAATTTCTACAGGAGAACTCAAGTGTAAATGAAGTATTGTCTCAGACAGCAAAAGGAGTGCCTAAATAAGAGTTATCACTGTCATGTGCAAAACCCAAATTCATCTTGCATGTCACTTGGAAGTGCTCATCACTTCCACTTTTTGGAGGCGTGGGGCAGGGAGGGAAAGGGCAGCTACAAACTAAAGTAAGGTTGAGCTTTCTGAGGGAGCCAGTAGGTAACTAGAGCTACAGAGAGGTTTGTACCTAAGGATCAGCTTACAGGAGGACTGACTCAAAACATCCTTGCCATGCTGTCTCAAAGCATCCCCATCCACTGCCAGCTGGTGATGCGCTGCACTGTCAGACGCCGTTCCTGCCACGGCTCCATCAGAGCAGAATTGGCCAATCTGTCACAAAGGTGACAGATTGTCAGAAAGGTTACCTTAAGCATCCCATTTTTTCACTTCAGAACAGGTTCTAAAGATTGAAGAGAAGGTGACCGTACTTGCCATTTTTTGCTCTTCAAAATGGAGAATTACTGGACCTGAATGGCAGGGGTGCTGCAGGGGTCGCTGACAGGTGATGGTATCCAGTTATCAAAGCAGGTTTAAGGTTGGCTGTAGAGTTTATTGAGTGCCAGTCGTGACAATAAATTATTCAATGAACTATAGAAAAATTGATCAATTGTTTACGTGATTATTATTTTTGCAGATATTTTTCAGCTGTACTGGATATGGTGTCTTTCATCTATCGGTCGGTAGCAGGAATCTGACCCAGGCTGCCTGTGTTAGAAAACAGTTAGTGCTTGATAACCTTATGAAGGCCTTTCCCTTCATAACAGAAAAAATTCAAGCACAATCCTGAATATAACATAAATGTGGTAGAGATCTTGAATACTGGGAAATGGTAACCAGCTCCAATGATTGCCTTTCGATATAAAAGAGAAATGCATGTTTTACACAAGATCATTGTCAATTAATCAAATTCTGATAGCAAAATTTGTTTGAGGGGAAACTAACTGAATACTTTTAGTGGATTAGTTTCAGAATGTTTCCAGGCTCTGAAGTATTTTCAAAATTCCTTCAGAAATTTGTACAAAACCCTAAACTTTTAATTTTAAAATATTCAACAATGTTTATTATTTATGTATACTTTACAGTTTGCTGTTACTTGTTTGAATATTCAAAATCAGAGGTAGTTGAAAAACACCACTTTTATACCATAGGAAACCACGTACTTTATTAGGATCAGGTTTACATTTGAATTAGAGCAGTAGTGAGAAACACCATTCAGGTTTAAAAGTGAGAACAAGATCTTGAAATGGATTTATCATCATATAGACTTATGAGTCTGGAATTCAGACAGTTCTGGTTCTTAGTTCAGTGCTTATACCAACAAGTCACTGTGAGAAAAATCCTGGTTCTTTTCATACTGGTAACCAGTTTTTGCTACTGATTTTCATGCAGCCAGGATTCCACCTTTACCTCTTAGAACCAAGACTTTCTGATTTTACCTCTCAAAGGGGTCTCAGTCTTTGTAGCTGACAAAATTCCCCATGCCATACTTTCAGGAGTTCGCTTTTTTTTTTCTTAGTCAGTGCCGTCTTCTGAAAAAAAAAAAAAATTAAATATGGAAGGTAGTAACTTTGCCTTGAAAACAATTAGTTTTTCCTCTCTCCTAACTTCTGAGGTCAGTGAATTCTGTCCTTCTTTGTTTGCACCTACTTTACATAGTTCATTTATGTGAAAAAATGATTTCCCCTCTCTCTTAATCTTCTAAATGCAGATGAGCTCTTACTATGGGCACTCTCACTGTGCATGGAATTTACATTTCATATGTAAATGTTTGCTCATCCTCCCTTTCAAACAAATTCAGTTTAGATATTC
>JAWWES010000011.1:25315834-25333921 GCA_035583135.1 Lophotriccus pileatus | reverse complement strand
TGGATTTTTGTTGTTATATTGGAAATACCATATTTTAAAAGTCATTCTATGACTATGGGAGATGTAATCACTGGGCTTAGAATTTCCTAATTTAACACTCATGACTGCCATTAGTAGTGTTTTCCTGTACTTATTTTGTGAACCAATATTTTAGCAAACTACAAATAGCGGCTGTTCAGGATGGTAAATAAACAGCCCATCTTTCAAGCAAATAGAGAATGGACTATGAAAAACGTGTTAAAAAAATACATAACAGGTTAACTGGGGCATTTTGCTACTAATTTATTCTGTTGTTAGCAAAAGTGTCTCATTTGTTGAGATGGTAAAAAGCATAGAAGAAATTTTTGATAGAATGTTTTCTTGGGTGTGTACCAGAATATCTACAGATAAGGGAGAAGGAGCAAGAGTAATGGTTCCAAAATTCACCTTTTGGGAAAGTCTTTGCTTTGTCTTCCTCAGGCTGTCTGACAGTTCAGTGATGTGGTTTCAGATCTCATTGGACATTTACAAAAACTTATTATTTGTTCCAGCAGAGAACTTTTACTGCTTAGTGGTGAAGGCACCAAAATAGGCAAAGTCTCCACATGTCAGCTTGAGCTTTCACAATCAGGTTGTTGGTGTTTGCATTATGAGTTTTGATAACTGTCATAGGAAGCAAAAGCAACACTAAAAAATACCTCTGATTTTATGATGTTGGAAAAAAACAACACAAAACATCACTTCCTTCTATGTTCCCCAGATTCCCTTCTTTCTAAAGCCCTATTTCAATTACTCAGAGTGAGTAAGAGGAATGAACACGGGAGATTAGTCACTGGTGTATGTGAATGCACTGTGGAGTTTTATTTAGACTCCTACATAAGGAAGCTCTTCCAAGTTCAGATATTCATCTCCATTCCCATGCATTATGGAATTTGCAAAGGCTTCTAGGATTCATATCAGCAGAAAAATAATTCAGAAAAATGTTAATGTAAAGCTTAAAGCAAGGGAGAAAATCAAGATATCACACTTCAAGGGCAGCCATTGACTTGGGCAAGTTTGAATATAAGGCTGCTGATAGAAGTGTTGGTCTGGTGTTTTCTCTTCTGTGGTGTTTTCCTGTGTAGTTGCTGCTGAAATCTGCACTGCTTCTTTCCAGTGTGGCCAACTACAGAAGTAATGCAGAAGTCAGCTAGAGAGTTGAACTATCTCTAAGTAGTAGGAGCTGAACTTGCAATGCAACATTCTGTTTTGCAAAACATTTACAAGCTCATTATTTGCAAATCTCCTTATGCTTGCAGAAGTAATAAAAGAACAAGTGCCATTACATGTCATATTTGCAAGAATCTGATATTCTTGTTTCATATTCAGGTTTGTAAAATCCCTCAGCCATGTGCTTTAAAATGTAGGAAATAACATTACTCAGATAAATGGAAAACAGATATGGAACTTTCTGTCCGTGAAAAAC
Organism: Lophotriccus pileatus; assembly: GCA_035583135.1. Lineage (NCBI taxonomy): Eukaryota > Metazoa > Chordata > Aves > Passeriformes > Tyrannidae > Lophotriccus > Lophotriccus pileatus. Next base: position 25,332,477 of record JAWWES010000011.1, on the reverse strand, counting down.
ATCACACTATCAAATTGAGGTAAATTACCAATATTTAAGTAGTATTTGCTGATAATTCCTTGACTAATGGTTGCCAACTTTATTAGACATAAGATACCATTAGTTATCAGATCCTCTTTCATACATAATGAAACTTTGGCACGTGGGAATTCTGTCGAGAAACAGCTTTTTACCAAATTCCAGTTGCGTGATACTTGTCAAGATTGTACTTGTCATAAAGAAAAGGTCGAATTCAAGCTTATTGCCAAAGGATATGACCTTGTCACCTGGAACTGTTCCATATCAGAGGAAAGGTTCCAGCCCTCCAGGGAGAGAAAGCCAGGCTGTCTGTATCGTGGAAGGCAACGTGGTGGTGCTTTGCTTAGGCAAGTAGTTACTGTTGTATATGGGAGAAATCATCCACCAGACTATGTGATGTTGTGGGAAAAGGGAAAACTGATTAAGAATAGAAAGGAAAAATCAAATCACAACAATAAAGCCACTGACTCAATAGCTCAGCAATGCAAGGTTTTTCTAAAAAATAAACAAAAATATATAATTATATATAATATGAAACAAAATAAGCTTCAGTATAGACAATAACCATAAGTTAACAAAAAGTACAGGCAGAATCTCAAAGACAAATATAATGACAATTACCTAAAAGGCTGAGGCAGGCAAGATTATTCTGCTTTTTCTTAAAAATGCCATTTTTCTTTACCTAGTGTCATACTAATTTCACTTCCATTTCTTGCTTTCCAAATGCTGCTGAGAAGGATCTGCTGCTCCCTACATTATGTATAGCTGGGAAGAAATATGTTGACCAGGCAGTTACTGGGTGGATTTAGTTAGTGTAGTAATTCAGTTAATTACCAGGGGGATTTAGTTCTATATGAGCTTGCTCATTGTCACTTACATTCCCAGTCCTCTCCAAAATAGAGGAAAGATGTCTTCCCTGATTTATGGCTTCTGTTTCTCACATTAAATGGACTCTCAAGATGCAAGAGGGTGGTTCCTGTTGTCCTGCAAAGTTACCAAACCATTTCCTTTTTGGGAACTACTCTCCCTTTAGTTGCAAAGTAGATGGTTGTTTATCCTTAGTGTCCCCACACTTCTGCACTTCCAAATTCTCGTCATGTAGCTTTTTTCTAACAGCTTGAAGATGAACGTCATAGGAAGGTAATCAGATGCTGTTGTTAAGAGTTGTGACTTTCTCCTGTGAAAGCAGTGAAATACACCTTGATTCTCTTCTTGAGAGGAGGGAAAAGTAAAAATTATGGGATATATTAATTCATCCAGCTTTAAAGGCATCTCTAAAATGAATTCAGCTGCACTTCTACTTCCTTCTGGCCAACAACCAACATGGAGCTACTGTTTTTCCCAAGGTCCTGCTTCCCTTGTGTTTTCTTCACCACAGGGCAGTGTCTTGCCCTGTCCTTGATGCCCTTTCCCAGGGGCAGCACTGGCTGTGTCCCACTGTGGGGCTGTGCAGGAACCATCTGGAACCCTCTCAGGGCAGCCCCACAGCCCTGCTGTCACCTCCTTGCCTCCCACACCCAGTATGGGTGTTATTTGACAGGATTAATAATTTTTGGTATTTCAGAAATATTTGAAGTGCCTTGGCACGAAGCTTCATCTTGCAGGGCCAGGTGTGGTGTAGGTGAGCACCTGATAGCAGCAGGCACAGGCTCAGAACACCTCCTGATCCCTGCAGACTTTGTCCCACGCCTGCGTGCTCGCTGCATCAGGATTTCCCAGAGTACAGTCTCTCCTACCCTTTCTTGGAAATCAAGTTCAAGCTGATTAAGTAGAATGTTTGGTATATTGGTGTGTAATGATACCCAGTGTTTCTCGTGTGTATTTTCCCTGGGAATTCAGAGCAGGACTGGAAATGCCGCGCACAGTGAGGGCTGAGCAGCAGCAGAGAGGAGCAGGCAGCTTCAGACACGGCTTTGTAACCACAGGGTGCCACCATCGCTCCAGCCCAGGGAGACTGTGACAGCAACAGAAAACTTGTCACCTGGAGATTAGTATGAACATGAACTACTTCAATCTAGTTTTCAAGTGTGATGTTTATGCACTGATATGTTATAATCACACAATAATATTTTTATACCTTTGAGAAGATCTAAAAGTTGTGTAATCTATTCAAATTAGGGAAAGGAGTCCCCAGAGAATTTAGCAATTCTCAGAAAGCAATCTTCATGCTTTCCAGCATCATATTGGCCTGAGTTGCTGCCTCACTGTGCCCGTGTCAACCACAGGAGCCACCAGATTGTTCGTGCAAATAAACAAGCAATGAGATGCATATGTTCAATTAAGTGACTGTGGTGAAGGAATAGCTATATGTCTGCATCTGGTAACATTTTCCATGGGCAATAACAGCTGCTGGAGTCAGAGAAACTAGTCTGGATGTTGTGTGGCAGCTCATCAACATTTTGAGTTGCAAAACCAGAAGATTAAATACTGCTTTTAGGAAAACCAGAGCTTTACTTTAGCCAGTAGCATTCTGAAGCAGTAACTGTTATTTTCAGGTATTTTCAGTGAGGGTTGAGCAGCAGCTTGGTTGTTTTTTTTTTTTTGGTTTAGTAATAGTTATGGGTGTCCACTGAAGCTAATGGATCTTTGAGAGATTAGCCTAAGGACAAAAAATTATTCCTCATATTATGAAATCCAATTAAAATTTGGAAAGTGCATGAAAATACTGTTGATAGCTATAAAGCTGAAAGAGTAATGGAGTGCAGGAAGTTTTTCTGGATTTCAGGGACTGCTTAAATGTTTTTCACTTCAAATTAATTGAATTGCATGTTCAGACAGCATAGGGAGCCAAAGTTAGAAGCCTGGACACTGGAGCACAGAGTTAGGCATTTTATAATTTTATTTTGGCCCTTCGGGCCTTTTATATCCTGGTCTGTCCTAATTTATAAATAATTTGCTGATAAAGAGATCCAGGAATTCATTGCATAAACAGCAAAACTGGTACTTTTATTTCAGGGTAACATATCTGAGTGTTAGACAAGAAAGTTCAGGTGGATTAGATGTTCTGGCAGTGCAGGTGGTGACAATAGCCTGTGGTCCTGTGGTCTGTTGCCTCAGGTTTGTTACAAGGTCTGTTTTATTTTCTGTCTAATCCCTGACACTTATTATGGGGGGTAATTTCATAAGAAATATTCTATCTGGTTTAAATAGCTGGTTAATTTCAGTTCATGAGAAGCTATGCTTCTGTTTCTGTTCATGTTTGTAGGCCACAGAAAAGAAGCAGCAACACTGATTAGATCCAAAATAAAATGAATAGACTATTTTTAATAGGTTGTAACTTAATTAATGAATGGCAAAGGGCTTTCTAATCATTGTACAGCATCACAGCAATTTCAGGTCTGGGCTTCTATGATCTATTTAGCTTGTGGGGGGTTGTACGATGAAAGTATTTCACAGGTGTGAGACTGGCAGAATTGACTGATGAAGCACAAAGGTGTGACAGACTGCTGATAAATTACTGCTGGAGAAAGCCTAGATGAGTATTAAGCCAGAAATACTCTACTGCTCTGACCAACCAAATAGTCCCATATAGCCTTTATATCTGCAGTTCAGTCTTTATCATTTTGGTAGAATCCAGACATTTACATCCTTAATGTTACTACTGTCCTTCAAGAAGAATTATTAGTTTATTTTACCAGAACCAAACTAGTTCCTCTGTAAGAAGCAGGAACTACCTTGCAGGCAACCTAAAAAAATGAAGTTTCATAGCATTCATTTACCTCACCTTCAAGAAAGACGGTACTGTTGTTAACTTTTTTTTTCTGTCTTGAAAAAAGAATGTCAAAATGCATTTTTTGCCACATTTAAGACTAACCTGTGTTCTAGTATATGCTGAGACAAATTATCTACAGAAAAAATGTATTCAGAAATTTTTGCATTCTCTACCTTGATTTTGTCCTAAAATTAATGAGCTCTCCAATAATAGAATACAGTGTGTGAGTCTGAAGGAGGAAATCTTCATCTACTTCTGTATCTTTAGTATCCCAGAGGCAGGTCTGGGACTGTGCAAGTCTTTTGAAAGTTTTTAAAATTCAGGTCTTTTGTTTGCAAGATGAGTAGATATGCTTTATAGCCACTTGAAACCTATACAGGCTTCATAAAACCCTGCATTTTAAAATGTTTGATTGTGAAAATCACATAGTGTGGTGGGCCCATGAGCTCTGTTTTCCCAGGCCAGAGTTATGTTTGCATAAATGTGTATAGAAGTTACAGATAGTCTGAGAATGAGTCTGGAAAAATGACACACCAACAATTTGATCAGTTGCCTACATGCTGCAGCTGGTTTTGTTACCAATTTCACTTGAGAAATGTATTATTTCTGTAATTTGTACTAAGCTTCTTAATGTCTGAACCAGATCCTAGACTCTCAGAGAGAGAACCTGTGTTTGAGCTAAGTCTCCATAGGAGAAATTCAGCCCAAAGGAGTTTTTCATGGCCAAATTATGAACTGCTGGAAAAGAAATTTCATTTTGAAAATGTGGATTCAGCCTTCAGTGGCAGAGTACTTTGCTTTTCCTGCTAATAACATAGTGACCTATATGTGCAAAGTTTCTTAAAGTATTTCTTGAGGCAAGTTTTTTTCTGCTTTGAGTAGGATGGGATTTATTATTTTATATAACTTACTTGGCTCCAGTAAACTGTTTGATTAAAGACTTCTGGAACAGTAGCAGATGCTCAGAAGTGGAGTTGCTAAAACCAGGAAGTTCTAGAAGTTGATGTCATTTAGTCTTGGGCACACTTTTAGTTTACTCAAGTAAAAGTTTAAGACATCCTTTATGTATTTTTTTTTTCAGAATGGCTCTAGGGAGAGTAACATTTTGCTTTCTTTATAGAAAAAGTAATCTCCAAATCTACAAAAATGTAAAGTTTTTTTTGAGGCTTTCGCTGAGGGTGGAAATCAGTCTGTGATGAGATCCTATGGGACTGGGTCAGGCCTGAATAACTGTTTTCACACTGGCTACTGTATAAAAAGCAAAGTTAAATTAGGCACTGTCTTCCTCAAGTTGATGAGAACCATAGGAAGCTGTGCAAAATCCATACCAGATGCACTCAGTTATGTATTATAAAGCACCTTTTTTATGCAGCTTAATGAGATGAATGAGAATCTTAAAAAAAAAATCAACCTATTACATTTAAAATAAATATGTTTTGATCTGATCCCTGTAAGACAAATATGGAAGAAAAGGACTCATGCTGTAAATAGAGGATGATGTTGTGTAATGAGTCCTCGCAGCCAGAGGTTTTGGCCTGTTAAGTTAGTTATTTCATCCAGAAAAAAAATGATAAATCATGTCAAGATGGAGAAGTACTTTCATTGCTTAAAAATGAAAAGAAAATCTGATTTTAAAACGTCAGGTTTAGGATTTATGAGTAGGATTCCCATAATCAGTCATTCAGAATGAATTGTATTATTTAAGATGTATTTGCAGGCAGGCAAGCTGAAAATATTTTTGTGTACAATGCCAAGTCAGTTTACACTATCTCTCACATCTAAATTGCTTTTCCACCCTACGCAGACAGAAACACACACAAACACACTCACAGTTTGTTAGTGCTGAGTTCCCTTATGAATTAGTTATAAACCATGACAACAGTGCAAAACACTGAAGGAGAGGGAATCTGAGGGTTTTTTCTGTGGTGGTTGCAGACCACTGAAGATGATGAAAACAATAAAACCTGTTGTGGAGTTGCCCTAGATGATCTTTAGCAATGATAATACTCAGGGGGTGACCAGGTCTTGGAAATAGGCCCTAAAAATTCAGCGTGTGCTGAGTCTCATCCTCCAATTATTTAAGAATGTGACAATTTTGACAGACTTCCATGGGAGGGCAGGAAGAGAAAGAGCTGGGCAAAACAACCAGGCAGATGTATTTGTTCAGATATGCCAAGGTAACTTTGGTGTTTGAGGAAGGGATTTTCCCTGGTTTTGTCTTTGGCATATAGCAGTCCATGGCCCACAGTACTACAGAATAACAACTAAAATGCATTTAGGGAAGCAAGTATATAAATAACAACTATGGTAACTGTAATAACTGTAAATAACACACTTGATCCTTTGTTGGGTCATAGTGTGTCAAGGTACTGGAGTGTTTATAACTTTATCATCTTTCAGAGCATTCTTATATTAGTTTTTCCTTATCCTTTTATAATTTCTTTTGACTTTTTGACATGGGATTTTTTTTTCCTGAAGACCACACCCAGCTCTTTGCAACTAGAGATCCAAAGCACCAGGGTTTATGTTCTTTGGGAGGATAGGAATGACTATGAGCCAAGTCAGTGCAAGAAATTGTATGACAGCACCACCTGTCTTCACAGAAAATCTGTTTCAAAAACTCCTTTCCAGTTTGCATATCTCATTGTAACTGATAATGCAGAGATTTAGAGATTAACATAATCCTATAACTATCCTGTGTGTAAAGTGTTCCTTGTAATGGCACAGGGCTGGAGGTGATCTGAAGTAGAACGGTTGTGATGGGTTTATGGTTTCAGAGAAGCACATGTGGGGACACTTTATGCTGGCTTGTGTAAAAGGACAGTAAATACAAGTTCCAGATTATGTGAAAGATAAGCCCCAAAACAGGGGCATGTGAATTGGATCCTGATATAAGACAAAATATAAAGGACAAGAAGGAAGGAGGAGGACAGAGACTAGATTTGGGAACACAATATTCATGTTCCATTTTTAAATTTAAGGACACTTCTGTTCAAAGGACTTTACCCTCTTCATGTGAAGGAAGTCTCTACTGTTCTGATAATGTGAGCTCTGGCCTGTTGTCTCATTTTACAGCTTCTGTTGTTTATTTGATCACACTCATTCCTGAGGCTGTACTTGATCTCTCTTCTCTTTCATCACTGAGTTATGATTTTACCTTGTGAAGGTTGAATTTGGCTTCTAGAAAATCTTCTAGATTTTTCTGAGCTCAAGGACACTAAGAACATCATCATTGTTGCACTCTCTCTTAAATCTTGCTCAAAAAAAGGCTTTGAGTTCATACTGCCTCCTTCTATGAGAGGAATACATTACATTAAAGTTGTTAAGAACAAAACAGAACAGCTGAAATGGTCTTGCTTCTACCTCTACTATCCTGTAGGATATCACAAAAAAAAAATGGGGAATTGGAAAGACTAGTTCAGATGATTAAAACATAATGTTAATTATTTACACAAGCAGTAATCTTGCTTTCAGACGGACACACAGAAGTTAATCTGAAAGCTGGTGAAGCAATTCTTGCTGCAGGTTGGAGAACACTGTAAAACCAAAACCAAATAAAACTCAGTACATCAAGGAAAAGTAGGAGGTGGAATTTTGGAGTGTCATGCCAGACCTCAAAGTGCTATCACTGCCTCCTCTTCATGGGGAGAGAAATGGGGAAAGAATCTGTCTCTGATGAAATGACTGAACCAATGTTTGAGCAGCTGAGAACACGCCTCTTCTGAGCTAAGCCAGGAGTTGAAATAGTGCCAGTTCTGAAGTGAAAAATTCCAGAGTAAAACTCTCTACATTTTTAGTTCCTGAGATGGGATTCAGTACACAAGAAAGGTAAGTTACATGGCAGTAGGAAATCAATTTATCTCCCTCCATATCTCTCCATGCTGCTCTCCGTGCTATTTCCCTGTATCTCTCAGTGCTCTCTCTATCACTCTGGACATACACTATTTCTACACCTGCAGTTTGTGAGAGTGGACTGTACAGCAGATGAATTGGTTTGGCACACTCAGTTGCCCCATTTCTTCCTACCGTGTCTCTGCAAGCAGAAATCCCAGCTTGCTCTCCTTGCAATAAATGCAATTTCAAAAAGAAAGTTGGGCACTGTTAAGCTTTTTGGCACAGGCACACATCTCATGGTCAAAATTTAGCATAATCTTGCCTTCAAAAGTGTGCTACTGATTAGATTAACTGAAATGTCAGTTTATGTAAAGCTGTGGGCTCAAATGCATGCCCAGGTTGCTTGAGAGCAAGCCTGCTGAACACCTGCTGCTTAATATACCTGCCTACTTCAAGGCTGCTTTGCACTTCTATTCTGCTACTGACTTTTAAAGTTCAGGCCTTTTAATCAGGTACTCAAACTTTCACATTCATTTTGGACCACTATCCTTTTCACATTTATCTGTGTATTTTTATGGTTCTTATGTTACTGGGTTGGTAAAAAACCTGAATGTTTCCACTGGGAAGTAGTAAAGTTCTAATATTGCAGAGTATACCATCAAATTTGGGTTGTGTTTGAGGCCAACAGCCAACAGCCACAGTCTTGTTGTTTGCTTTCTTTGTGAAGATCAAAAAACAACAGCACCAGCATGAGTGATACTATCTAAGGTAAATAGTATGTGAAGCTTTAGGGCATCTTCTAGTTGTTGCCAAGACACCAGTGCTGGAAAACACAGCTGCCAAGTCAGATGCAGTTTATTTAGGAGTTTGGAAGCAGGAGCCCGTGACAGCAGCAAGATGTAGGAGCTCAGTTTGGGTTCATTTATACTAAGGGGCAAAAAGGAGAATAGCAGCACCTTGACAGAGCCTTCAGCTGTCTGGAGGAGAGAGGCAGCAATCAAGAATGAGACAGGGAGGGGGAAGGAATTGCTGGATTTTGAAAGCCTTTTAACCTCTGACTTGAGAGAAGAATGTGTGTCAAATCTAATGAAACAAGGAGACAGCTCTGGAAGGGCCTAATGGTGACACTTTTATAAGACAGCAGACAAAGAAGCTGTCTTTGCTGAATGGAAGCTGACAGTAATTTTTCTTTTCACAAAAATGGCAACTTGCTGTAGAAGAAAATAAAAATGGTAATGTGTAGTTATATGTACAACAAATCCCGCTGACTCCTACAGCAGAACACCGGAAAATGGTATTGCTGGTGGCTTTCCATCATTTGATAAACCTATCCACATTCCTTACATTTCCTTTTAAATTTGGTTTCCCAGTTTAGTGGTCCCTTTTACAGAAGTACTTCCCTATCATAAGCCAGCAAGGGGGAGAACCTACTGTTACAGAATATACTGCCTGTTTTAAACCAGCTATACATTTTCTTAAAACGGCAATGTGAGTAGCTGCTCCCACTTATAAATGACTGGACATTTTCCCTATCCTTCATAAATTGGGCTTGATCTCCTTCTTCTGCCTACAAGTAAATTTGAAATTAAGTCTTACAGTAATTGTTTTTGCTGCTCAGTTGGTGTTGTAAAGGTGTTGTTTATTTTCTTCTGGGCTGCCAAAACTTAGTTAATATGAAGCAAAAATCTGCCTATGACTCAATCTATTGGCATCAATATCCACATGGAAGTGTGAGGGTTGTTTCCCATATAGTTAATCTGTTTTGTATTCTCCCAATTACTATACAAACAGCACATTAGAGTCTTACAAATTTTGCGAAAATACTGCTTTTAAAGGCTTAGTGCCTAACAGGTGACATTTTATGTGGGCTTGGAGAAGGCAGATTCAATGTAATGTCACAAATATGGAGAATATTGGGTCAGTGGATTCTTGCATATTTTAGTTGCACAATGGGTAGGTGATATGTTTAGCAAAGATGCTTTCAACTGGAACTGGTTGAAAAATTCTCAAAAAAAAAGAATCATCAGAAAATACTGTTTTGTAAAACCTGAAACATTTCAGTCCAAACATTTCTCAGTGACTTACTGTCCATGATTCCAAGGCAAGGTCTTAAGGGACTTTGCATTTCTAGCTTATTGATTTGTCTAGAAATTCTCTGCAGACAACAGATACATCAGCTTCTCTGAATTGGATCAAGTTCTGAATAGCTTTGCATTTACCCCAGATTTATTTTTATTAATAAGCTGCACAATATCAAAGAATAGTCAGAAATTCCTTATGAATTCAAATCTCTTGAGGATCAGTTGCTTTTACCCTTTCTATTTCATGGACATGAGCTAATACAATCCCATGCAGAAATTAAGAGGGTGTGAATAATTTTAATTCTGGCTTCCAAGTCTTTAAAGCCTTTTCTAGATTAAAGAAAGTGAGATGAAAAAGTGAGTAAAGGGTATGGCCCTTCATGATACAAACAAAGCACTTAAGTGTAGACATGCTTTAGCCAAATTTAGTTCAAGAAGGATATTAAAGGAACCTAAGATGGCATTTAGGTTCTAAGAAGGTAAAGTCCCACTCTGTGGGGATTATTTCATCTAACAGAAATAATTACTTATTATAACACAAGAAGCATTTGCTCTAAAGAATATGCTGAGACAGTCGGGCCTTCCAGGGAGGGCTTTACACAGAACTGGAATAATATCTCCAGCTGCTGTATCAGAATAATGCAACTGTCTTAAAGTTTGAGGCCTTGGTATTCTCTGTACTTTCTGCTGCAGATACTCTGTAGAGACATCATAAGACTTCTCCTCCTGAAAGTGTGTGACACAACTGGAGAAGCTGCTTTTATTAAGAAATAGGAGGAATATTAATTTGGATTCCGTGACTGTCTCACTGCCTTGATTACAGTTTCTGAGTTATATTAGAGAAAGTTTAACCAAGGCCAAGCAAGAGGAGCCAAGTGTTATTGATACAAGAATGCAAACAAATTATGAAGATTGAGCTGAGGTATCCACATTCTCACAAACAGGAATTGGAGAGGTAACATAAGGCAATAACGTGTGGCTCACACACAAGTCTTCTGGTAATAAACTTAGCTGGCTGTTTTTCTCCTATAAGAACAAGCTGCAATCTTAGTAGGATTCATCAGATACTGCTGATGTTGACTGACAGAAATATTTTCCCGAATGCATATTCAGCTCTTGGGGTAAATATTTCATTGTTGCTTATTATACATTGTTATTACTGCTTGTGTCTTGGCTAGAAACCATGCTCTGATTTAGAATCATAATCTGTTTTGGAAGGTACCACAGAGGACTTCAGTCTACCCTCACACTCAAGTAGATCTAATAGGACCAAGCTGTGTAGGCACTTCTCTTGAAACCTCTAGGAAAGAAAATCTCACAACCTGCTCTAGAATTTGACCACTCTCATGATTGAAGTAAATAAACCAGCATTTTCTTGGGTCTAATTGCAGCTTTCTAGTTGGAATTTCCAGCTTGTGACTATTGCCGTGCACCTCCAAGAAGACTCTGGCTCTCTTTTCCCTGTGCAATGCCATATAAGCAACCTCTTTCAGCCAGTCCCTGATAAACAAGGAGTTGCTAATAGAGATATCTGTCTTACATATTGCTGCTTGGTTGCTTGAAAATTAGATGCTAATGTTGCTTTCATCCAGCTTTTTGCTTCCTGACTTTATCCTGGCTCCAGCTCCTTTTCTTGATCCTCAGTTTCTGTTTTGATGCCTGCCCTGGTTCATATGATGGCTTTACGTCTTGGGTGATGCTGCTCTTCCTGTGTGTGTGGCAAGCAAATATAATATTAAAAAATGAACAAACAAACCACCACAAACCAAAAAATTCAGAGTGAAATGTAATGCTTACAGTATTCAAAAGCCAGTCAAACCAGTAAGGACCATCATCAATGTCTGAAGAGTCCAAACATCCTAATTTTAATCTTAATCTGTAGATGCAATAGAGTTCTTGATTAACCTTGCTTCTGTAACAAGGAGTTTTTCAGCTAAATACATGGTACTCTCACCATAAATATATTTGTCTTAAAAAGTTTGAGATGTAGGAAAAATTTTTGCAGAGTGTACCACGCAATTATGATAATTAGATAGAAAACAAGCACAGATTTTTTTAAGTGCTGGGAAAAGGTGTTAAGATAATTGAGAGGACAAGTTGTCCTCAAAACAGTGTACACCTGTAATCCACTCTCAGTAGATCTTTCTCTCCAAGGGTTTAATAAGATGTGCTAAAAGAATATAGCCTTTAACTAAAAGCAGCAGTAAGAAGAAAGGAATCAGGTATCCTGTCAGTTGCCAGACAGTTTGAAATACTGCATCTTTTGATTCTCTGGAAGATAAGATTTAACTTTTTTGTCTTTAATGTGTCATCTTTTTTTGTGTAAGCAGAGTGGCACTGCAGATGGCAAAATTAGCTGATGACAGGATGGTAGAGGTGAAAGAGTCCTGAGTACTTAATGATAGAGGCACTATTTTACCTTACAGTGGCACAGATCTGAGAGGGCTAGTTCTGAAATGAAATTCTCACAAACAATTCCCTTGAACATATGGAATAATGATGAGATTTTAAATAAAATCTGTATGTGTATGCATTTGCTATAGTTTTGCATTTCTGTAATAATTTGATTTCTTATGGGCAAGACATGGGTCATATTAAGAGACAAACTAGCCCAAGAAGGCTGGTAATGGAAGTAAAGGAGTGTGTTGTCACTTCAGGCTGTGGTGTCTTTCTCTGTTTATTCAGAGTTAAGAACTGTTATGATTTTGCCTGTGCAGAGTTCCAATGACTAGATTATTTAAAAAGAAGGAGACTGGCATTTGGACTGAGGGCCTAAGAATGTAGCCTGTAAATAAGAATCTATTCCTCTGTTGCTATTTTTCCTTCCATGTCATTGTTTGCTACCATTTGGATCCACTGAAAGTTTTAGAAAGCTACTCTTACAAGACTTGTTAGTGGCAAAAGTGTACCTGGAAAACCTATTTTTAACTTTTGACGGTCTGTCTTTGTAAAAGTATTCAAGCTTCAGAAAGAATTGTCCTTCAAGATAAAACAGTAACAATAAAAGCAAAGCAAGAGACCTTGCTCCACGTAGGATAAACAAAGCAAAGAAAGCTTTTCAAGAATACCAGTCAGTTTGCTCCTAAATCTCTTTGTTACAGTGATTTGTGCTCCTGAATCCAAAGTTCTGAAAATCTCTAACTTCTCTTACATCCATCATCCAACATGTTGCTAACAGCAGAAGAAAATGAAAGGGGAAGTCTTGTTATGGGAAATGAGTGTCTGTCTAGCTGCTGAGGCAGATAAAAGTAAGTGTGGATTTGGCTTTTACTGGATAAGATACCACCTATTACCATTGGGGACTGAGAACTTGTTACACACACTTAGCTATTCCTTCCAGTTCTTAATTACCTTTAATCCTTTTAGCATAAATTAACTCTCTGGCCATTCTGTCTTTATAAACATTTGCTGCCACTTCTAATTGTAAAGGTTGGGAAATCTCCCCAGTGGTAAGTTACGCTTTCTACTATAAGTTATTGATCAGCTGATTCGCCATGATCTCTTGGTTCAATCAGTTCCTGATTTACAAGCATAGAGAAGAAAGTTCTTGTCTGACATAGCATCCAGTGCTGTGCCCTACCTGTTCATTTAAGCTGATGTTGTAGATGGCCAGTAGCAGTGAAAAAGGCAGCTGGAATGATTTTTATTCCCCTATGGGAACAAAGATATTTTACTTTTCTGCAGCCAGTTTGTAACAGACAAAAGAGAGTGCAAAATTAATTCTCTTTCCTACCATCTTAGGCATCAGTATTGATGCCAATTTGGGATTAAAAAACCCTAATTTTTCTGCAATTTTATGAAAAATAGTTTAAACAAAAGGCAATCATTATCACTCTGATGTTTCTTCATTGCTTTACTGCTGGTTATATTGGGCAGATTGGACATGCTGTTTACAGTCTGCTATTGATTATTGCACTGACACTAACATAGGGAAAACTGCTATTTAGGAAAAATAAAAATGTTTTTGAGTTTGGAAAAAGAATCTCATAATCTCTGAATACTTTGTGAAGATACCTTCTCACTCAAACAAGTTGTCTCAACACAGTTCTTAATTCTGTGTCTTGAAAGGCAGAAATATAGAAACATACATTTCTAGCTGACCTCTGTTGCACGTTTTCTGTGTTCAATACCCCAAGAAAGTTTCTTTTCAATAGTCTATCTTGTTATTAGCTAACTAGCTCACAGCAAAACTGAGCTATGAAAATAATGACAAACTTAGAAATTGGAAAGAGTAAGGTTGGCCAAAGCAATATTGTTACTCTTTTGGGCTGTGCAGATTCTTCTCATTCAATCAAACAGCATTCCAGTTAGGAACTCCACTTTTTCCTATCTCAGAGGACTTCATTCTAGTATATCTTAGAAGATCCATTTTATCACCCCACTCCTATTCTCACTGCAGTTTTCTTGTCCATTGCTTCTTCATTTGTCCTTTGAAAGAATATTTCACAGAAGCAAGTAGTTTTGATTGACAGTTGGAAAACACTCCATGAGTTTTTACTGATACTGGAGCTCAGTAAAAATATCCTTCTACACATTAACAATGTGAGTTGCACCAGGGGAGGTTTAGATTGTATATTGTGGAAAAGTTTGTCAGTGAAAGGGCTGTCAAACATTGGAACAGGCTGCCCAGGGTAGTGGTGGAGTCACCATCTCTGGAGGGATTTAAAACACGTGGATGTGGCTCTTGGGAACAGGGTTTAGTGGTGGGCTGGGCAGTGCTGGGTTAATTGATTGACTCAGCGATCTTAAAGGTTATTTACAACATAAATGACCCTATGATTCTATGAACATCAGACTCCAAAACAGCTCTGGAAAGTACAAGGGAGGAAGCACATAGAGAGTTCACTTGCTGGGAAGTCATTCCCTGGGGCTCCCCATCTGGCCTCTGTCAAAGGAAGGAAGGGTTACAAAGATGGACCTTTGACAGATTCAGTTCAATCACCTTGTGGTTTTGTATTTTTAGGATCCAGGCAGTGCTCAAGAAATAGAAGTGTATTTCTAATGATGAAATACTAATTAATTGATTGAAATATCATAAGTGGATTCACCATTCAAACATATTTAATCACTGCAAGTGCTTTAATTTTGAATTTAATAATGTAATATTGGTTAGATACTTCAAATACTCCTTTTTCTTTGCTGCTTCTGGTGCCTACAGTGGCCCAAACTATTTGCAGTTCATCAGTGGTGTCTGAAAAAAGGTTTTATCAGAATTCTGCCAGAACTTCCTAATTAGGTGTAATTAAAATATTCCACAGTGATAGCTAAGTTAAAAAACCTTATTTTGTAAGCAACAGAAGTAATGAAGGTTAGTTTTCTGAAGATTCCTTATATGCCTATGGAAGCAGCTTCATGTCTTCATAAATCCCCCCATTAAATTCCTGTGTTTTCCACCCTGTTGCCTTTGTGTTTATGCTTCCCCATAATTTTCTCCAGGACATGCCCTGAAGCTTCTGTGATACTCTGCTCCTGTTCATGTCCCACATGGTTCTCTGGGCAGGAGGCAGCTGCCCTTGGCCAGGGCTGTGTGTGCACTCACAGGCCAGCCAGCAAATCAAATGGAACAGCTCATCTCACACTGCACATTCCTGCACATTCCATCCCTTTATCCATCTGGAGATTCTCATAAAACTCAAAAAAATCCCATCCCCAAACCAAAAACCAACACCACCCCCTCACCCCAAAAAACGGTCTCAAATCTCAAACCCACCAAAATTCTTTCTGCCTTTGAGAGCTCTTTCAAACTTTGTAATTTGGCCAGTAAATTAAGAATGTGTGAAAGTGTGAAAGATGAACAGATGATGTGATTGTATAAGTCTACTTTCATTAAGAAAACAGGGCTTAAAGTTCTGGTAGAGCCTTGCTGGTAGCTGACATGCTGTCTGGATCTGCTCTGGCACAGTCTGCTGCGGTTTAACAGACGATGTATCTTCCATGCCTCTGGCTCTGATGCAGCCTGTCAGAATCCTTTTGGGGACAACAAGGAAAAGTATTGATTTTTTATTTATTATTTATTTTATTTTAAGCAGTAGCACAACGATTTCCAAAATTCTATTTGAAACCTTTATGCTCCAGCATATATTTCCTGGAATTTTGCTTTCTGTAAATATTTGTGCGTTGTTCACAGAAAACAAAGAAGTTGTTACACAAGATACAAATGTAAGAGTGGCACAGTTTATAATTTTGAGAAAAGAGTCATTAAAAAGACTGTGTTGGGTTTAAGGTTCTCTGAAGCAGTTTGCCTGAAATTTCAAAAGAGCAGTAACAAAATAATCATTTGAGGGGGCCAAGAACTTCTGGAAAAATTTTTTTTCTGAGTATGTCATAGCAAGAAAACTGCATATATTTAAGAGGAAGTTATATATACATCTGATTGTTCATTTTGAAGACTTGAGTTAGCAGCATTTTTTTCAAGGTTTTTGTTGTTGCCTCACTTTTAGGGATTACATAGATTCAATCTCATTAAACTCAAGCAGCAATCTTTTTAATAAGTTGTCTTGGAATGACACCTGTGAGCCTTCATTTAACTACAGGACCGGGTACCACCTTTACACCCCATGTCTTTTTGGCCTTCCCACTGCAGATACACCTATTTTATCTTTGTGGTGTGATTAAGAGAAATGCCAATAGAATGCACCACCTTTACTCCCTGCAGTTTTATCCAAATAACTATCCAGTTTCATGCTTATATCTGAAAGTTTAGAGCATCTAAAAGTAAATGAAAACAATCATTCTGTTGTTTGTAATTGAAGAGACAATTGTGACCTAATTATTATTATACACATATATACTGCTATCTAACCAGTAAGTACTTCATATAGGTCATCATTACTCACCTTATCTCACCATACAGGAGTTGTCTTAAGAAAAATAATCCTGTATCTGATGTCTATGAATCATATCTTACATAATTTGTGATATGTGTAGAGCCCCTCTGCCATTTCTTCGGTTGAAAATTCCATATCTCAGCATCTTAATTTAAGGCAGGTTGCAAAGAC
>JAWWES010000011.1:25238477-25315734 GCA_035583135.1 Lophotriccus pileatus | reverse complement strand
GTGTAGAGCCCCTCTGCCATTTCTTCGGTTGAAAATTCCATATCTCAGCATCTTAATTTAAGGCAGGTTGCAAAGACAGAGCAAAAAAAAAATCTTGCACACAGCTCAAAAGGTTTTTATCTCCCCATAGCTTTATTTTTATTAGTTTTGTTTTTATCTTTTCTCCCTGTGTTTCCATATATCAGTGGCAGTGCTGAATACTAATGATAAATAATGTAGGCTCAGCCACCACTACACACCCTGAACTGTATTCTCGGTGTGCACACACAGGAGGCCAAGGTGCTTTTTCCTAATTATTTGCTGGTATGTTGTTCTCCCCCTGGCTATAAAGGTTAAGTCAATTCTTTCTGATTCCTGGTAGCTGCTTTGCAGTCAGCTGTGCTGGGTGGGGAAAAAAAAAAAAAAGTGGAGGTTAAATTGTGTGAGACTGGAATTTCTGTGTTAACATGTTTAAATCATAGCTCCAGTCTGATGATAATTTGAGTGTATCATATTAATAGAAGCAGAGTTAATTTAAAGAGGGTCCATTTAACACATCTGAAATTACCCTGTTAACATCACAAAACAAAAAATTTTTTTTCCTTTCTTTTCTACTTTAACTTTTATTGCTTTTAAAAGTCTTTGTAGATGGTACCTGTGAATCACCAGCAGATGATTCCCCACCAGTGGACTACTTTTTCTTCTGAGAAAACTGTAATTTCAGCACATAAGGGAAAGGAAGAAATTCTCAGGTCTTACACCCAGTGCTAATCCTGGCATCTTCTGTGTTTTTGCATAAGGAATTTTCCTTGCTTTTCCAAGGCATAAATGAATGAAATAATTCATTCACTGACTGGGTCATGAAATTGGGCTCAGCTGAGCAGATAATGCTAATAACTGCATTAAACCTTGCAACTGAAAGCAGAATTTAGCCTGGGGTTTGCAGAGCACTTCAAGGCATGCAGTGAACTGCATGTGTGTGCTTTCGATTATCTCTGAGTTATTGAGGCTGTGAGTGGTGCAGGAACATTACAATTGCTTCTCCTGGAGAGATTTGGATAATGCTTTCCATTTAGCCAGAACTGTGGGAAGTACTGAAAAATAGCTGAACAAGTGTGGGTAGCATTTGTATTTCCATATTGAACTTCTGATTGTATTGATTAGGCTCTGATACAATAACACAGTTCCTCAGGACATGATTACACTTCATTCTGTCTCAGTACGCCCCACCCTCCCTGAGTTTTGTGGTGCACGTAGCAATAGATTTCTGGGGTTGCAGATTTCTGGGGTTGCAGATTTCTGGGGGATGGAAATATCATAATAGTTGAGCCATGCAAAGGGTGTGTGAATTCAACTGCTGGCTGCAGGTGGATGCAATGAAATGCCAGGATACTTTGGGAGCAGCACATCCCCAAACAGTAAGACCACCTCCCAAAATATAAAGAAAGAGTGGTGATGGTAGAAAAGTTAAGTGCCAAGTACTCTTTAGAAAGCAACCATGAGTTTCTGTCTGGCTTACAAAATGCATTTCATGAGCTGCAGTTATGAAATAAAAAGGGAATTCCATGTCAAAGTGAATCTGCGTTGTTGGAATCAAAACAGTTTGAACTAAATGCCTATATACTTTTCAGGAATATTCTCTGAAGTTCATGTGTTAATTTTAAGTCTTAATTGAAGCAGCAAACTGGAGCCAGCATTTTCAATCTCAGGCTGTAGGGATATTGCAGATAAAATATAAGAAAATGTGTCTGGGCATTCAATGAAGGATCATTGTAACAAGCAGGGAGGAGTGCATTTGAGATAGGATAAGGAGGAGAAGGCAGAGGGCTGTAGGCATTTGAAATAAGAATGATACATTCAAAAGAGTTGATTGTTCACTCCTCTGCCACCCCTTTGGCTAGAAATTCGGTTTAAAATTCAGTATGCTCACTTTTGATGATGCTTGCCTTTGATGCTTAAATTAGGGATGGGTGGTATACATGACTCTGCCTTTAATTTGGATGAAGATTCATGCTTTTGAAGAGAATATCCTCATTATCTCTGGTGCTTTTGTTTCAGAGCATGCCAGCTGGTTTGCTATCAGATAAAACTAAATTAGAAGATGTAGTCACAGAGTTCACCTGAAGTGCCCTAATCATTAATGAGCACTTAGGCTATAAATATTCCAAAGTAAAACCCCTAAAACACATATAGTCTGGATACTGCATCCTCAGCACCAGCATCTTACCTTCTGCAGTGATCTGCACTAATGTTCACTAACTGGTGTTGGAGACCTGGCAAGGAATTTGGTGTTTGTGAGTGTGACATGAGGGAAATGGATCTCTTTTTCTCCCAATAGAGTATTTCCTTTCAGAGATTTTCAGTCCTTTTCAGACATGAAAAAGACATACATGCCCATGAAAGAAAAAACTGGGGTTTTATGGAAGTATTTGAAAAATAGAAACAATTTCATTTCTTGCCTTTTGATCAGTTAATATTTGTCTAAACTGTGCTGCCAGGCTTCTGAGTATTCTTTGATTATGGAAGCTTTTATATTTCAGTGGAATTGCACTCAATTATCTCCTTCATCCAGGAATAAATGCAAAGGGTCAAGGTGCTTGAGAATTTCTCTTATTTCCTGCTTATTAAACCTGTCTAAAAATGTCAATTTTTTGAAAAATTCTTGGAGCTTCTAATAGCAACTGTTATTCACCTTAGTTTCAAAAGAGAGCCTTGGGGTTGTGTCTTAATAAGGTCGGAAACGAACTACAGGCAATTCTCAGAGTTCACACTTGCTAAAGAATTAAGGTAATTTTAAAGCATATCTATCCTTAAACTTACTGTATCTTTAGTAATAAAATGAAAGAGACAGTTCAAGTTAAAGCTTTGTTACAAGATTTTCTCATGAGGTTTGAAAAGTTTACCACTTTAAGTCATAGAAATATTTCTACTAAATGAGGGAGGTATCATAAAATAAAAAAGCAAGATGCTTTTCTTTTCTAAACCTCAAAGAAAACCCCCAAAGTAAGAATTGACTGGGTTTTTCAGCAAGGATTCTTATGGGATGTGAGATGCTATCCAGAAAAAAGGGAACTGTGTTTCTTGCATACCTGAGTTCACAAGGGTTATATAGCTATACATTTTTTGCCTTCAAGCGTTTTTGTTGATGAAATGGAAATTATTCTGTTTTCTAGATTAACATGCAATATGGGAGATGTCAGATATATCTTTCCATGATGGTACCATTATTGCCATTTTGCAGACTGGAAGAAGTCAGCACATGCAGAGTAGCTCTTTAGAGATTGTTGTTGTTCTCATAATGGTAATTTCTGAGTGCCCATGAAGCAAATCTGTAAGAAAACTTAAGAAACTTGCTGCAAAAATAGATCTTAACCACTTTGAGATTTAACCCACCAATATTTACTCACATACACATAGGTAGTGCTTGTCGTTTTTTTACACATCCCATCAACAGACAATATTTAACACAACAAGAATTTGAATATGAAAAGTAGCCACACTATAATAACCAGGTTATGGAGCTTTTTACCATGACCAACAGTGGTAATTATTTCTAGTGATATATTATAGACATCAATGAAGTCTCTTACTCATCAGTAAGATAACTCCTCTCAGTGCCTTAGTAATTGTCGTACATTACCATAAATCCAAACTGATTTTATGACTGATTGTAGAGAGATTTTAATAGTGCAAACTAGCAGAAGTCGATCACCCTGGTGATGGTTTGTAACCTAAAATGTTTTTATGAAGATCATAACAAAATCAATCGACTTCCTATTTTATTTCTTTTTCTTTTCAGCATCAAAGCTGCTCTGGCAACAAAAATTTAAGTGTGAAGGGAAACAAAAGTACCTTATAGATATTTTACCAACTGGTACCTCTCTGATAAATTAGGTAAATCTATTAAATAATCTCTTTTTCCACTCACTGTTGAAAACAAGCACAAGGCAGGCTGGCTGAAACACTTCTGTGACCTATAAACAAAACACTGTGTGTTGGTAACAGGGATATTCTTGAGGCACTTGAAAACTGTGTAATGACTGGAAAGGTTAAGTGGTTCGCATTTACCTCTAAAGATTGAAGCAACCAGTCCCAGGGAACACAAGTACAATTCAGGCTCCTTGCCTGTGTGATATAGTGGTACCATAATTAGAACTACCCAGCTCCAGAGCTTTCTGTGTTTCAGGACGTCATAGATCACTTTCATGAGCAACAGCAGGGCTGTTTTGAGGCACAGGCTGCCTGGGCAGCTCTGGGATACGTCTGTATTTCGTGACCTAGAGGCTCTGTGGGACAGCAGAACCTTCAGGCTGTGTGTGGTAAAGCAGTATAGGAACACACAGTATTACAGGAATTGCAGACTTTGGTATTTAGCCTGCCTGCTGAACTACTAAGGGACAGATCAGCTGCCCACAACCAGGATGACCCACTGTTGTCTGAGGGCATGAGATTTTTGTGAAATGTGTATATCTCTGTGCACATTTCAGGAGTTGTTACGTGCCTATTCTCCGTGATTGTAAAACCCCCAACTTTTGACAGGATGCACTCCCTAAAATTAACAGGATAATAAATATACTTTTTCATTATTATTAAATATTTTATATAGTCATTTGAACCACAAGTGCTGCTAGTTTTCAGGAACTTACACGTACTAAAATTATAGTCCAGTAAAAAGAAAACTACTGCAAGGTTTTCACACCAGAAAAATCTCCAGAGGACCTAACCTTAAAATCCAAGGAAGCAAGCAAGGAGGTAGCTTATCCGTCCTCTTTTGATCCTTCTTCTTAATAGCTTTTGTCCTGCTGACTTCTGTTGTGAATACTGAAATCCTTCCTTTCAAGAGTTTATTACTTTTGTCACTGTAAGAAAAAATGTGAGCCCAGAGCTGAGACAATCAAATAAATTCTTGAAAGTGTTAGAAGTCAAGTTGCAGCTGTTTTTCCTGTTTATTAATGTGAGTGGCTGCTTGCTGTAATATTAGGCAAATATTTGTCACTACTAGGTCCATGCATTCAGTTGCTAACACCTGTCAGTGTGGCATCCAACTTCTTGTTGTCTAATTTCCATGCTATTTTCTTTACAGTATGTTTTTAGCTGCTAATATGTTTTATGGATAGTTGTGCAAAATAGCAGTCTACTCCAAAACCAAACTTGAACAAAGGTTTTGCATCTCTAGTGAGGTCAAATGTACTGCAGACTAAAATAAAATGATCAGACGCTGGATGTGCAGAAGAGAACAAGGACTGAATTAATTTACTGTGCCCAGCTCATACCAGCCTATTATAGCTGGGCAAATTCCTCAGCCATTTGCATAAAAGGGACAAATTTTAGAAAGGTGTACAAGGCATGAGTAATCTGCCACACATCTATAAAAGAGCCAGAATTCAATGCCGCTCAATGAGAGTCTGATAAACAACTTCACAATTGCTCCCACTATAGCGTAAATCAGATTACCTACCTGTTATCTGAAAAGTGCTGTGAGGGTACAATCTGCCAGGGTCACTGAAAAATATGTGGTACTTGTGAATCATTTAAGGAAGAACCTCTATAATTTGTGACCTGGAAATCTGCACTAGTAAAAAGTTTTCCTGAAGGAAACCTCAAAAGCTAAAGAATGTTATCATAACTGCTGCTCACAGGGGAAAGAACTCAGCAGGGTTTTTCACCTTAGTAATCCTGCTCTTCTTAGCTGTTCAGAGACTGTCCTGCTCCCACCTGTGCCTCTGATCATTTGTCTGCTTTCTCACTCTGAGTATTTACTATGTACTCCTCTTTTCCAACGCCATCCATTCAACAGTGCTGGCAAGAAAAATGCTCCTACACAGTGGACATCAGTGCCTTAGAAAATATCCTTTCAATTAACCCATGTCATGTGGGTTGTGTTTATTCTAGGGATAGGTAATTAACTATTGAAGAAAGGCTTTTAAACTATAATTCCCAGTAAGAGGTGTATGGGTGTGATGTTCTGCCTTCAAGCCACTATCATGTAAGTAAAAAAGGGAATGGTTGTACTAAAAAAAAAGTAGAGTGAGCTACTGGGGAAGACTTTTTTCTTTCCTTCTGCAATACTTTTTGAGGGCTTTGGACAGTCACATAACCAAGGAAAGGAGAGCTATCTCAATGTGTAGCATGATTTTGCTCAAATACCATATCCTGTAAGCACTAGAGCTGTTTTGCTGGAATATGTCTGGCTCTGACAATGAAAACGCTCTGGGTTCCAATGCTTACCCAGAAAGATCCTCCCTGAGAGTACAGTTGCTTCTGGAGCTTAGAAAAAGTGGTTAGAGGTCATTCACTTGTAGCCAAGGATCGCCTGAAGATAGTGTGGAAATGAGGATAAGATGGAGGAGTGTTGTGTGAATGATAGATTGTATAGGAAAGGTGGCAACAAACAAGGAACTGTCCCAGGAAAAACTAGGGTATCAGGGTCCTGATGAGCACTGAAACAAATTAATTCCTTGGGTTTTGTAAATCTCTGGGACCGTCTGTGATTTCAGACTGGGGAAAGTCAGAATTCATTTTGTATGTTTTGTAAACTGTTTTAATGATTGTGTAGTTTTTGAGGGTCTGTAAATTCTCATGAAGCTTTCTGAGTTTTAACAAGAAACAGGTGTTGGTTTCTATTACTATAAAGAATATGTGCTCAATGTCCCTTAAAATATCATGTGCATTGTTATTGCATATCATTTGCCTTAGTAGTGATAACCCTGGCATTTTTTTCTTAGTTCTATAAAAACAATTTTGGGTAATAAAACTATTTAAATAGAGGGAACCTGCCAGAAATGCTTCCTGTCTGTA
Source organism: Lophotriccus pileatus (assembly GCA_035583135.1). Taxonomy (NCBI): domain Eukaryota; kingdom Metazoa; phylum Chordata; class Aves; order Passeriformes; family Tyrannidae; genus Lophotriccus; species Lophotriccus pileatus. The sequence continues at coordinate 25,308,957 of JAWWES010000011.1, read as the reverse complement.
CAATTCCCATAATAGCTATGATAAATGCTGGTGCCATCACTGGATTAGAGCAGGCACACTAGACAGACTGTGCTGTACCCTCTCACAGAAATTCTGACTGGAGTTTGATTTCATACAGACTAAAGCAGAAAACCTTTAGCTTTATGAAGCATGTTCTCATTTCTTTACGGGCCATTTCCTAGCTTGTAACTGGTTTGCATCTCTCTCACTGCAGAGCTTCTTTAGATAATTCTACAGCTTAACATGCAGACTCTTTTAAAAGGAACACTGGTAAATCCAGCTCTTCCTTCTCACTCTTGCTCACACAGTCCCTGTGCTCTTACTCTCCCAGCATATATTGTCAGCATTTCTTGCCTACATCTATTTCTGAAAATACTGTATCTACAACAGTTTCTCTGCTGTCTGTATTTCTGGTGTAAAACCAATTATAGTTGAATTGAAAAACATTCCCTATCAGATTACTGTAACTTCAGATCATGCTACAACATTTTAGAGGTTGGAGAGAATATTTGGATAGCATAGACTGTGCATTTAGAAATCAGTTCTTGTCTCTTGCCACACAAATGGTAGCACTGATTTGCATGTGAAAAGATCCAAAGAAAGGTTTAGAAGACATTTTTTTTTTTTAATATCAGCAAACTTGCAAAAATAAAATGCTTGCTCTCAGCTCTCTGCAGCACATCAACTCAGCAGTAGGCAGTGCACGTCTGCTACTGTAAAAAGAGTAGATGAGATTCATGCCATTACTTTAGTTAAAAGCTGTTATTCTGCCATGTCTTTATGCAGAAAACATTACTTTTTGGATTGCATTTGACAGTGACTTTTCTTATATTTGTATGGTCATAGAAGTTAATGTCTTAATATTGCTTAGTCTTCTGTTGCAAAATGCAGCATTTAATTATTAGGAATTTTAAGTTTGCTAATATTCCAAAAGGAACATAGCACCAGAGACCCCACAGTAAGGTTTTTGATTACATATCAGTAACTCCAGCCACAACTCAGAAAAAATTGTGTGGGCTTTTCTAATAGGAAATAAATCTTTAAAGTATTTTCTTAATTTTTCTCTCCCATACACATATTCTTATACAGGAGCCATTTTTAAAAAGAAAGGAGCAGAAAGTTTGTGGAAGATATAAGATCTATCTGATAGACTTGGTGACAAAAAAGACGTAGGATCACAGAATGGGTCAGGTCGGAAGGGACTTGTGGTGTGGTCATGTAGTCCAACCTGCCTCCTTGGGGAGGGTCTTTCTAAAGCACACTGCACAGGATTGCATCCAGAAAACATGAACTATCTGCCTGATTGGCCCCTTTACTTCCCCCCCACCACCTATTCCTGGAATGAGAAGGAAAAGTAAAAACAATGATGTAAATTCAGAATATGTTCTTTGTATTTTCCTGTGTCCTCTTTGTGTATGAGTCCAGTGTTCTTAAAAAAATATGACAAATAATTCTCAAAGTATGGTCAGGCTTCTTGGTACAATTATCATTTTTGTGCTGTAATGTGAAGGGTTATTATCAGTTTTGCTTAACCCAGTCACAATGGCATTTTGCTTCCTGAAGGCTGCATTGATGCTCAGAGCAGCTCTCTGAGTATGTCAGTGTATCCTGGTCAGTTCAGCATCTTGGCAGGTTTTCTGGCAGGAAACAGAGGAAATCTTTAATTTTTTTTTTGGTAATATAGGCAAATACGGTGTGCTTGCTTTATGATCACGAGTGTGCTGCTTTTGATATTTGAATTTCCAGAGCTACAATTACCATACTATTACCCAGCTAATTTACAAAAATCAGGGCAGCCTATTCAGGATGATCATTAAAAAAAAGCAAAAACCAGAAGATGAAATGTGTATCTACTACTATAGAGACCAAAAAAATTCACATTAAAAAAAAGCAAGACATACTCTACTTTTACTCTAAAAGAGCCAAATGGTGTCCAGAACCTTAAGTTACAAGATTGTATACATATTTAACAAAAAACTGTTCACAGTTCCAGGTTCCACAGAATCCGAAAAAATCTGATTTGCTGCACTAAGACGGTTTAAATCACAATAAATAAGTATTTATTTTAGATATTTAGTAATAAATTCACCAAATATAGTGAAAACTGTGGTAGAATGGTAGGATCTGTCACTACTGTATTATCCTTATGGTCTTATAAGTTTATTCAAAAGAATTACTGAAATAGTTGATTGCTGACAACTTTTTGTCCTTATCATTTTTCATACATAATATAGAAAATAAATGTGCTTTTATCTTTTGTTTATGGACCTTAAAAGAAGTAAAGTTTAACACAAACTTTGTTCACAAAATAACATGATTTTGCAGGGTGGAATTTCAGAGTGAACAGTTTTGCCAAGTAAGTGGCAATTTCCAACAGTCACTATATAGGATACACATTTTGTGATCTGCTTCGTTTTTAGCCTGGGGAAACAAGCACAGGTGAAAAAAGGGAGACACTGACTTCCTTTTCTTAGCAGGTTTATTTCCATCTGATAATGATTCTGCTGTAAATCCTGGCATTGATACATAACCACTTTAATTCAATTCTTGGACAGCAGTCCAGTGCCTGTGTAACTAAAGAAACAGGGAAAGAAAGCCCATCTTCCTCAAAGTTTATCATAATATGCTATTTACAGGTCATGTGTTTGTTACCTGTAAAGCTTTTTTAATGCACAGATGGAAGACTCTTCTGTCCTAATACATTCAGGTAAACAAATACACTGATTGGAAGGGATTCTGTAAAGAGAAGAAAAAGAAATGCATGAGGGGAAGAGGAGGTTAAGGGAGGGAGAATATTATTTAAAAAAAAACCAAAAAACCCCAACTTGTTAATATGGGCATTTCTTCCTGTTCTGTGACCTTTGCATCTCATAGGTATTTCCTTTTTATCGGAAAAGAATATTACAGTGAGTTTTCCAGCACTGCAGGATACCAGCCCCGCAGCCAGCTATCTGTGAACTCTCTTTTCTGACCATGCAGGCTTTCCTCTTTCTTTTATTTTTTTTTTTTATTTCACACATCATTTAGTTCTTACTGCATAATGCTACAAAGTGACTTTAATACTGATGACAGTGATAAACCACCCCGAGTTCCCAACATAATCTGATTCAAAGTTATTCTCTCTTCCACTTAGGTAAAGAAAACAAAGCAAAACTCTTCTTTTGTGGTACATACCCTTTTGGAAAAATTAGTCAAATTCAACAAAACTTGTATTGGACTGTGATGTACGTCAATAGCTCTGTGAATTCAACAGTGGAGTTCAACAGGAGCTTTATTTGTTGAGTTGCAAACTGGCATTTTTCCCTAGCCATGGGTTATTTCATGGTACTGCACACCTTTTACAAGAGCAATGAAAATACCTGCGTGTTCAGTTTTTATTAGCATATGGAGAATGGTAAATTCAAAATCTCTCTGAAATGTTTTTTATACCAAGACAAATCACTATGGGTCACCTTCACCTGAATTTGCCCTGAATGATATACACAAAGTTCCTTATTCTTGCTTTTAATGAACTTTGGGTATTTGAAGTGCATATATACAATAAGAATTGTAACTTCTGGAACAGGAGATGTTATCCTTTTGCTTAGGTCGATAAAAATAGCTGTACTACTTCAGTGAACAAAGGGAAAGAGTTTATTTTCAGTTTATTTTCTGATTTGATTTAATCGTGAATTTTTTCTTTGTTTTGCATTTTTTCAGATGTGTACAATTTCCCATCACAGTTATGCCACTGAGTTTTCATACTTTGTGTCACAGAATAAGCCAGTTCTCTACATTTTACTGGGTATCAAAGGCCTCCATTAGGAATCAGAACCCATCCATGCTGGACACCAACAAACCTAAGCCAGAGCATTGTCTGTCCTCTCTTTCCCACAATTATTCAGTGAAAGATGGAATTTGCCTAATAGCCAGTATTCACATTGTTTTAATGAACTACCACTGCCTGTTTGTATAACTTAAGTTACCACAAGTGGAACTTAGTTCTAAGGAGTTTTTGTAGGAAACAAGATCTCCTTTATTAAAAGGAAATACATAAACACACAAATACAGCTAATCTGCCTTCTGACTGTGCCTCCTTGTTCATAGTGGTTCCCAGCCTCTCTCCTGTGAGGATTTTTTGGTTTTGTTTTCTTGTCTTGTCATTTCCACACACACCACACAGAAACATACCCCAGGCAGACATACCCCACACATTCAAAAGAGAATTTTACCATCTGGCCCAGCCCAGCAAATCTCCCTGGAGCACAGCATGCTGCCACTTGCAGGAACTTTGCTTGAGCCAAATTTAGTGGTGTCATAAGTGGTGTAAATTACATGCCAGTAAATCAGTGCAAGTCAGCATGAAGGCAATTTAGATACTAGAAAGTGTAGGTTGTAATAGGAAAGAGTCCAATTTAGGTATGAAATATAGTGGAATATCAGAAATTATACTTTTAGGCTCTGAAATCACAGTGTGGAAAGCTGCATCTAATGGCATTTGACATAACACAACATTTTCTATGCAAACCCCCCAAAAGCTCTGTAGAAACAAAAAAGGGAGAATATTTTTACTGATGACCACAATTATAGGGACAAAACAAGGGGAGGCAAAGGATGCTGAATCTGTGGTGTATGAGCTATTTGAAAGAGTAGAAAAGCATTGTTACTTGTTAAGCAGATGTTTTGACCTTACTAATTTGCTAATGAATTCTGCCTTTCACTTCCATTTCAGAACTGTCTCAAGATATTGCTCTGTGGTCTTAATTCCCCTAATAAGGGCCATTGCTTTCATATCTACATTTAAATTAAAAAGTTATTAAAAATAGTAAAAAAAATTATTGAAGTGGCCAGATTAAGCACACAGCATGTTCGGGTTCAACCCAAAGATTTTAGATTCTGCAAAAGGTGGATGTATTTCACCAAACTTTAGGCCTCTATTCCATCACAGACCCTGTGGGAAATACCTGCCTTCTGAAGGTGATTTCTCCCTCCTTACTGCAGCTGACCAAAGCAGGCCCTTCTTGTGGCTGAACCCAGCTTTCTCTTTCTGTTCACTTGAAAAGAAGCTCTGATGGCTACACCTGAGTTGTTCATGGTGCCTTTCACATTTCCAGCCTGCAAAAGCCTATTTTAATCCAGTTTATGGCTTCTGTGTCAACCTGTTTTATGGTTCATCTCTACCAGCTTTTCTGGTAGAAAACTATGTGTTAGGAAGTTGTTAGGCTTGGGTTTACTTCACTGAGCCTGGGGTCAGGAGGATGAGAGAGCCTGCTCCTCCATTAGCCTGAATGTGGCGTAATGAGAGCAGATCTGTGGAGTGCAGCTGCTGGTGCTGAGGATCAGTGCCCTCATCAAATGCCTTTTGTGAACCTCAGGCACGGCTGGTGAGAGCTGGGCAGGTGGTGAGACCAGGCTGACAAGTGGAAGGGATGCTGTGGTTTGGTTGGTTATACTCAAGATCAAGCAGGAATATTCATGAATATTCTTCAAGCAAGAATGTTATAAATGTCCTCGTACACGATGGAGGCCTTGTATGCTCCTCTTGATGAGGAAAAAGGTCTTGAAACCTCTTTTTCTGAGTGGTTCGCTCTTTGATAAGATGAATGTTTTGCAGAACAGGATTCCCTACTTGTGCCTGCCTTCAGTACAATTCTAAGCCTAGATTACAGACACTGCCTACATTTTGTTGTATTTCCCTGCTTCTGATGCAGGTGATTTTTGGGAATGGTGATTTTTGGGAGTGGTGATTTTTAGGAAACACTGCAACTTTTCCTCATATATATATAATGTAGCACTTCAAGATAAAATCCTGCCCTTTTGGGAAACCAGCTGGGAAAAGATTATAATAGAGTACACTTTGTGAACTACTAGCATATACAAACAGCTTTTTTTTTAATATATATATACATTTATGTCATTTATTCTCATCACAGCTTTATATCACACTAGCAAATTAACCACAAGATATTAAGTTCTCGTCTTCAATATTTAGCAACTTTTCCAATCTTTCTTATAAGTGGCACCTTCAGCAAATTGCCAGGGAGGTACTCCATTTATGACAAGATGATGGAAGAGGAACATGGTTAAAGCCAGATGACAGCAGGGGTCCACCTCAGGTGTCACTGTTGTAATGTCTGCCCAGGTGCCCAATCAAAAAGACCGACTCATTTTTGGCATTTAGCTCCTTTCTGTGAAAGGTCCATGTGAGCATTCTTGATAAATGAAGCTGAGGTTTAACAAATGTTCACCACGAGGGAAAACAATCTTGTGAGTCAGAGCTCAAAAGCAGGTAAAGGTCAAGGAGAAAACGTGCTTTATTCTGAGAGCTTCTGATGGGCTGACTCAAAAGCTGAGTGGTCTGCAGTGGTTCAACTTTATGATGTCTTATGGAACTTCCCCTACTCTGTTCCCTTATTGTGGCTGAAGGTTCTCTAATTCACAGAATAAACTAGGATTGTTATACAGCTAAAGTGTATAGCTGCTTAGCAAAAAAAAACAACAACAAAGACATTATGAGAAAAGGGTAATTTCTTTTGGTACCAACTGGTTTCTTGTAAGTCAAAATGAGATGAAAACTGAGGACAGCACTGAAGAGAAGTACAGGCAAGGTGCTGCTGCAGGGATTCTAATGCAGCCTCTGACCTCTTGGGACATTATTGTAGCTTTACAGATCTAGTTTCCTTCTTCAGTACATAAGTGCCTGTTATATCTATGAGTAGCTGTATTCATTTCATCAATTTGGCTGTTTCTTAGATAAAAACATTTGCTACTTTCTCACAAAGACAAGCTTTTGGGTAATATGTATGACTGTCTTAAATGTCTCTTACAAAATTGTAGTATTTTCTTTCATCATATATCAGTGTTTCATCTACTTTTGGTACCTACTTGATACCATGTTTTCAATGGTTTTTTTCTTTAATTTGGGGTCAAAAATGATCAAGAAAACTGTTAGTTTATACTCACTTTTTGGTAATTAAAAGTGTACCTTGTGAGTTTATTAATATGGGAAATACCTAAAATTGACTTTCTAGCTGTGAGAGGAAAAGTCTGAAAGTAGAAAATATTCATATTGATATTGAATGAATAGATGTAGACAAATAGAATACAACAATATATGTACTGTGCTATCTATACCAGTGAGTGTTGATTTGGAAGGCTGGCAGCAAATTAATGTTGATCCAGCTGTATGCCATTGATCACTTCAATAGAAATGGAGTTTGGCTGGAAAAAGACTATTACTCTTAATGAAAGACTTGTTTTCAGTACAATCACAGGCAAAATAGATGTTTTTGTTTTATTTTTTTGTTTGTTGTGTTGTTTGTTTGTTTGTTTTTTGACAACAAAATTAGCACTTCTCTCCCAAAATATTGAGTTAGAGAACAGAAACTTGTACCAGAGTTTTCCCTTGCTTACCAGAGTACCTAATCTATTACATTTTCTGACTGCTTTAAATGTCTTTCTGTTCCAAATAATTCTGTCAAAACTAGTAATACTTTCTTGAAATACCTGAGGTTCAATATACAGGTATATTTTAATAAAGAAAAGAAAAAGGGTTTTAAAATGAGCCATCTGTTGATGCAGCAGAGAAAGCAGGCCCAGGTTTGTCAGCAATAGACACATGTGTGTTCACAACCTGCATTTTTCCACATTTTCAGTTGCTGTTTACTGATTGTTAAGGGGTCAGAGAGGGTTGAGTTGAATTTTACTCTATTCCAGTTCTGATTTCACCAGTGAAGGGTTTCACTGATCTAAATAAACAGAAAGATTAGCTGAAAGTCTTATGCTGCTTCATAAAGGTTTTTTGAATTCCTTGTGAGTGATTCCTGGAATAATTTCAAATAGGTCACACTGGCTTTGTCTTCTTCCTTCTGCTGTATCTGTTGAAGTGTTGAAAGTAATGAAGAACTTGTCTGGGCTTTTTCTGAAGGAAGTCCTGGCTTCTGCCATTTAAGATGCAATTTTTATATTTACCAGTCATTATTTCAACTGCTGATCAATAGTTGTAGGTATGAGCTGAACTGAACACATCCACAGCTTAATGTGGATTGCTTGACCACCTCAAGGAGAAATTTGATTTTTCAGCTGTGGGCCCAGTGAGGATTTCTGGGCAATGTAATGCTCTGTTTATGCAAGATTAAAAATGTGAATCCTCTTGCCAATCTTCTGCCCATAGGTTGTGAGCTTCTACTGTTTTGATGTTGTGTGTTCACATAGTGTTCCTGAGTGCTACAGAAATGGGAATAATCTGCATTGTTTAAAGGGTCATGGGCCAGGGCTACAGTGCTGAACACAATCTGTCTTGTCACCACTTAATTTGTGTCGATTTAAATGGTTTATTATTAATGCCTTGTTGCACACTCTTTACTTATTCAGCATTTGCTTTTTTGCCTTGTTATTCATTTTTAATCACTATGGTGAAAGGCACTGTAATTGGTCTACTCAAACAGTACCAGTTACAGAAATGAAGGAACTGTGCAGGACTCTCAATAAACAAGCTGATTATGTTTAGCTTGGAATCAAAAGACTATTTCTCTTATGAGAGGCCTAAAAACTTGCTTGCTTGTTTTATATTTTTTGTTTGCTTCACTGAGCAAGATTACTTTAAGAAAATGTAGCAAGGAACATGGAGTTTCTTCAAGCACCAGTTAAACTGTCTGTTGGCAGTGATGTGGACTTGGTTAAGTCTTTGAACATGGTGAAAAAGACGATATCTGACACTCTTCTTAGAAAATGTCTTTGCCTGCGTGGGTAAGGCATTAAACTGATGCTTTAATATTGTTAAAGGTAGTATGTATTTCTGGGAAAAAAAGTTTATGATCCTGTTCTATTAAGAAATATGGAACTGTAGCACACTCGGAAATTAGTGTAAACAGAATCTGCTGAGGGAATGAATCAGTTGCTGGACCTGCAACGAATTCTGACTTTGGAGTGCATTTTTTGCTGGATGAGGTCATTCTCTAGATCTCCTTATGAAATACAGTGTATCAGATACTGCTGCCCTATATATACCTACTCTTAAAAGTGGCTTTTTCATTTCTAGGTATTCCATCCAAAAACCTCAAACTCCTAAATTGAGTTGATATATATCCCCAGCAAGTTTAATATAAGCTGGACACCAAAAATTTCTAATAGATGTTTTTCCCAAACACACTGAGCACCAGGGCAGGGAAAAAAGGTCAGAGAGTTAGAGAAAAATGTAGTCACCATTCTCAGATTTATTTCTGCAATTGCAACACAGTGAAGAGGAAATAAGAGTTAGCACAGCTCTACACATTTCAAATCGATTTAGCCAGAATTCATATATTCTTCAGTCAGTCCTTTCCCATGTACAAGTAAGATTCAAGAGTTTTTTTTGACAAAGGGACAGAACTATAGTGATTTAATCAACTGCTTTAATACGACTGCCACTCACAAAGCCAAATATGCCTTTAGTTATCGTAATGTCAGTATTTATCCAGAAAGGGCACTGAGGTTGCTAGCTAATTGTATACAAGAAACACAGACAGTAGCAGCTGCTGCCTTTGATTTTCATCAAACTCTTTGTTGATACATACTGAAAACTCTTCTATTCCACAAAGACACTCAGCATTTTTATTGCTATAATTTGTGGGCAGTCTGAGGTATCTTGAAGTCTGATTATTTTTCAGTGGGTGGGATACTCAACACTTTCCAGAATTCAGAGCTCTACAAGGTCATTTGATGATTACTGAAACTGTTGGCTTGCGATCATGATTTTAACAGGGAACTGCTTAACCAGACATTAAAAAAAAACCCAAAGACAACATGTCTTTCTTGTGCTTGCTCTTTATCGTAGTTCCATATGTTTATTCTCTTGATCTCTTGCTCTCAGGATATTCAGTTTAACCTCTGCTGTTGTTTAATCATCACTGACAACTGCGGTTACTTTATGGTGCAGAGTAACTCCATTAATTAGTTTTCCTTTTCCCAGGTTCCATTAGAACATGTCAATGCTGTATATTTAATGCTTCAGTGATGAATTCTTTTCCCTCATAGAAATTTTCATAGTACCTATTACTGTGTCAGAAATGGACTAGCTCTGCTGAGATCCATTATTGAGCACTTCAGTGATGTCAGATGTTGAGCTTTGACATCATATTGAGGTGAGCTAAGGCTGTGCAAAAAAATCTGGCTTGGCTTCTGACAAAGTGAAAACAATGTTGAAGTAATACTATTCTATTAACCAAATCTTTTAAGAACCTAAAGTTAGAAAAGCTTTGGGATTGGCACTGGCAACATGTCACAGGGTGAAGTACTCCAGAGATGCAAGAAATGATACCTCTGGAAACAAGCATAATGTAATATTAAAGTTTTCTTCTGTTTTGTTGCTTCGACTCCTTGGTTCCCTTTGCCGTAGGAGTTCTGACTGGTTAAAGAAGGAAATAGGACATGTACTGCAACTTTTTGTCATAATTATTTTGTTTAAGAGCCTTAATAGTGTTCAGACTGTTATCGCTGGGGTTAAAATTGGCAACTGAAATGCACTGAACACTGGTACCTGAGTAACAGTCCTTGCAGTTGACTGTGTCACCTGCCAGATTCTCAGTGACACTGGTTTCAGTGCAGGCAGTGGAATTTTGCAGGTTTTCTGCAGAATAGATGGCCTCTAGATCCAATTAGTGGTTGACAACCCTTGTTAGAAAGTTGTCAGTAATTTCTGTTTTGAAGTTGACTTCATTATCTGCAATATAACCTTTAAAACTGGGGACATGACAGCCATTTGGCTGAGTCTTCGAGGAACTTTATCTCTGAAGGTCTGTTTTGCAGACATCCTGGTTTTGCTGCCTGTTGGAAGAGTTCCTTTGTCTTGCTGAGTAACAATCAAATTAGGAAATGGGATACTGTATTGCTAAGACCTAATGAGGGCTTTTGGTGCAAGTTCCAAAAGGATCAAAGTGCTGCAAACAACCAAGTTATACAGCTAAAATCACAAATGAACATATCCTCAAGAGCTGAAAGATTACTGCTTCCTGGCTTCCCACTGAGCAGTTTAGTACTCGCAGAAATTGCGCTTTTACATCCCACTTTGACATGCTTCTCTTTTCATGTTTGCATAGTGTTTACTATTGCCTATTTTCTCAGCTGTGCCTAACCTTGTCTGAAGTTTTTAATGCAGCGGTTCTCGCCTTTCTCAGGAAATACATCTAGTTTTTTAACTGTTAATTCACACAAAGCCCTGGAAACTGTGCTCTCACCTCCGTTGTGTGAATTTTTCTGCCATTATAAGTCAGTAACACTAACACTGCAATCTGTCTGAAGTTGCAAATTTACCTGAATCCTGTAAGACTGAACACCAGGTCACTCTCAAGTCTCCCAGAAATCTGTGATAAATGGGTAGCTGCACATCTCCTGTCAGCTTTGATGCTGCAGCACAGAGAGCAGCTATATTCCTTGCTAATACCACCAGCAGGAGAAGTAAAGTATTTAATTCTTTTTAGATCTAAAGGTCTAAAGCTGTGTATGTTCTACCATACATAGCTATAAATTAGCTGCTCACCAAAATCCTAGTTAGAATGGTTAGAACTTTGCTCCATCCTCTATTTTGTTAAAAACTCTTACATCTTTAACAGATGGACAAGTATTGCGTATCAGTGTGAAAATATACTTTTGCCTCTTTACTTTGTGTGTCAATCTTATATCACTCTCAAAATATTCCTCAGGTCAGTTTATACATCTGTGAATGTGGCAGAAGAAGGCCATGAATTACTCTTCTGGATTATGCAGAAATAAATTATAGTTCACCGTCCTGGGCCTTATAGTTATAACAGTTCCAGTTATATTAGACATAAGTTAGTTTGCCAGGATACTCCACATGGATCCAGGATCCAGGGTTGACAAATATCTTTCCTAAATACCAAGAGCAGTTCAGCTGAACGTATCACTGGGCTGTGCTGATGTGTTGCTCTGCCATCACAAATGAAGTCTCCTTCAAAGCCTTCAGACAGCACTCCTCAGCAAGTTCCTTTCAGTTTTACACCCTGCAGCACTTGAAGCAAGTGTATATTTAGCCAGTGACAGAGCAGCAGTTTCGGATAGGCAACTTCATCTTGGTCACTTCCCTAAGGCACCAGATTTGCCAATTTGTTAATGCCCTTTGCCCGTAGCAATTTCATACTTGGTTTGTCAAGCACATTTGTTATGTATGTCCAGGCAAAGACTTCAGTAATGAAAAATACCTTATCCTGCAAGTTCTTCCATCTCTTCACTTCCAAACTTAGAGCTGAAGCTTTTGCATACCAGCAGTAATTGATAATTAGCTCTTAGTGATTTTTTTATCTAAAGTTATGGGAGACTTTCAAAAGAGGAAAGGAATGTTAGTAAGGAAGGAGAAGCAAAAGTATCTCAGGTTAAGTGGGACAAAAGCCACAGGAAAAGGCAGTGTTAGAGACAAAAATATATAACCAGAGGTGGTAAAAGCAGAGAGGAATGTGTTCAGATTTGGAATAAAGGTCATAGAGGACACAAATGTCCCAATGTTAATGGCTATTCCTATATTAATTGGAATTGTGCATATAATCATATATATATAATGTACATATTAAGTGTATATAGAATATATAGAAAATAAAAATATATTCATATTGCAATTGCATTTTTAGATTGACTAAATAAACCTTAATTTTGTCCATCTGTGTATTCAAATCAAAATGAATAAGGCAGGCTTCCAATGGAGGAGCAGCAGACTTTTTGGGCAATGTAATTAACATGAAATTGCATCTAAAAATTGACTGGTTTTAATGTAATGATACAAAGATCATAAGGTGAACTATACCCTTATTGCTTGCAGAGAATAGGTAGGACAGAAAAACACAGAGTTGTGTTTAAACAGCAAAGGTTTGTGTTCAGCAAAGGTCAGCCTAATCCATTAGTTTGGGAAATTTAAGAAATGCATTAAAATGGGTTAATTCAGCACAGAAGAATATTGAATTCTCTTAAATCTTGAGTTCAAAATACAGTAATCCTGTACTCAAGACCACATTTGTGGCTGTCCCTTGAATACTGCAGAGAAACAGCATTTTTCTAGAAGAGAAAATAGCCAATGCTCTTTTCTAGGAGTTTTTTTCATAGGCTTGTCTGGTCTTTTTACCCAAACTTTACTTCTGGGTAAACTGTGAGCATGCTGACCTCAAAGGAAATGAGGGACTATTGAGATCATTTGGGAAGAAGATTGTAAACTGGAGCCTGGAAGCTAGCACTCCCCATCCTTGTCCTAGCCATAGACAGGCATCCATAGACACATGTCCTGTTGTTTGTTTGGAATGTGTTTAATGCTTGGAATAGTTTGTTTATATTGTGATAGGATTTTTCAAAAGACTTTTTCTATCTCATCTGAACTGGTTTCACACAGACCATGGGTATTTCTGCAAGTATTTTGCAGTCCTTTTGGGAACTGTGTATCTAGAGATAAGTTAAAATGAGTCAATTAAAGCAAAAAAAAAAAAATCTATATTTAAAAAGGAAAAATGTAATTAGACTCACTGCTGTATAAATAGCCCGGGATGCAGAATAAGTAATTTCAGTTCCTGTAGCTCAGTTACCGCTTTTGTTTGTTCTTGTCTGTTCTATAACAGTCTCGTGAGATTTTCACTATCCTATAAGGAGCTCTAGTTGCTCCCAATATTGAGTGTAAATGCACATTTACCTTCCAAAAGCTGTTTTCTGTGGGTAAAAGCACGCTTTGAGAGCAGCTGTTGTTGCTGACTGATGTTAGTGGATTCAGACTGGCAGTCCTTCTTTAAAAGACACACTAATAGTACCTCCTCTGCAGAAAAGCAGTATCACCAACACTTTGAGAATCAATGAGATCCTGATACACAGTTTATTTTTTGGAGAAAAATAGCTACTTGAAAAACTCTTGAGTCCAATTATCAGCTGCTTCAGCCCCATTCCATCGATCTTAATGTTTCAAAGGGAATGGAAGCTTTGAGACACTGACAATACAAATCACTGTGTGCAAAGAATACTCCAGATGTAGCAAATGTATAAAATAGGTAAATGAAATATCACATACATCCATCTTCTGTTTGAAAATTCCATTTTGTTTTACACAATCACTTATTTAACTGTGCTCTCCCCCCATCCCCTCTTTTTCTTGAATGGCCTAACATCCTAAAATAAGTCCCTTATGATTGCCACCTTACAGATTCAGAACAGATGCCTGGATCTGTGGTTATGGTCAAACTGCATGCAAATAAGAAAAGAAGATGAAAATGTTGCCAAGTGATTTTAATAGTTCACTTTTGTAACTCCCATTTTAAGCTGATTCACTGGCTGCACTGCACCAGCTTAGAACAGCCTCTGAGGGAAGGGAGGGGAAAGCAATTTCATGGGCTGAACTTTATTTCCTAGTAGTAATCAATGGAGGAATATTAAAGCAGGCTAGAAGTGATAATTTTATAACTGCCTTTTGTGGGGTTTTGTTGGTACCATTTCAGTAGTCAGGAGACAAGGCAAAATCCTGCTCCTCACACTATCCATGTGCTGACTTTGAGGGAGCACCATTTGCCAGTGAAAACAAAGGAGAAGTAACTGAACAAATCAGATCTTCTGTTTTCTTACTTTATCCTCTTCCATTGAGAGTCAATATTGAAAAAAAACACACAACATAATCCAAGGTTCACAGAAAGCAGAGTAAAGGTGTCTGACATTTCCACATGTGTTCAAATGACACCAACATGTGGCTACCTGGGCATTTAGGGGTCTGATGAACTGCTGGTTTCCAAAATTTGGAAAGAGAAAAGTAATTCAGCATAACTGACCCTGTAAATATTCTTCTCTACAAAAATTACAGGAAAGGGTCAATAAATGACAGCCCAAGTGGTGTTTTCTAATGGAATATGGTATTAGTGATATTTTAGAGTACGAAATATATGTTGCATGGATCCATTGATTGTCCAGTCTGCAGTCTCATCATTTTTTGGTGTGATGAACTGTTGGTTTCGTGGTATAAGACCTACATCAAATGCAATTATCACTTAATCAATCTTGAGTGATATAAAGCGTGTAATGGGCTACTGGATCAATTAGGAAGTTAGATCACTTCATCAATACAGCAGTGCAAGATTATTTTAAAAACTGATCTCCTTTCTTTTACATAATGTACTTTATATGTCTGAGGCAAAACTGAAGTCAGGCCTAAATTATACATGAAACTATTTTATTGTCAAAGTAGCAATCCTAAAGTTGAAATTAGGCTATTACTGAGTTGTTCAAATAAAATTAAACATAATACAAACAAATGTTGGTACATAGTGCCATTCTTTATGAAGTATTTGAGTCAAGCATTTGTTCTAATTCATAAAAAGTTTTTAAGCAATTGCCAGTACCCAAATTCATCTTTCTTATCTAGAGTTTCACCCCTTAATTTGAATAAATGCAGCTTATTAAAGAGTGCTAGAGCAGTCCATTTTTGTGAAAAGAGAACACAGTTGTTGGTGAATTAATTAAAAGATGATATCTACAATTGCAAAACATATTATGAAAATTTTCAAGAGAACATCCTAATGCTGAGTGGGAAAAAGACAAATCACTGGAAAGGGAGATATGTTGAATTAATAGGTTTTTTTGGTCTTTGAAATTACTACAAATGAAGTCTTTGAATAACTTCTGGAATTAATGTTGGTATGGTATGGTATGTTTTTATGCGATGTCTTAACTGTAGTAATTAAGCTTATTTTTAAATCTTCTGATAATATTTCTGATGGTTTTTCACTTCAATGTAGCTAGTAGGTTTTTCACTTCAAAGCAAAGACTCTTTTTTAATTGTAAGAAATTTCAATGTAAATATATAGCATATATAACTAAACAGCTGCAAAGATAAACCTGCAGGAAAATGTTACGATGTGGACAGAAATGAGTAAAAGCAGTGGCGAAATATCAGTCAAGCCAGGAACAGATGTTTTCTTAGCCAGTAACTCTGAATGAAGTTGTCACAAAAGGGTCTTAGAACATGATGTTGTCTCCATTGACTTGATTGAAAGCCTATGTGTAAGATAATGGGAACCTTTCCATGGACTTTCCAGCTGACTTTGAATCAGATCCAGCAAATTTTGACATGTTTGTCTTGAATCCAAATGTTCTTTTGTGCTAGCTTGTATTAAGAATAGCATTATTTTTAAAAGAACCTAAATAATATTTTATCTAAATATTGTTAGGCCTGTAGCAGTACTAACACACCTTTCTTTGCCATTGGAAAATCTCAGAAAACCAAAAACTAAAAAAAAAAAAAAATAAAAATATTATGATAGATAACCATACTCATTTATTCTAAGATCTGCAGGAATTCTAGCAGAATTTTCACATATGACTTCTGTAGTCCTTTTGCTGTTTGAGTATCTGTGGATTGTAAACTCTAATGAAATATTTGTGGGTTTTGCATATCTCACAATTTTATTCTTTAATTTCTGTGTGTCAAGGTTATTGATAATCATATATGCAAAAAAAAGGAAAGGCAATATATGTAGGATTGCTTAATTTATCTTTTTTTTTCTTTGCATTAATATTTTTTAGTCAATATGGCAGACAAGATGCTGGATATCAAAATCTTCTCAAAAGCAATTATTTTGGCTGCAGTTTCATTCAAAATCTTTTGGAAAAACACCTATTTGAGCCTAATGGTTTGCTCCACATTTTTAGCTTTTGTTCAGCTTGGAACTTGGACTGTGGTCTGATCCCCTGAAAACTATCTTCCAAAAAGAGCTCCCACAAATATGCTTCTATAAAGTTTCCTCTCTTAACTGTTAGGTAGTAACACATCTGTTGAGTTCTTCAGCAGGAGGGTTAAATGGGGAATTAATTTAGAGAGAAACTACAGGTTTAAATCTCTGGTTTTGCTCATCTGAAATGTAGATTTTTTATCATGGGTTTTGCTGTAGCATCACATCCATAGCCAAACTTGGGAGCCATGCCTGGAATGGTAAGAAAATCTGCCCTAGTGTGCTGTGTAATACATGATAGAGGTGACCAATGTAAGAAATATACGAACAACTGGTATTTAATGAGCATTTTGCTGTCAGGATGAACAAGACAAATAGAAAAATCACTCTATAGACAAATGGAAACTCCTAGGAGAGTGCAAAGGTCTTTAATAGTTTCTGTATCTCCTGGCTGATCAGGTCTGAACTGATATTCTTTGTATATTAGTTGTAGCATTCAGTGGTATTTGTACCAATATATGTGTAAAAGGTTATAAAGACGTAAAAATGACCAGGTGTCAGGGATAATTTGGAAGGTCACAAGTCCACCAACTCTGTTGGGTATTAGGTGATATCCAGGAATTCCTGACTGAGGTATATTTGAAGAGGGTAGGAAAGAGCACCACTTCAGATCTCCGATTTCACCGATTCCCATCTCCAGATGGGAATGATATTCCTTATATTCTGTAAACAACCCTTTTTCAGCGTTATACCCAGGAACCCAACTTTGAAGTTTGACAAGTAATTCTCACATCTATTTTAGTACTTTTCTGCCACTGATCTGCTGTGATGGATCAGAGGAAACCAACCAGTCTGTGCTGCTCACAGGTGTGAATTTGGCGGAATGGTGTCCATTCCCACCCAGCGGGACAGAGGTGGTGGGGGCAATTGCAGGGAAGCTGAAGGCTGACAGTAAGGGATGGCAAAGACTGTGGTAAGGGATGGCTGGTCAGGGAATGCCTTTTCATTAGGAAACAATCAGCAAAACATGTTCTTTGTGCAAGGAATAGGAAGTAGAGGTACTTTTTGGTTCCTAGCAAGCCCTGGAGCACCACAGATACAAAAAACCGTTACTAATTATCAACAAAGAGTACTTTAGTAGCAAGCATTGGCACATACACTGTCACCCAGAATTGCTGAATTATTTAACGTGTAGAAAAAGTACCTTGCTGTGGTGAATATGACAGGAACCATGTGGCTATGGACTGTAGTGCACATACATGCTTTTTGTGGGAGGTATATGTTAGAGAGCTGGGCAGTTTGGAAAGAAAAGTGGCATGACTGTATTGGCAAAGAAAACCAAAAGGAGTATACATAAACAGCAAATACTAGTTTTCACATACACACAGAATTAATTTAGAATACTCTCATGTGTCTGTAATAGAGTTATCCAGCAACATAATGCTTCAGGATGATCTGTGTCATTTATAATCTGTGGAAAGGAGCCAGCTGGATACAAGCTTTAATTAATTATATATACTGATTTAAACTATTAGAAATAGTTAGAAAAATACATTTATGAAAATGCAAAGTCATTTTCTGTTTAGATTGCCCTGAAATGAAAATGCAACCTGCCAATTAATTTGGAACACTACTGCAGGAGTAGAATCCTGAAAGTATCAGTATTTCAGAATAAAATATTTCTCTAAATATTCAGAATGACAGTAACTTCACTTTTAAATCACGTATTATCCCTGTCAATATAAATTTATTCATCTGTAGACTCGGTATTAACAGGGACATTTCAAACAAAGATAAATACTTGGTAGAAAAAGCTTGCTTCTTAAAATGAGAAACACTATGTACTACATTTAGTTTGTCAAGGAAATTATGATAAATAATTCCTAGCTCAAAGCAGGAAAGTGTGATTAAGTGATTTGAACAACTAGTGGCAATATCCCTCCTAATTACTTTCCCTATGGTTGCATAAATATCTTCTGAAAGCGTAGCCTTGCTCGTAGCAAAACACAAATGTGATAATCGACACTTTCAACCTGGGGCAGCAAAGACACCTCAGCAAACAGCCTGGTTCTTAAAGGCTGCAGCACAGTTTTTGTGCATGTACATTCCTACTGCACATGGCAAGGAAATGCAAGTTTCATTTTGTCCTTAGAGGAGCCAAGTTTGTTCCTGGAGGGAATGATTTTAGAAGAGAGTCCTACAGTTGCAGGCAGCCTTTGAAAAGACTTTGCTTTCTCTTCTTCCCTCACAGAACAGCAGAAATGGGCAGTAAGGGGATCAGTATCTTTGTATTTAAAATTAATATTTCATACCAAAAAACAAAGGTAGAGAGAAAAGCTTATTTTTTTTCTATAAAAACTTCAGGGATAAACACTGTGGAGGTTGGAAGAGCTATTGTAGATGATGAACAAGGCTGGCATAACAGAAAATGAGTACACAGTGCCCCTGAATAAATTTATGGTGGAAATTAGGAAGAACTATGAATGGAATTAGGATCTGGGGTGGCCATTTACAGGAGCAGAGGGGACATGAGCACATTTGGTGTTAGGATGGATTTTATTATGCTCAGAGTTATGTGATGTGGTTGTCTGCAATAGCTGATTGGATGACTCTGTTATGTCTGATGTGCTTTGCCCCGTCCTTTCAGAGATTCATTCTACCCAAAGAAAGCAGCTGCCTTGGGAGATGTAAGCCAGGAGACAGTGACAATCTTTTAGCCAGGTTGAACTTAATGATCACAACTGTAATGAGGCTTTGAGTTTAATCTAGTACATGATAGGTAAAGGATGACATGATTTAAGCATCAGAGCCATGCCTGCCTTTCGTGACAATGATTTGTTGGCAGGTGTGTTAGTATATCTCTTGTGAGGAAGAAGATGTTTTTCATCCCTCTAGATAAAAAATAGGCTTTGCAGCTGAGCACTGAAACCTTATCAAATTTGTAATCAGTAGTACATGTAATTAAATGCTGGAGTTGTTTACAATTTGAGGACTCCACTGAAATCTTATATAGAAAAGCTGCTGCCTAAGAAGGTGGAAACACATTTTGCAGGCTGTGTTATAGTCAGATAAGACAGCTGTAGTATATAGCTCACTAGCTCCTATGAGTCTTTCATATTTTAGAGTTTGTGAATATCTTTCTTGGCACTAAAACAGGTGTCTGACTTGCTTCCTGTTTCTAGAATTTTATCTACTATTAAGACAGAACCTTAACTCAAAGTTTTTGGACAGAAAGTGCATTTCTGACAAAGCATCTTTTTTTCTTTTTAAACAATAAGAAGACTAATGCAATTTATTAGTTGTACTTACTTGCAAATACTTGTTCTGGCTGATTTTGAACTGGAACTTTTAACTCGGTATTATGGCACTCTTGAACTGAAAGTAAGGTCTGCCTGGCTTATGCAAAGTAACTTGTTGTTTCCGTATCTGATTAGAATGATGTTTAACATCCTGCAGAAATCCCCTTTATGTGGTTGTACAGTTATGGCTCCTAATCTTTATGTTTACATAGTAATATAATTTCAGCATTCAGAAATTCCTTCACCTGAGACTTGGATCTCTCTTTTAGAAAAAAATAAATTTTTTCTCAAATTAACGCTTGTCTCATACAGAGAAATTAGGAACAGATAAAATTTTAACAGGGTCTTGTTTCTGGTCTTATAGGAAAAGACTCATTCTTGAGAGGTGTATAGAACACTACCTTTCCAGGTAGGAAAGGACAGCTATTGATCTGTTAGAAGAAGAGTTAAAATCAACTCTGTTCTAAACTGAGGTTTTAAGAAAATCTGTAAGGCTGAAGGTAGAGGTTTGAATATGAATAAAACCTTAAGGAAGATTTGGGTATCCCAAATCAGAATCCTTTGCTCATAGAGGCCAAATTCCAGGATACAGGACTTTGAGCTGCACTGCTCAGGGCCTAGATGTCCTAATAATTTAATAGCTGGTGACAGAAAGACATAATAGTTATGAAATATAAGAAAGTATAAAATAAATAAACATGGGGTTTTCATTTTATTTTCCATACACCTGCCTCTAAATCTTTGGTAGCAGCATTGTCTATATCTGGTTGGTATCAGAATGTTCTAGCTTCATTTTTATCTTAGAATTCATCTGCTGTTTCTGTCAGTTTTTTTGGATAGTAATTCACTCCAGATCATGTGTTGCAATCAAGATAGTGGGGTAGTGGTCTATTCTCACTGCCTGAACACATACACACTCCTTAGTGGTACCAGTGAAAGCAGAGTGTTCTCCCACTGGGGTTCATAAACAGTGCAGGAGTCATTAACAGTGAGAGCTGGTATGGAAAAAGCATCTTCTGCTGATTAATGTTAACTGGAGATTCCTTATTATGTAGTGGGATAGAAGAAGAGGTTCTCAGTTTTTCATACCTACTGTCTCATATCCTTAGAGTTATGGGATATTGGGCCAAGCCATTGGGGCCCAGATCTGCTGATCTAACGTTTTTAGCTCAATCCTCTTCTTTCTTGTGTAAGAGGAATGTATTTTGGAACATCTTCACTGTCAGTGGCTACCTAATAGCAGATAGTACTTAATCTCTTTTTCTAGCTGGAGAAAACAAGGAAGCAGAGTGAGCACAGGAACTCATGAGTGCTCATCAGGTTCTTGTTAGCTTCTTAGGTCCCAAAATATTAGCTCAGTTTCATTCTGGACTTTGCCATATATGTTTAGGTACCCTTAAATCTGTATTGACACAGAAGTGCATTATGTGGCTGACAAAATGTTGTGAGAGCTGTGTGATATTCACACAGGATTCACTAAGAATTAAGGCTTAACAGCACAGCTTAACAGAACTTGAAACATATTAAAAATTCCCATAATGTCACATTTCATTGAAGGGTGTGTAGAAAAAAGTAGTGCAAGACTATGTTCTAATATTAATGTTACTGAAAGTTCATACTTTTCCTCCCCAGGTACCTAAGGTTTGACATCTAATCTGGATTTAATATTAAGATGCATTTTCAAAATTAGTTTCTAATTTAGATGTCTAACAGTGAATATTCACCACACAGTCAGGACTAATCAGAACTGCAGCTTTCACCTAAAAACCCCCAACTTTTCAAGGAACTGCTCTAATTTAGAAGTTAAAGATAATTTGTGGATGGTGAAATACTCTGTGCCCATTATTTTTTTTTCTCTGAGGGTGATAATGTTATTTTAAGTGGAAAATTGCTTTGCAGTCCCTTACAAAAGATGATTTTTGACAGCTGATAATAATGGGAGTTGGTAATGAAAATCTGTTGCACATGTTTCTATGAGTTAATTTCCACTGCAGCTTGTGCGGATGAACAGGTTGATATTATTCATTGATCCATAAGAACATATATTTTCCTACCCTGTAGTCTTCAGGGGAAACTGAGCCCATGCCTACGGTGCTGTAAATACACTTTAATGCATGTGGTGGGGAAGACCTTCTGAGGGAAAGAGTTCTGCCCAACTCTCTGTTAGTTCACTGTCCACCTCATGTTAAAAAATATGTGTTTTCCCAGGGTGGTTTATTTGTTTGGTCAAGTACTGACCTGCTGTAGTTTTTATTTTGTTTCACACTGTTTGTTTTCTTTCATACCAGATCTTTCACTGTGCTCCATGATTTTTTCTTCATATGGTCCCTTGGCTTTTACTTCAAGTTTCACAACATAAATCCAGTTTTTATCTCCCCAGTGCACTTTGAGATCTGCATAGTTAAGTGGAATGAGGAAATTAAATGTCAGTGCAAAGAGCTATATTGACCTTTACACTTTGTTTTTTCCTTCTGAAAAACCATTTTCATCACGGTATCCATCCCCAGAACCCAGCACAGTAGATTCTCTGTGCTTGATTATTGACTTGTTGATGTTTCAGCAATGAAATCTTCATGCTTGAAAGGCAGTGTAAAATTAATTAGTATCTGTGAAGGGAGGAAATAGAGCTATTAAGGAAATAATTTTTAAAACTCTTGGTGGATCTGTATTCTATAAGCTGGAAAGAAAAAGCCTACAGAAAAATGTGATTCCAAGGAATGAGATGCTGTGAAATAGAGCTTGAAGGTACGAAGTCGACGCTTGTGATATCATTATCTAATAAGAAGTCTAGAGACAAGGACATGTAGTGAAAGGACAAAGGGTAATGGCTTTAAACTGATGGAGGACAGAGTTAGATTGGATATTAGGAAGAAATTCTTCCATGTGAGGGTAGTGAGGCAGTGAACAGGTTGCCCAGAGAAGTTGTGGATGCCCCATGCCCAGAAGTGTTCAAGGCCAGGTTGGGTGGGGCTCTGAGCAACCTGGGATAGTGGAAGGTGTCCCTGTGCATGGCAGGGGATTGAGAAGAGATGATCTTTAAGGTCCCTCAAACCATTAATGGTCATCCTCATTCTCAGTAGCTGTAGGAGGAAGAAGAGAATCAAACCACTGAACTCTTTGTCCCATGCAATGGTGAGCAACATTTCTTAGGCAAGTTGCAAGTGCATGGAAATTTGTTTCCTTTTGCTTGATCACCTTCCTCTGAGTGCCCCTTAAGCGCAAAATTATTTGATTTTAATGTAAAGATTTAAACTTAGTTTCAAATACATCATAATACATCATAACTCTCAGAATTACTTTCCTCCTTGAAGTTATGGTAATTTTCTTTTGAGAAAGAAATGGCATAATTTGAATTCCAGTGTGTGACACTGAAATAATGTTGCATGGTAGATTACTCCTCTATGCATTTAACAAAGTTGTCACATATCACACATCCTGGAAGAGAGGCTATAATGGGAAGGTTGCAGATGGTAGCCTATTAAAATATATTCTTTAGCAAGCTTGGCTGGCCAATGAAACGGAGTCAATCAATGTGCTCTCAGAGAGATTTTCTAACTGAAGTTATTTACCTTCAAAGGCACAAAGCAATGAGAGAAAGTAGGTTGTACCTGGCTCTTGAAAAGAAAGACATGTACAGGGCTTTTGTAAACTCATACCTGCCCTGGGTGATGCATAAATGTTGGGATAAATGGGATAAATGAAATTATAATAAATGGAACATCAATCTCAAAGTACAGGGGCAGGTGTTGCAACGTCTGCTTTTCAGGTGAGGTGCCCTGTGCCAGAACTCAGCCCAGAGCAGTGAGCTTATATTCTGCTGTGTAACCTGTAGGCAGGAGGAACCTGAGGGAGAGGACCCCAAGGAAGAGAGGACTGTATAAAGTAGCCAGAGGAATATGTATATATATTTGTTTCTATAAGTGTTTAATTAGGTTTTATGCTAAAGAAAATGAAGGTTTGGCCACTCCTTTTTTTAAAATAAAACATTGAACATGTAGTGATTATTTGCTAGAAAAATATAATTAGTCTTCAATTGCCATGAAATTGTCATCCATTCCCTTTCAACATCTCTGGCACTTTCAGTTCCTCTAATCAGTGTCGTGCTGACTAGTCTCACATTGGCAGGAGGTGTGAAAACACCCTTGAAATAAGAATCATTTTTCTCTGTTGAGCACCAGGGTTTGCATTTGAAATTGAGCTAATGATGCAGATAGCTAGGAGTTGCTTTTATTGGGTGGTGAAATGATTATTTGATTTTAGTTCCATCTAGCCCTTTGTGCAAAGCCTAATTGAGGGTTTTTGATCAGACAAGTAGTGGTTAAGGTTGCTCAAGGTCTATCCTGAAAATGCTTTTCACTGAAACACTGAGGAAACGTCCTCAGCTTTCAAGTTGCACTTCCATCTAACCAGGGAAGGAAATTGAAATAATGGAAATGTGATTATATTTTTTGTATTGTTTTATAAAAGATGGGTGGTGGGGTGGTCTTGATGTATCAAATTAATTTACAAATAGGTCTGAATGAAACTTTGAATGTACAAGTTGTCTGGACTTGCCAGAGGTAATGCAGGTTTTCCAAGTTTTAGAAGCAAATATTAACTCTTGTCTTTGTGTGGACAGTGACCAGGAAAGATGCAAAAACCTTCTTACTCCTCTGTAACTGTCAGCACTACAAAGTTTAGCAATAGTTACCCCCTTCTGCAACTTTGAGATCGTGAATTCTGAGACTGTGTGTGTGTGCAAGAAAGAAGGTCATTACTCTGCCTTCCTTCCATGCTGTTATGGAAAGGACACTGTAGCATTGCAGAGGTTACAGCATCCTGAAGTCACACTCCTGTAGCAGCAGTTGTCTTGTTTTCCTTGTCTTTCTGTGCCCCCACCCCAGTCTGGGGCTGGGAAATAAGAATCCAGTAAACTTTCCACTGGCTGAGTAGATGAGCTCATATTTTCCCAGTATTTATGTGTTGGCTGTCTCTGCCCTCCAATTGGTTCCAAGAGACTTCAGAGAGTTCTGGTCTGAGCAGGCACAACCAGAGTGTTATTTCCCACGTTAATAAAATGTTAAATTGTTTCATTAACATAATACTGAGTTTAGAATACCCCATTGAATAGGCTGTTGTATCAGCTCACTTTCAGTGTTGTATTAACAGTGTGTTTCTAAGGGCCTAAAGCCTGTGGTGCTTGGGATTCAAAAGCCCTGTAATGTTATTCTCAAAAGACCATTTTCACATGCTGCACTAAGTACTGTGGATGCCTTTGTTGTCAAATACATTTGCTGGTAGGGAAAGGGAAGTGATTTGGGTTTGAAAAAGAGCAAGCATTCATAACCTTTGGATAAATATATTACCTTGGACTTCTTAAATCACTCTCTCAGTCTCTCTTCCTCTCTCAGAAATAACTTTTTTTTTTTTTTTTTTTTTTTACTTTGGGGGAAAACATTGAGAAGAGGCTAAGGGTAACAGCACTGTGAGCAGAATTTTCTGACTGACCATCTAGAGAAACTCCACGTGGAACACGAGGCAAAACATTTCTGTAGCCGAGCAAAATTCCTGGTGGATTTGTGACTGATACACAGTAATCTAATCTGGAGCTTTCTGTAGCCCCTGAAGTTTCCTGAGGTGCACAGCACAGTTGGTCTGTTGTGTTTAATTAAGAATAAATTCAGCTCAGAGGGCTTTTTTATTGTTTTATTTTGGTTTAGCTACTTTTAATGTATTTAACTGATTCAAGTAGATGTTTGGCTGGATAAGCTTGTGATGATTTGATTTCCAGTTTTATAACAAAACTGGGAAATGAATGAGGGCTCACTTGAAGTTTGTTCCTCAGTGAATAATTCACTAGGTAAGTGATGAGAAAAGACCTGTACAAGACAGTACCACCAGAATTTTTTACCGAATTGCTCCACAATGTGATGACCTCATCCACTTCTAAATTCCCATTATAGGGTACCTTTAGGGTGGAGTCAGTTCATGGAAATGCAGAAAATGCAGAACTTGCTTCTGCTTGACTGAGAGACACAACTCCATGATTTATGCTCCAGATAGATTTCTAATTTATTTTTTCACCAGTGACAACAAGATAAATATCACTCCCTAAAATGGAATTTTTAAAATTTAACAAGTAGAGGTAACTTGTACTGCAGAGTTTTTAAAAGAATTATCTAAAGCATTTTCTTGCCCACTTATCTACTTCTGAATAAACCTTGGGAAAGTTAGGAAGGTATAACTGCCCAAAGGAAAGCCAGGCAAGTGCTAATATTTAATAAGAAGATCACTCAGGCATATGTAAATATCTATATCAACACAGGTGAATTAGGGAAAAATTTAACTCTTTTAATGAATATTACCTTTCAAATTTCCAGATATCACCCCTGAGAAGTCATAAACAAGATTCACCAAGATTGGCTTGGCACTTCTGTTAGAAAGTCCCTCTAGAGATGTCTTATTTTATGAGTTACTTGTTGGAAATATAATTTTGCACGATTGTAGACATTTATAGAGAAGTTAAGAAATATTAGATGCTTTATCTGGTAGAAAGAAATTTTAAACATCAGGCCAGTATGATGAACTTCTAAACTCAGGTTTGAGAGGGGGAAAGTCCTTGCCATAGAGGTATCTAACACAGGCAAAATGTTGTCAGCATCTCTAAATGGCAGGACACAAATTCAAAGAAGAAAATTCTTGTGAGCTACTGGATACCAAGAAGCTCTCTGTGGTTTGCAAAACCCTTAAGCCATGCCTTATGAAAGCTTGGAAAATATCCCCATTCCTACCCTCTTCTGTTTGCTGCTGAGCCCTGTTCGAGACATTGGGTAGCACAGTCGGCAGAGCTTTGATAACCTGCCTGTTCTTACACAGATCACTTTGTGAGCTGCAATACAAGAGCATCCAGCCCACCCGTTGTGCACTGAGTCCAGAGGGCTTAGGATTCATGACCAAAAGCCACTGGTTCTTTAGCTTAAGAGGAGTTCTTGGAGCACTGAGTTCTGCATCGTTAGTTTGTATTGTCTTATGATGGGCAGAAATTGCTTTGAAAAATTGGTTTCTGGATGGTTAGGTTTTCTTATGACCCCATTTTGACTTCTCACCTTCAGATAAACAGTGTTGGGAGAACAAGGGTTTGCCCATTCAGAGCTGACTGTGTAAATCAGGTATATATTCAGTAAGATTAAAATGAAGAAATAATGTTTTTTGTGAGGACTTTCTGATGAAAAGCTGAATGTTTCAAAAGGTAAAAAATGGCCAACAAATACAATGTAATTTCTGCTCAGAGTGTTTTCTGGGGGAAAAAAAGGTAATCCTGCAGAAGTCACTGGTATGTCTAAATGATTTTGGGAATGCATGCTTTTAGGCTCTTTAAAAAAAACCAAAACAAAACCTTTTCCCCTCCAGCTTATGAGTCTTGTGATATATTCTTAGTGCATTTGAGATACAGTGGAATTAATGACTTGATCTTAGATTTACTATTACTTATTTCCTGCCATGAGCTGCTAAAAGCAAGCAATGCAAAAATCTCATAGTAACTAACACATTCATAAATGCAAGGGCACGTCCAGGGGATTTTTATTTGCAGACCAAAATCCCAGAATTTATAGAGTCTGTCTTAGTTACTATTGTGAAGAAGGGGAAAAAAAAAACCAGTGAACTCTATTAAAAAGATTGATGTATGGCTGCAAGAGCTCTTGACAATTGAAATTTCTCTCTGAAGTGTTGTTTAACATATGTATGGCAAAAGAAATGCAGGGGAAGGAACCAAATTTTCTTATGAATTTTTGAAGCACTTTGAATCTAGCAAAGTAATAAATGGTTGAAACACAAATTCTATGCAGCTGAGAAAGCAAAACGTTACCATTTTACAAAGCAAGAATTCATGCCAGGAAACAAAATCAAAATGATTTCCCAGGTATTTGAGCTGTAGGTTTGCTCTATATGCCATGGTAGTGGGGTCTGGTCATGCTGCTCTGTTCTCTTGTTGAGTCATTGGTGGGACAGGACTTTTCTGTTTTGAGCTTTCAGCCTGACAGATTACCTTCCTGAGGCATGCATATTCCAGTAAATGTCCTTTTAAAGATAAAGTTCTCCTTCTCCTCCTTAAGTTGAAATATTCCTTACTGGATGAGACTGGTGATTCTGTGGACACTCTCTAATACTGGGCATCCCTGGAAACAGTTTTGTGCCTGAAAAAAATTTGCAATATGTAACATATTCACTATTGATTTAAATTTTGTATAACACCAGCTGCTTAGGTCAAAGCAGTACTTTCTGAACTCTGTGGTGTCATGATACTACCTGGTAAGTTATTCCTCTTCCTCGCAGATATTTACACCTTTCAGGCAGGCTGTTACTTTTTTTCTTGCTTTGCTGTCACTTAGATGGATATTGAGTACTCTGTTCTCCTACACACATTAACGTTCCTGGTAATGTTAGTGGAAGCTTGAGGTCCTCAGTAGCAGAGCAGACAAGTTAATGTTCAATTTTTCTGTCTAAATGAATCCTCTCTGATCTCCAGTAGTTTCATTTGTCTTTTACTGTATACAGTTTACCATTACATTTCAGAGCCTGAATTTTCTATCACTTCTGAATCTGTTTTCTATGGCAGGAACAAGTAGCCAAAATCTTTGCATGGACATGTGTTTCCCTATATTGTAATTTTTATTTGCTAGTATCTAGTCTGTCTTTTCTTACATATATTCGTATATATAGACAGAGTTCTGCTTCTATTTTCAAACTCTGTATTATCCAGATGTTTTTAACTTAAGAAGCATTTTGAGAGACTTAAAAGTTGTGGGTTTGCATTTATAAAAAAGAAGAGACTTTGTTCAAAACATTTTATTAATTCTCTTTAAAAACTGTGTTCTCTTCTAATTGTGATTGCAGAACCTCCTAGTTTTTAGAACATATTTCAGCAGCACTAGGTCATAATGTTACAGTCCAAAACAGAGCAGTTTTAACAGGCTGTGTTTATAGCTGTTTATATATTTGTTGCTCTGCTTTATTTTCTTAAAATGTTGTGACTTAAAATAATACCTGGAGTTGGGTGCTTCAGAATTTTAGTTCATCTATCAGGTCACTTTCACACATTGTACAGAGGTGCAGTGTGAGTCTCTTCCCATTCCGAACACCAGCTATGTTAGAAAACATTGGGAATATTTTCAGTCAAAATTGTCAAAATATTTAGGACCCCAAAGACACCTCTTCTTGTGTAGAAATAATGTCTTACTGATGGACCAATGTTCTCCAAAGTTCTGTAAAGGTCTTGAAGAAGACACTGTAGACTCTTGAACAGATTGATATTAATCACTCACTGATGGGTTATGCAGTAAGTGGATGATAAAGCATTGTCATACCTTGACTTAGTAGCTGACGCCCCTCTGTCTCTGGGGTTGGCTGAGCAGGTCAGTTGCTTGCTTTGTGTCCATACAGTTTAGCAGCAACACCTGCACCTCTCACCCACCTCCCACCTGCTGGATAATTTACATCTCCCCAGGGAGTCAGAGATGTCACTGACCAGCTCTTTGCATGCTGGGCTGATGTTGGTCTTGATTTTGTCACCTAACAGAGTGGCCACCATCTCAGAATATTTCCTTTCAAACTGTTGTTATTTGCTTCAGCCCAACTGTTTGCTTGGCTTTGGAGGAGGTAGTTTGACAGCCACCTTTATTCTGTAATGTTTTATTCAGCAGGGGTAGTTACAGATACTCCAAGAGATAAATGGCAGTGAAATGAAATGATGCCTCATCTAATATTCAGTTACATATATGTCTTTCATTTGTTCACCTTGGCCACCTGCCCAGCACAAAGAGATGCTTATTGTTCCCTAAATAAATTACACTGGTTCTAAACTGCTCTGCAATTTGATACAACAGTTCTGTGTTTATTTGTTGGCACAGGCTGCTCTAAAGATATTCAACCTTCTGTGGTTTGGCTTCTGTTATACTCATTACCTTGAAAAGTAATTATGCAAATATCACATTGCATTAAATACAGGCAGGTTTTTACTTATTTATAAACATCTCAAAATTTCAATTTCAGGGCATGCAGCTGAAAAATGTCTGCACAGAGTGAGAGATGCTGCTGCTTCCCCACCCATTGCTGAAACTGAGCAGCAAGCAGTAGATAAGCAAAATTGTTCCATTCTTTGCCTTGCCTGCTTATTGAAAGGAGGAGCAAAGTAAATTGGGCTGTGGACATCCAGTCACCATGGGATTTGGCTATGCTCACAGTTCAGTGCCTGCCTATTGCATGTAAAGAACTTAACACATTTTTTTTTTCTCCCATGAAAATAAAGAGGCAACCCTGGAGGAAAAAAACAAAGAGAGCTGAGATAGAGATGTTTGAAAGATACTTTGTTTGAAAAGAAACATAGACTTCAATCAGCCCCACAATAATTAATAAAACCCTTAAAGCTTGTGGGTTTGGACAGGCTCTGATCTCTTAGTGATATTGATAAAATGTTGCCCCGTTGAAGTGATCTCAGCCAGTGTTTACCTGAAATGGGAATTGGGAGCTTTGCTAGGCTGTTGCACAGCACTGTGCACTGCAAATGCCATCTCTTAAGAACTGCTGGGTACAGAAGGCTGCTATCACCATGGATAGCCAGGGGATGCACAGGGATTTTATACAATTGATCCAAATTGCAGTCTTATCCGTCTACAGAGAAATATCCTAAAAGGAATACCAGATGGGTGGGTATCTGGGGAACTACAGGCCATCAGCAAAAACTCACATGTCCTTGAAAAATGTGTGTAATGTTGCCGTCTGGGGAAGGGGTTTAAAAAGTCAGGAGTATTAAAGGAATAATTGGGCTTTAATATCTGGGGAGCTGACATTTAGGTTTCTGCAAATATCTAGCAGAAGTTTTAGAATGCAGGTGCTTTTCAGGTGTGATGATCAGCCCCCTTTTATGTTTCAAAATAGGCTTCTCAAAATCAGACAATGCTGTAGTTGTTTGAAAGGTTTGAAAAGGCAAACTTCTTTTAAATAGTCTTTACTCCTACCTAGGGACTTTGTTGAAAGAAAAGCATGCTGTCAAGGGAAGAGTGCACAGAGATCTTGGCAAGAACATACACATTAACTGAAGCATCACTAATAACTCACTGGTTAGCACAAGACAGAATTAGGTGCTCCCAGTGTTCAGATTTTAACTTTTTTGCCTTTCTGTTTGGATTGTTCTTTTACCACGTTACCCACCCATCTAAGTGAGTAAAATATTACTACCTTGAAGCACCTATGCAAAGCTAAAGCAGAGCTTCAGAACTGAGAGGTGCAATGGAAAAAATTATATATTACTAATAAATATGCCAAAGTTGTATTGTTTTCCCTTAAGGAAAATAGTAGGAGGTCCAAGATTTCACGGGCAGTGTTCATGTTACATTATTTTCCATAAACAGGTTTGTTCCGTGCTAAAGATAAACACAGACATACAAATGCAAAGCAGCTTAAAAGAGGTAGCAGTTTAAAAGTAGAGTGATCTTATTTCCATTCTCGTGTAAATGCCCTACTTGATAGGACCAGGACAAAGGGGAAAAAAAGTTGTCTATGTGCAACTGACATCTGAGACAGCTTATTCTCTTACCTGAAACCCCCAAGGACAGCGATACCCATATGGCACAGATTCAAGGATACTGACTTTTAATTCTGTTTTCTGTACTGTAACTAAACCTTTCCGAAATTTAGCAATTCAGCTCGTTTTAGTGGGCTAATGCATAATTGGGAGTTACTAAGACAGGTCCTGGCATAGTTTATTGTAACAGCTCCTTTGAGCCTGTTCGCTCAAAGCCTGCTCTTGGTAGAGAACGTTTAATTCACTGATGCAGAGCCCCACAGACTGTGATGGCTGGGTCGTTATGTGGAACCATTTACATGATGGGCCGTAATAGGTTCTTGGGAATGGCTGTAACCTGTCGTGTCAATTGGATTTTCATGCATAAGTACTAAATTTGTGTGTTGAATGTCTTTCCGCGGCATAACCTGAAACTTTAACGGGTGTTATTTATTCCCTTTGTCTTTCCAGTTTAATCATAATGCTTTTTTACTGTGCATATATAATTTTGGGGTATAGAAAAAGCTTATGAATTTGACCATTGGAAATAATCTATCTTGTGATGCTTGCCTGAATTTCTTTTGCAAAGCATTCATGAATTGATGTGGAGTTTTTTGAGGAGGGAAAAGTAGTAGGATAAGAAACAAAACAAAACAAAATGCTTTGTGTGCCACATGCTGATATCTGGATGGTCTTTTCCATTTTGGCATAATACTGTGGTTGATAGCAATTTGTGCATATATCATCTTCACCAACATATTTATGTTTCTTGCATTCTCTGTGAATTGTGCTTTTCTATGAGTCTTGGGTGACTTTGTTTTCTGGCTCGTATGGTTCCCATGACTTAGGAAGCAGTAGGATTTACAGTATTCATTTTTTCTCATTTTCATGAGCCTTGTTGTTCCTTCATTCAACTCTTTGCCTGCAGTGAAATGGCTACCCTTGACTTATGTTTCAAGAAGCAGAAATATTTTGATAGCTTCTACTGGAAAAAGGCAGAGTTGATAAACAAATCTCCACAATTGCTCTCCACCTCTTCTGAGCAGGAATTTTACCATGGCTTAGATGCCAGGGAGGCACACTGGGGGCAGCAGCCAGACCAGAGCTGGACAGGGGGTTTGCTATCAAGATTAGCATCTAGTAAGCAAAAGAGCAACAAATGCTTGGTAGGCTTAAGGCTTGTTCATTGCTCTAAAGCTGTGTAAGAAGTAGATCACACTGAGCTCCATAAGCCTTTACCCACAGATAAAGAAATGGAGGATAAATGATAATAAATTTTCTTCTACCACTTTCTGCTTATAGATAGGAGTGTAATCTGATTTATTTATGTAGTCACTCCATTGACCATGAAATGTGGATGCACATTTTATAGTCATTCAAACTCTCTGGCTTAAGAAGTATTTCTAAATAGTACATACTACAAAAATTACTACTGTTAGATTGACCGGGAATGAGAAATATTGTATTTGGGGAATATATTATTTGAGGTAGAGGGAAAACTAAGAACTGACAATGCAAAGGAAAGGACTCTAATATAATTTTATGTATTTCTTCATCAAAAAACTGAACTGAGATCACATAGTAGAACAATTAGCACCAAATATATATAGACAAGAGCTGTCTAGAATAAAAACCAGAAAAAACAGGAAAGCTATATCATTTAAATGAACCTAATATTTTCAAAGTATCAGGCCTAGTAAAATTCACCCAAGGAATACAGACAAATATCTGAAATATTCGTAGTGAGTTTAGGAGTTCTTTTTTGAGAACACATGAAAAATGTTGGAAAAGGTACTGGACCAGATGAAATTTAAGATTACGCAATTTAGAAGAAAACCTAAAAAAATCTCATTTTGGTTGAGACACATTTCCCACAGAAAAAAGGGCTTTCTAGTGCTTGCTAGAGAAATCACAGCATTTCATGCCCCTCTGCACAAATCTCAAAGGTATTAAGTGAATCACTACAAGATGCTTTAGAGGGTCTATTTGTCATAGATACTAAGGAATTACAGCAGCACTGTCACTATGGTCTGCATGCATGCTCTTTTACAACCTTTTTCTTATTCCTGCTGTATGAAGCCTCGTTGTCTGATGTATTACAGTCACAATGTTGGTTCTGTCATTCTTTGGAACCAATAAAAGTTTGGCATTTTACAGAATGACTGGAAATAGTAGCTATGGATTATCTGTCAGTGATTCCCCTCCAGCCCTCCTGTGCTTTGTCCTCATCCTGGTGGCTGCGCTCATTTCCTCCGCCTGATGGGCTTTTGTTGCTGGGTTGGCTCACTCTTGGTTCCCCTGGCACTCCCTGTCAGGTGCTTTTTCCTTGGGCTCTGACTTTTTGAATGTGATTATTCCCAGAGTAAGGGTCTTCATCTCCTTAATGTGAGACATGTCTGTGATGTTATTGAGACTACAGAGAAGAAACAAGTGTTTTAGTTTGAGCGCTTTGGCTAAAGCAGTGTTAGGGCAAATGCAGCAGCTGCAAACCAATACATTTAAAATTTAGGGCCATGCTGCATTAAAAGGTGCTGTACTGCATGTTAATCAGCTGCCTGTGGTTACAAACCAGCCAAACTTCTTTGAGTTTGTTTAAAAAAATATTTTTCTGTAACAAAATTGGACATGAAAAGAACGGTGATTGTTAATGCCAAATCTTTGTCCTAGTCTGCAGTGACTTGGTGGACTGGCGATTAGGAACTTGCCCAGCTCCAGACTGGTCCATTGGTGTGTCTGCTTTCCTGACCATATGATTGAGCTTCAGCCTCACTTTTTAGTCTATTTTTTATTTTTGTATGGGTTCTCTGCTGGACATCCTGACTCCTCTTCTAATTAGCCTGCCTCTAAGCAGTAACTAGCTTATTAGGAGGTCCAGCTGAGAAGTGAAATATATGTTAATAACTTGGCTCTGCTTAAAAGAAAAAAAAGTATTAAAAAATACTCCCTTGATCACTTACACTGCCTAGGGGAATTGGGGAAAATACAAATGAAGTAGATGGAGAGGAGAGTAAAGGCTTTATGGAATAAGCACTGGTGAGCACAGGGAATTAAAGCTCTAGTGAGCAGAAGCTCCCTGCAATCAGGGAAGGAGCAAAGTTTCTCCTTCACCTCAGAAGTTCATCCTTCTCACCAGGTTAGAAGGTTTATAATCTACTTAAGAGAAAAACAAAATAAGTGGGTTTTAGAAGGACTTGTGAAGAGGAGACTAAAAAGGGCTCCCAGCAAAGAAAACAAGTGTAAACACTTCGTCTTTAATTGAAATCTGAAGGCAATTCTTGCTGCTTATATATCCCTGCAGAGAGGAAGGGGAATATGCTGCCTACGTGCACTTCAGAGGTGAAAAAGCTTCTTGAGCAAAGTTGCTTGCTGTGCGTCTAAGCTTGGACTTGAATTGGAGCTGAAACTATTGTGTCACAGACTGTTAACTCTCAGTTTTGCAGCTCTGGGGCTT
This sequence comes from Lophotriccus pileatus, assembly GCA_035583135.1. Taxonomy (NCBI): domain Eukaryota; kingdom Metazoa; phylum Chordata; class Aves; order Passeriformes; family Tyrannidae; genus Lophotriccus; species Lophotriccus pileatus. The sequence continues at coordinate 25,274,016 of JAWWES010000011.1, read as the reverse complement.
TTTTTTTTTGTCTTTCTTTATGCCCCTGTGCTTGTTGTATGTTTGTCTCTTGTGGAGGGTTCACCAAGGTGCCCACCAAGCCACTTCAGATGAACACAGGGAGAGAAAATGTAAAAAAGACTCATGGGTTTAGACAGGGGCAGGGTGAGATTACTCATCAGTTACTGTCAATGGACATAACAGGCTCAACTTGGGGAAATTAGTTTAATTTGTTACCAGTCAAATCAGAGTAGGGTGATAAGGAATAAAACCAAACCTTAAAAGACCTTCCACTCACCCCTCCTTCTTCCTGGGTTCAACTTCACTCCCAATTTCTTCTCACTTTCAGTTTCTTCCCTTGAGCAGTGCAGGGGGACAGGGAAGGGGAGTTGCAGTCAGTTCATCACACTCTTCTACCACTCCTTCCTCCTCATGCTCTGCCCCAGTGTGAGTTCTTCTCTCCACACGTCTTCTGGTCTTGCCCAGAACCTGCTTCAGTGCAGGCTTCCTGTGGAGGTCAGAGCCTCCTCTGGGCATAGAACCATGGAATGGTTTGGGTTGGAAGGGACCTTAAAGACCATCTTGTTCCAGCTCCCTGCCATGGGCAGGGACAACTTCCGGTAGACCAGGCTGCTCAGAGCACCATCCAGCCTGGCCTTGAACTCCTCCAGGGATGGAGCATCCACCTGCTCTGCCAATGGGTCCTCCACATGCTGCAGGTGGATCTCTGCTCCTCCCTGATCTGCACCAGAGGCTGTAGGGGAATCTCTGCTCTGGCTCCTGCAGCAGCCTCTCCCCCTTCTTCTTTACTGACCTTGGTGTTTCTCTCACATATTGTCACTCCTCTTTCCAGCTCCTGTTCTGCAGGAGGTTTTTTTTCCTCCTCCTTCTTTCCTCCTCCTCTCTGTTATCCCAGAGGCTCTACCAGCATCCCTTGGTCTTGGACAGCAGAGGGTCCCCCTTGGAGCTGGCTGGCATTGCCTCTGTTGAATATGGGGAAAGCTTCTAGCAGTTTCTCACAGAAGCCACCTGTATCTCCCCCCCCCACTACCTTGCCACACAAACCCAATACACCTCTTGTATAAGAATATTAGAGACATATTTGTGTAATTACATGAGCTTCATCTTTACTAGATGAATAGTATTTCTCACTGAAAATTCCACCTTTTACACCATAGCAGACTGTCCCTTAGGCTGTTTCTTCTGTTTCCTATTTAAGTTTTGCATATTTCTCTGTCTGGTGTTTTGGAAATGCATATGGCTCTCTTAAATGCCCTCTGTCCTACTTTACATATCACAACAGGAGGCAACAAAGTTTTCCATTGTCGACAGTTTTTCATTCAATTTTCATTCAATTACTTACCAGGGATTTAGAGAGTGAATGCTTCTGCCTAAAGGCTTACATTGTTATACCAACTATTTCAATTATTTTTCTCCCAAAGTATTTTCATTACTTTATTACAGTAGGGGACCAAAATGCATCAGTGCTGTTGTAAATGACAAATAATGCAATCATTTGGCTTACAGTTAGAGGTGATGATAATGGTGATTATAATTAACTGAATTTGCTGTTTGTAGTTGACTGCAGAAAATACCATGTAATTGCCAGCTAGTGTGCTCCATGTCTGCCTCAATATCTGATCCCCAGACATTGTGGACCCTAGTAATGTACCCACATTATGTGGTGCAAATAGCTGTAGTATGCTTTCTATTTAAGAAACTATAGAGTGAATCCTGTTTTCTTCAAATTAATTAATATGAGCTTACCAAAAGGCTTGTATGGCAAACTTCAGTGTATACCAGATCTACAAGCAGTTCATCTGTAGCAGGCACTGTTTGCCAGGAGAACATAATGACTGCTCCCACCCCGATTTTCTGTCTGAATGATAAAAGTTCCCAAGTAGGAAAATGAATTTGCAATTTTGTAATTAAAACAAAAGTGATCAATAGCTTCCAGCCTGGCGTCCACAGGGGGCTGTTCTGGTGCAGAAGGAGGTGTTTCTAGAACAGCAGGTAAACCACAAACACTGTACTGAGTGATAATGACAGGATGTAGAAGAAAGTTGAGTCTGGCTCTGCATTTGGTTCTTGGGTTTGCAGACCCATCATCGCAGTTTGCACCACCCTCTCACTGGAAAAGCAGTGCTAAAAGATACAGCTTCTTAAATGTATTGGCTTATTAAGATTACTACAATGGGATGAGTCTGGGTTTCATTTGACCTCAGTACAGTCATTTTACTATGAGAGCAATCTGCTCCAAAGCATGATTATGACATGGAATGATATGGAAGAACTGACAATGGAAAACAGGACAGGATAAACTGTATTTTAGGATAAAAATAACTGTATTGAACAGTGAGGGAGATTAAGTTGTTAAAAAGCTTTGTGAGTAGAAATAACAGTGTATAGCTGATGCATGTAAAGCAAACTTACAGTAATAACAGCTGGATTATAAATGAACAAAATGTTAAACAGTGGTCAATAATTCCTCTATCCTCTTATGGCTGCTAAGCAATGGAAAAACAAACTGCAGTTTGATCTACGGCCCTTAACAAATAACTTAACCTTGCAGTGCTACAGATTTGCTACATAACTGTTTTTAGGATGCTGGTTACAAGCCTTAATTTTTAATACTTTAACCTCTTCAAGATTCCCAGTCCTAAGAAGGTTATATATATGCAAAGGGCTATTGTAGTAAATTAAGTAATGGGATTGCCTTATGTTGAATCCTTTTTTTCCCTCTTTAAACAATAAATACTAGAAGCTGTTCCATTTAATTAAGATCTTAGGCACTGATCTCACCTCCTGAGATGCACTTGCTGTTTTCCTGGGGATCCCCACAGGAGGTAGTGATGCTTTTGATGGCACTGCAGCAACCTGCAATAGAACACTGACAGTGCAATGTAGGATGCTCTGCTTGAAGTAGTAGACTGAACCTTTAAGATGTCACAAATCTAGGTCTTTCTGTACTGACTGTGTGTATCAGATATTGCTTGGATACCTTGATGTTTTCCTTTTTTTAATTAGCTGCACCTGATTATTTTGTTATTAATAATGGAAATGTGGCTCAATATGATACTGCAGTGTTTCATATACTTTTTGCCCTTGAAGTGTCATAAAAATTATGTGGCTTCACAAGTTTTTTTCTCTGTAATCTTTAATTTTTTTTACATAATCCCACCATTAAATAAGGAAAAAAAAACCTAAATAGCCAAATCTATGTGAGTTAAGGAGTTAAGTTCCATTCAGTGGTACATATCATGTATCTCAGTTCCTTTCCATGACCAATATCTGATCCTTTCTTTCCACCAATGATGATTCTCCCTTTCTTTTTCACTTGGTTTCATTCAGCTGACTTTTCTTTCCACATAGTTTTTATCTTCTTGTTAGACAATTCTAATAAAGAATTTGGCTGATGACTGGAATCTCAAAGGAGCAAAGTATGAAAGCTGGTATAAATAATTTTGTTTCAGCTAAGAAAAAGAAAATGGCTCATTACTCCCTGCTGCTGGTGAAACTCCTGTTTCTTACACAGAGTAGTTGGTGGTCAACTTTTTCGCATTAATTGACTGGTTTGAGGAATTCTATCAACCAGTAATGAATGAGTGGTGTTCAAGACGACAGGGATTAACAGCACTAAGTTTCTGTATGCTGCAGAGTACAATAGGCAAGGAAAATATCTCGATTTTTGCCAGGGCTGTGATTGTCCCTCTGCACTTGGCACTGGTGAGGCCACACCTCAGATCTCGTGTGCAGGTCTGGGCCTCTCACTACAAAAAAGATATTGAGGTGCTGGGGTATGTGCAGAGAAGAGCAACAGGGCTGGGGAAGGGTCCGGAGCACAAATTTGAGGAGGAGGAGCTGAGGGAGCTGGGAGTGTTTAGCCTGGAGAAAAGGAGGCTCAGGGGAGACTTTATCGCTCTCTGCAACCACCTGAAAGGAGTTTTTAGCCAGGTCGGTGTCGGTCTCTTCTCCCAAGTAAAAAGTGACAGGACAAGAGGAAACATCCTTGGGTTGTGCCAGGGGAGGTCTAGATTGGATATTAGGAAAAAAAAATTTACCAAGAGGGTTGTCAAGCACAGGAACAGGCTGCCTAAGAAAGTGGTGGAGTTACCATCCCTGGAGCTATTTAAAGGATGTGTAGATGTGGTGTTTAGGGATATGGTTTAGTGATGGACTTGGCAGTGCTGGTTTAATGATTGGACTCGATGATCTTAAAGGTCTTTTCCAATCTAACCTATTCAATGAACTGAAGAGTTGAAACTTTATATGCAGACCTGATACAAAACTGGATATTTAAATCTTTGAGTAAGATGCAGACAGTAGGTCATGTTCTGATAGTTTTGTCTCTAGCACAGTTAGTCCTAGTCAGTGGAGATATTATTCCTTCCATATTTTCAGCTGGATTTTCCCTTCTTGGTCTGTGAACACTATAGGACTGTACACTGGAGAGTAAGTACACTTACTACATAAAGTCTACTCTGGTTTATTGCAACCAGTTCTATTTTATTTAAATCCTCGCTATCTTTCTTTGTATAACTTTACTTTTATTAGTTACAATGCTTTTGCTTTGGGGTGGGATTAAATTTGTTGTACCTGGTGGAAGTAAACTCCCCAGAGAGTGGGAGGAACACCAAAGATAGTGTTCAAAGGGAAAAGAATAGTTTTGCCATTAAAGCTGGTACGTTTGTGAGGCCTTTTTGTGCAGAGTGTAAGCCTGGATACTGTCAGGCAGATATTTCTTTCTGTGGTAAGGGAGTGCTTAATTTGCTATTCACAAGTGATAGTGAGAAAATGTGGTGTTGAACAAGGCGAGTTACTGCCCCAGAGTTGCAATTTGTGTGGTACTAGAGCTTGACTAATTAGCAGATGCCAGATCAGGGTTTTGTCTTAATTCTTGTTTATTACTGCCTGTTTATCCTGAGAAAGGAATTAACATAATTCTCCCTCTGTCCTAAACAGACTTTTTTTTTAAAGTACCTTGAGCTTTGTGAAGAAAAATGTTGCCTTTCCACATAAAAATGTGAATAGTTTGAGTCCTCCTTACAAGGAGGAACAGAAGGGAGTGTTCCTTCACGTAAATACCAGCAGAAGAAAAATCGGCCCAACATCAGTCACATGACCCTATCTTCATTTCTTTGTAACTACTTTTTTATTGTACTTTCATTTTCTTCTGTGGTTTCTCTTGAGAATTTGAAAGCAAAGTTTGTCTTACAACACTCAGAAAATCAACCAGGTCCACCTAAAGAAATAACTCAGACACCAGTTGCTGTTTACAATCATCTTTTTTTTCTTGAGAAATCCATTGGAGACTTCGGATTATGATTATAATTGAATTTACAAATGGGTAAATGGCATGATTTGAATTTTTTTCTTTTTTTTTTAATGTGCCTTGATTAGAACTGACAAGTGAACACCAGCACTACTTCTGTTCTGCAGATCTGCTTCTTGGGTAACTCTAAACAGAAATTATATATGTCTCTTGTTTATACTAAAGTGTTTCCCTTAAGCTTAAATGGTAAAACAAGCATTGTTTAGAGCAGAGAATCTTGCCTGCTGTTTATACAAGTTTGTTATGCTCTGCAAGCATATGTGAAAATGTGGGGAGGAATTACTGCATCCTAACCAAACAGCTGGGGGTCTCTGTCACATTCCTGCTGGGGAATGAAGGCTCTGGTCTCTGAATTCCCAGTGAAGATACAAGTTCCAATGAACCTGAGCTGGAGCAGCACAGCTGCTGTGCTGCATTCGATGTTCCAGCCCATTGTCTACTGCAAAATACAACTGTCATTGTAAATCAGGGTATCAAAATGACTGAACCACTCAAACTGCAGTAGTTTGGAGTGCATTCTACAGTTCAACACTCTTTTTGGGTGTGGGAGGGGGGTAAAATGTCTGATTATGCAGTTGATTGAAAATTGTATTTTGGGATAAGTACAGAAGCAGTAGAGAAGTTGTAAAGAAGAAGTCAGAAAGAGTGCTTTTGAAGACTAGAATTACATCGGCAATTATATATTGTTTTTCTCACTGTGTTGTTTTTCCCTTGAGGGGAAAAAAAAAACCCAAACCAAAAAAATAGAAAAAAAAACAAACCCCAGCCAGTCTCATACAACAGTGTTTAAGATAGATATGATTTCTTAAAAGCAAGTTCTTTTGAATTCTGCGACTAGAAAGTGCAGCATGGAATAGCTTAAGCTGAAAACCATCAAGATAGCTGGGCAGGCACTAGCAAATTTATTTTCTATTGTATTGGTGCAATGTGAGAAATATGGAATAATCCTAGTGCTATTTTATTATCTTAAACAGAGAGAGTATCCAGAGATTTACCTGCCAGTCTTATACAGAAATGTATATATTACTCAAAAAAGGCAGACTTTTACTTAGTACAGTAGATAGATGTGCTGCTGATTTCTGTGGTGTTAGAATGTAAGGATATAGGCTCATTTTATGTTCTATTTCAGAAATGTGTATGTGCTACCAATCTATGTCAAGACTTTGATAAAATTTAACCTTTATTTTTCAACCTTCTGATAGAGAAGAATTAAAACAAAAAGTGAAATTAGGGGGCAAGCTTACCTATTACTTTTAAAAAGGTAGTTAGCACATTGAAAAACTAATATTTTATTAATTGTAAAATAAGTATTTTTCTAGTCTGTCTAAAAAGTAGTTGCCCTTAAGCTGTTGGTAAAGCAGCACTTAAAATAAGTTCCTGATATCCTCAAGATGTGTTTCTTTCATTTGATCTCTGTTTAAACTTGCGTAACAAAAAAGCAAAATTAATTTTTCAAGCCTGAAGTATCTTTGTGGAAATGTATGTTATGGAATAAAGGAAAATTCATTATTTCATTCAGAACTGTAATGTTTGTATTAATACAGCTCTTTAGTCTTAGAATGGGTATTACTTTTGAGCCATTTTTTTCAAGGAGATTTCAACACATTTTGTTCATTAGAAGCATTTTGTCACTATAATACAAGATCATATGGCAGAGAGAAGTGAAGGTGAATCAAAACATATGGTTTCCTTTTTCTTTTGCCTGAGAATCCTGGCGGGCACAAAAGCTGTGTGCCAGAGGCATCAGTGAATTGTGATTTGATGAAAGCCAATCTGTTTGACAGGAGCTAATTTGCACCAAAAAATTTTCATGAACTCAGAACAAAAATACGATCTTTATAGGGCTTTGTATCTCAAATTCTTGTCAGGAACATTTGCTTTAGTAGTTGACACTGTTGATGAGACAATTAAAGCTGTTTACTGTAAAAGTAAACAAAGGAACTGGTGCTTGTCTTGGTAGTGTTTTGATTGTTTAGATATTGTATTTATCCCTGTAATTATTTCATCTTCAGACTGGGATAGCAGTGGTTTGTAGTTCTTGGTACATAGCTGGCAAAACTATTGCTGCATACAAAAAGAAACTTACAGTGTTTTCCCCACCATTCTCAATGTGTTGTATCAGTATTTTAATCTTTCATAACTATAGCAGAGACTAATATGTAAAATGATGGATTATAGGCCAGTCTTGTCAGCATCTAAAGCAAGAATATAAATGCATGTTGTTTGATTTAGCAAAATAAATTAAAAAATTATTTCAGGCCTCCAGTGGCTTTTGTGTAGTGGGCTGTTTAGTTTGGAGCATGTGCTTGAAGAGTCCTCCTGGATCAGTGGAAGTGCTCATGTGTGAGCTGTGCTGACATTGCCAGACTTCTGTTTAGCAAGTGCAGTGGTTGAAACTTGGGCCTTGACTATTTGCACCCACTCTAGGGAAACATCTGCCTCCAAAATGGACTCCTTGGCCTAACTGAGGTGATTTCTCCATCATAGTTAAAACTTATTTCTTGAATCTTAGTTGTCGCCCTTTTAGCTCTTACAAAGCTGAGATAGTCTGTTTTGGGACAGAAACTTTCACAGTTACTATAGAATAAGGTAACCTCCCTAATTGTCTTCCAACCAGGTTGACTATATCTTCATTGTCCTGAAGTATGTGTACAAATACAGATGTTTGAAGAACGACCCAAAACTGAATAGAGAAAAAGGAAAGTAAATACAAACTGAGAATTCATCCAATTCTCAACAGAAAGAAGGAATAGACCATACTGCTGTCCTAAACTTTATCAGAAAGTTATGAGGAGGTTGAAGAGTATTCCTAATGGCAGGTTTAAAATTTGTCAGTATTTCCAGTTCCATAAAGAAGTATTAGTTTGTCTGAATTCTCAGCTTCAACATACAATATCCTTTTACCTACATGTTTTCTCACTTTGTAACTTTGTAACAATGAACAATTACTTTCAGCAAATGAGTTGCAGATTCCTCCTGCTTTCTCAGCGTTTGTCGGCAGTTTGGTCCTCTTTTGTGTATTAAACTTAATGCATTATTACAAAATCTGATATTACTTAATTCCAAGTAAGAGCAAAGAAGTGACCTTTCTTCTAAAGACACCAAGCACTGTCCCCCTTTAGAGTAGGATGTGTCCTCTAAGGCAGTGAATGCAACTGTGAAGCACAAAGCAATTTGTTTTATATAAGTAGCTGTTATGGATAATTGTTTGTGCTACAAGAGACTGGAGAGTCCAGGCACAGATTAGGACATTGTAGGAACCTGAAGCTAATTCACTGACAGCAAGTGAATTTGGCTTGACTATGAACCAAAGTTCTGAAGATCTAGCGAATAGAATGGGTGGGATTGCACTTCAACATGCCTGCTGTCATAGTTTGTATTTGCTCTTGATGAATCCCTGCAACCTCTTTTCATTCTGACATTACGCTGAGTTTCTGAAATTCAGGGATAGATCATGTGAATGATAAATTACTGCTGGTGTCAAACCAAAAATAACTTCCCCCAAAATGATATTCACACACTTCCAATATTACTATAAGAAAAAAAAAATAGATTAGAAGGAAAGTTTACCTTGTTTTCAAGAATATTTCAATTTCTTATTTTGGCTGAAACTGTTTTTCTCAGTTTTTCTTAGGAAGACACAGAGAAAATTATAGTGAAGGCTTTTCATGTCAAGAAGCAAACTTTACAGTCTCTTTACATGACTCTAGGCTGGACCAATTTTGCCAGTTTTGTTTCTAAGAGGAAGGTAGTAATTTTTTTTCAAAGCATTTATAGTATAAGTGGGACTGAGTAAACACTGTAGGTGGTAGGCAAAGGCAGTGAACCTTGAGAAAGCTATTTCTTTCCTTCAGTGATGAAACAACTTCATATTTCTGGCACTTCTGATTCCTTGGCTCCTAAATATGGTATAGAGAGGTGTGTGAGCTGCAGTTCTTAATGGTTTATAAAATACAGGCTTAGACCCACATTCCATAATGTCTAAACTGGCTTCTTCATCTTGCATTTAAGCAGTCATTGGACAATAATTATCTGTACAGACATTCTAGAAATTTTAGGTGAGGAGTGACGTCTAAATATCTGGAAATAGCAGTGTCAATGTGTGGCAAATTGAAAAATGGCTTTTTATGTAAAGATAGGCACTGAATCTTGGAGTACTTACTAATTTCAGGATTGTTAACTCCTTTCCTTGCATACTGGCTGTATTTCTACTAAAATATGGGGAACTGTACATTGGAATGCATACCTGGGATGGTGGGGAAGAGAGGAATAGTGGTCTGTGTGATGAAGTCTGTGTTGCTGGATTATCCAAAGCCTAGCTTGAAATCTCTTGCAAAGAAACAACTACTTAAGTGAAGTTTTCACTTTCAGGTTTAAGGTCTGCATAGTAACTGCGGTCCCTCTGCCACGAACAGGGATTTAACTGCCCTGCTGACAGGGGCACTGTCAGCTCTGCTTGTCACTACAGTATTAGCTTTATCCAAAGTCTTTCCTTGGAAAGTTCCTCCTTTGTGAACAAGCTTTCTTCTAACAAATTCATATTTTGTGAGTGTGTTTTGTATACCTTTATTCTTATGAGCATCAGTAACCATTCACTGAACTCCTCACCTTGTCACTTCCAGGATTGAACAGCTGCTACCCAACCATTAAAGGGTAGAGCTGTCTTTTACTGACCCTGGCAATACTCACTGACCCAGTAAATACTGACCAGCACTTTCCTCATCCCTCTTTTGTACTGTTTCAGATCACTTTTAGCACTGAACAATGAGTCTGGTAAGATCATCTCACTGCTGTGCCAACATGACATTTCTCAGTAAAGTAAAGGAAGGATCTTTTTTTCCTGTTGGTAGCACCATTCTGAAATATCAAGTTATACACACCCCTCTTGTTCTGGCTGCCAAACTGATAATTTCCAGATTTACTCTTTTGTTATCCTTAATATCTGACCTAAAGATCATACTGTGGTTTGTAGAGGATACACAATCCTTATACCTGCAATGGATGCTAGCCATCAAACTACAGCAAAATCAGCACAATTCTGCTCAGAAATAGGAACCTGCCAATGAAATATCTCCAGAGCCAATCTCTTGCTCCCTCATTCAGATAACCAAAGAACCACTTGCAAGTTTTGTAGTAAGCTGCAGTCAAAGAAAAAGAAATAGTATATCGTTTCTTTTCACTGCAACCATTAAGATGATAAGCTAGCAAATTTACTTTTTAAAGAAAAAAAGAAACAGTGAAAGTGTTTATAAACTTGAAATTAATTATTTGTGTATGCATACATATACCGACAAATATATGTATAATGAAAATACATTTTTAAAAGTCTAATTTGTTTCAAACATTTACAGTTACATCATGGGGCGGGGGAGAAGAAAAAGAAAATATGGGTAGAAGATTCTAGTGTTCAAAATTGTTAGGGTGACAAACTTCATAAAGACAGCAGACATACATAAAAAAACCTTATAAAGTATTTATGGAGTTCAGTGACTGTGAAAATCGTAACTGCTGGTATTCTGGGTAGTAAAAGAGTTGTAACTTATTACAGAAAATGACATTTTTATTGCAACTGCTGTCTGTACCCCTTATTTTGTACACAAAAGGAAGAAGCATGCCTGTAAGAAAAGTAAAAGGCTTTAATAGTGTCTTGAATGGAGATATGAGACATTATTTTTTTTCTCTTACATACTCTACATGTCAGTAAGTTACGATATAAAGGTTATTTTTAATTTGATTCATTTTAAAGCCAGAGTGTGCAATGTTCACATAATCCTGTCTTTGTCCATAACCCATGACATATGTCTGGAGTCATTAGAACTCATAATGTAGAGTTAGAGCAAGCTGTAAACATTTCCTTCTCTGGGTTATTGCTTATCTCTATGACAGCAAACTTAATACAGCATACAGTGCATGAAGAAATTATGTCACTATGTGAGTTAGAAAGGTTAGAGCATAACATTAATTTGAAAAACTTTCCACATTTGTTTCCTTCCATGCCATTTCTGTAACAAGCAGATTTTCTGTGAATCCTGTTCCATCCATGTAGAAAAAGTTTCAGAAGGATCCAGCTATCAGATCCCTTTCCCTCTCTCATGTGAGGATGATTATGTACACTTTGTCAGAGTGATGCTGCTGAATGTGGAGTGTGTAAAACAGCCTAACCTGAAGAATATAGTTTGCTTTGAATAAGCCATTGCTGAGATAAGTGTAAAATTCTGAGTTTCTCAGCAAAATGCTTTATCCTAATAGCTAAATAATCAACATCTCCTTTAGGGGTATGGATAAGGAATAGAAAAATCTGGAGAAGGAACTGTTTTTATAATTTCTGACACAGCAAAATTGTAAATATAGTTAAGACATTGGTGATTCACTTTCAATATTCCATAGTAGACCCCTGAATCTTTTCCAACACGTTCTCTCTTTCCCTCGCTTCTCAGCTCATCTCCTCTCCTTGCTCTGTAAGGTTTCCAGTCTTGTCATTAATTCTGGTTTTGCACAATGCCTGATACCATAAATCCCTCACCCTGGCTGAGATCACAGTGTACCACTTAATTTTGTTTTGGCACAGAGTAAATACTGTGTTTATGCTGAACAATGCCAGCGTGTGCCAGACGAATAGAAATAGAGGGTTAGGAAGATATGCTCCGTTAAAACCAATGGAATTGCCAAGTGTTCTTTTTCAGCCTTAACAAGAACAGTCAATTCCTCTTCTCTCATTAAAAAACTACCACAGACAGTGAAGGTGCTGGCAAAGGCAGAGATGTACAGCCTGGAGACAGCAAAGGCAAATAGATTACCTGGAGTCGCAGTACATGGTGTGAGATATGACTTGAAGATTCTGTGGACTTCATAGTTAAAAAAAAGTGTTTAATATTTGTTTGGGGAAATAAACCTTTAATTTTTCTATGAAAAGTAGCAAGAATAAGATAGAAAAGTGGAAATATTGACTCTTCTGGACAACCACTGTGCAGGCTGTGGCTGCCCACAGTGCGTTCTGCCTTGCCCACAGCTTTCTTCTCTCAGCAGCAAATTCCCCTCAATATTTGTGTAGCACAGTAATGAGGAGTGTTTTGATTTGGGTTGTTTTCCCCCTTTACCTTAGAATAAGTAGTAGCAGAAAATTTTAAGCACAAAAACGATAAAAATAGTTGTGGATACCTTTCAACCCTCTGTAATCTATAACCGCAGCCAAACCTTGAGCTGAAAACGGGGTTGTCTGCTTCCTAACCCAGATTTTGCCTCAGTTGTTTTAGAAGAATTTCTACTGTTTTGAGGTGTCTTTGGTAGCCAATCTTTCAGTGGGAGAATTGTGGACAGAAGGAAGCATAACATTGACCTACCTGGGGCATATTCACAGTGAAAAGAAAGCACAGAGGTCAGTGCTGTGCTGACAGCAGCAGGGACTGATAGTTCACACAGAGATGCACCTTTTATGCTCTGACAAAATTGTGTCCCTTTATCTCTAGCCATGTATTTCTAACCTTTCTGCTCCTCTCTGCTGCCTTGTTCCCCTACTGGTTTCCTATAGTGGCAGTACAACAATAAGGATTTTATTAACAATAATGTGCATCCACAGAGTTTTATGAATTGAAAGGCACTCTAGATCTGGTAATCTGTTTTCTTGCCTTGCAAGGTGAAGGGCTGCAAGATTTACATAGAGGTTTTGCAGAAGAAACACAAACTGGAGGTGAGATAAGACACAAGGCATGGAAAAATACACTCAGATACAACCAAGTACACTAGAATATCAAATGCAACTAACAGCATGACATTATAGTGTTCATGATGTAGGGTTCCATGAATTTTGTAATTTCTTTGGGGGAAGAATATGTAGAGCAAAATGCAAAGGAAGAAAGCAGAATGATTTCTAACATGCTCTTTGATGACTAGCTTGAGCTAAGATACACAAACATGCACCTTGGAGATGTACTTTTAAAAGAATCAATCATATCCATTGATAAATTCTCCAAGACTTTCACTATAATTTGATTTATAACAATGTAGCATAACTTGAATTCTTGCCTATGTAAAAAAAAAGATCAATGTAAAGTCACTACTACAAAGATTTATTCACGGGTACACAATAGATTCTGTCTGCCTAATTAAATCTATTGTATCAAAACCAATTCAATTGGGTTAAAGTTTGTGCACAAACTGCCTGGCAAGTGCTGCATCTGCAGTACCATTTAGTTACGGCAATTTGTCAGTGGCAATCCTAAATGATGAGATGTTAGAAACACAGGCATTTCCTTCACATTGACAATGCCATTTCAGATGTCCTTAATGACATTATAATCTTTTATTGTTGTTGTTTGCTATCTCCTTCCTTCCCAGAAATGCCTCTGAGGCTTTTCAAAATAACACAAAACTCAGAAAGTAAAAGTCACACATAATTCTTTGCCTCCTTCCTCCCAGCTTTGTCTATAGAAAAAGCTTTGCAAAGGAATAGGGTTTGCCTAAAGAAAATTAAAAGGTATGTGAAGTTGCTTATCTAAACTCCTAGTTCAATGACACAGAGATGAAAGCTCTCCATTTCAAGGGCATCTGTTCAGTTTATGAAGATAATTACTATGATTACATGTGTGTGCCTCCATAGTGAATAATATTCTGGGTAAGAGGAAAGATGGATTAGAAACGGTTGGTGTCAGAGCTCACTGAAAAAAAAGGAAAAAAAAAAGAATTAAAACATGCCAAACTTTTATTCTCTCTCTATTCCTGTGGTATCCGTGTTCAGCTGAGATTAAAGAACTTTACAGCTTTGTGTGCAGTTCAGTCATCTTCTTGAAGGGAAGGAAATGTAGCTGGCAGCTGTTTAAGGTTATCTGTTGGGTGATTTTGTAGCACTGAGGTGCCACGGGTGACCCAGTTAAGATGCTATGTAGCTTTTTAGGTTGCGTCTGGTTTATGGGGTGTCCCCCTCCCCCTTAGTTTTATTAATTGTTATTATTATTTTTGTTTTTTCAGCTATCCTTTACTTTCCTTGTGTCTAGCATGCAGTGTGAATCCATGCTGCCTAGAGACCAGCATGTCCAGTAGGGAGACAGTGAAGTTCTTGGTAGCTCCCAGCTCAGATCTGAATTAGTTTGATTTCTGGAGATTATTTTATCTCACTGCTCTATTAACATATTGTTGCACCTTGAGATTGATTATTTTTCAGTCTAGAATTTAATCTACTGAATCAGTTTGATGTTGGTTTCTTTCTGGCATGCTGTCCCAACAAAATGGACTATTTCCCTCACACCTACTATACTGCATTGAAGATAGACACTCACAAGCACTTGAGTTGGGAGGGGCACTGAGAATCTATGTTTTAGGTGCCCAGATATCATGCAAATTGGGATGGTAGAGACCTATAGGCATTTAGAAGCATTAGAGGACAAGATAAAGAGAATTCTTAGTGAGAGCAAAGGAGAACCTAGTCAAAAATAGCTAGAGCTGATAGTTTGGTTTTTCAATTCATAACATCCGAATACATCAAGAGAAAGAGAAGATGAAATCCAGTTGGAAAACAGGGTCTTTGGATGAAGTGGTGCAGGATACTTCAGGATCAAAATACCATTCAATTAGGTTTTTACTGATGTAGTAAAAAATATGAACTAAAAGAGTAAAAAATTAGTAGTAGGTGAGACTTGGAAGTCAGTTGCAAGAACTGTATTCCCAGAAAAAGCTATTTTTCCATATATTTAATTTGTGGATACTAAGTCATGTATTTTAAAAAGCACATGTATCACACTTCACAGCAATCAGGACTAAGACACACTGAGTGAAGGTGTTTCAAAGCCCTATATCTGTCCACTTTTACCCAAAGCTTCTGGAAATACTACTGTGATCGATATTACTATTCTTCAAAAAGATCAATGACCATCTTCATTTATTTGATCAATGATGTAGAAGTGAAAATACAAGTGTATTGCAGTTTTAGCAAAATATGATGCTGCTGCAGTTGAAGCAGAGGTAGGGTATCCTTTATGGCATATGCAGTATGTATCGTTACCTTTGTGAGTCAAAATCTTAATATCCTGTGTGTGTTTTTTATACATATTTCCTAGGGATTTTGTAAATCCATTTCCATTTCTTTCTCTGTTGGAAAACAAAACTGTAATACAGAAGTAACACATTTTGAGTTGTTTATCTTTGCCTGTGTGCCTTTGTTGACAGTTTCTGTCTGAAACAACAAATTAGTACATTGTTTTGTCCAATACAAAGGTTTTGGTATCTGGGTATCCTACCTGCTCATTAGAAGTTGGAAGATCTCTGCAATTAGACCCCAACTACGTTTTATTCCAATTTATTATTCCAGTAGATAGACTAGAGGAGTTCAGTTGGAAGGAATCTACACCATCATCTAGTCCTACTGCCTCCCCATTCCCCTTTCATCCCCAAAGTCAATAATGACAACTCCTGCAGCTACTGTGCTCGAAAGGAGACTCAAGAAATTGATTTTAAAAATTCCATTTAACAGAATGTGGATACATGACTATTTAGACCCTTTAGAATGGTCTTCCTGTGGGTGGTTGCTGCTCCCAAAGTTATGAGAGGAAAATTCCACATAGACTAAGCACTGTGTGAATGTTCAGCCTGGGCCAGTTCTGAGGAGTTCATGATCTAAGCAAGAAGTCAAGGGGAGATATGTTTATTACTCAATTAAAATAAATGGAAAAGCAATATTTAAGAGCTGTCCTAACTTCCAGGACTATTATGTAGATGTAATACATGGTTTACCCAGTATGTTGAAAGACAACAGCTGTTGTGGTGTTTTATTCCTATGTCAGTGGCTTCTGGATCCATTTTTATCTATGTTACAAATGTCTCTCAGAATGGTAGTATTGTCTGAAACAGAGATTACTTATTCTTTGAATTTTTATTCTGTAAAAATGAAACTAAAACCTCTAATTGATTTTCTGCATAGACTATGGAAAAGCAAAGCCCTGTCAAAATCATCCCTTGCTAAGCATCAGCATAAGCATTCCAATTCCAGCTATGAGGATGAAACCTTTCAGACGAGCCATTTGCAGGACTTTGTTGTTGTTGTTTTGGTAAGCTCTGGATTGTTTTAGGCAGTTAAAAACAAGTCCTAGTCCCAGTGTTTTGTAAACCAGACACCTTCCTCTGTCAAGGATGCTTTGGGGTAATTGCAGTGAACACTGGGATAAAATTACCATCTTAGAGCAGGCGTTTGGCAGATAAATAAATGCTTGTTAGAGGTGAGAGCAGCACAGTACGGTGGAGCAGCCCTTGCTTTTCCAGCTAAGCTATGTTGCACCTAGAGCTCGACTGCTCCCCTCTCCTTGCTCACCCCCACCACTGTCCTCCCCTTCACGTGTGAAGCAGGGATATATTTCTGGAGCTGGAGGAAACACTGCCATGCATGAGTGAAACTGAGCCCGGGGTGATCTGCAGGGGAGTGATTGTACAAGCAGGATACAAGGTAGTGATTTGTGTGCTGATGGGAGCAGAGGCTGCAGTGTTGCAGCACAGTACTGAGCCAGCTCACCTGTGAGCTGCTACACGGAGACAGGGAATTGTTAGTGGACACTGGGCTTGAAGTGACACTGGGCTCACTTCTATGTTCATCCCTCCTCTCAAACAGCAATATTTTTTTAATTTAAGAGACACACAGCCCCACTTAAAATCATCCAGCACAACTGGTGCTTTTTATCATGAGAAGAACTATTAAATCTCGATAAATGTGCAACTTTTCAGGGCAGGTGGAGGGCGGGAGGTGTTTTTTAGCAGGAAGAAATTGGCAGTAGGATTAAAATGAATTTTTTATTTGTGTAAAGTCTTACTTGTGACTGCTCCTTTCTTGCCTGTGTCGCTTGGGAGCAGGGGAACTGCCATAGTGCATCAGAGCAGTTATTTGTCAGTGGCAGCACGGCCTTGCCAGCAGTGACCGATGTCAAATCCTTGGGATACCTGCAAGGAGGCCAGAGGGGAAAACACTGATCATGAGGAAAGTGGGTTTTTTTCTCCCTCCTGCTTTTGTTTTGTTTTGTTTTTGCCTGGATGAAATGGATTGAAACAAAGCTCCAAAGCTCCACCTGTTTGCGGTAGCATTTTAAGTTTTCCCCTTTAACAATGCATCAAAACCTGAAGAAGATACTTAAATAGGAAGACAAGGGAGAAAAGGTGTCCAGCTGCCTTAAAATGTGCATCTAATGCAGTGTAGGAAAAAATACTTTTCTTGTTTACCATACTAAGGAAATTGTTATAAGAAAAGCATTAGCTATGCTGCATCTCTCTCCTCCCTTCCAGCCTTCACCCTCTTTGACCAACTTTCTCCACAGCTGATAAGTGTGTGTGTGCTTCAGTGCTCTTGAAAGATAGGCTTAGGTTCTGTTTCCCCTACGTTTCCAAAGGGAGATATCTCCAGGAATGCTTGATAATTTGCCCAAATCCAGGGCAAATTTAGGGACTGTATGTAGCCCTAAATACTAAACACATCTTGTGATGCAGAGTAATTCAGAAGTTTTCCACCAACAGTGCTGTACTATGTATTGGAAGCTGATGATGACAAAACACTTAGAATTGAAGAAAACCTTATTTCTCTTGGGGATTTTTTTTTCTTACCACTGCTCTGAGCCTGTATTTTCCTATTTTCATGAATTTTTTTAATACCAAGCAAACTGTTGCTAGAAGGTAATTAAGATCTCTGCGTTGAACCTAAATGCCAAAATAGGGAGATATAACTTATTTTTCAAGGAAAAAAAAATCTCATAAGACTGATTTGTGGATGTGGAAGACGGTAAAAAAAGTGTTTAATAAATCCCTCTGCAAAGGAATAGAGTCTTTGTGGGCTTGGTGACTAGCAGGGGTTTCTTTTCAAATTGAAGAGTAACATAACTAATAGTGAATGTATTGGTTCTAATGCTAACACATATCCACCACTGGATTAAGATACAGAAATAGTTCCAACTGTTATGGTGAGAACTAACCAAGTCTCCTTCTTTTCAACTGAGGATCCTTAGAAATTGGGTTATAAACTACTTGTACTCTGTATCTTGCCCATTACATCTTGAACAAGCTTTCTGCATTAGGCACAGAAATGCAGCTTCAGTACCAATCATCTTCAGCCTGCTGGAAAACTTTAAATGAAAGCCAGTTGTTTAAGGTGACACCACTCCCTGGGTGGAGACTGTTTGTAGGTGGAATCTACTTTCCATACGTGTTATGTTACATGTTTTACTCTTCTTTGCAGTAACCAATCTGTGTATTTCACGTATTGGAAAATACCAAAGGGTTTTCTCTTGTAGACCATTGCAAGCTGTCCTTAATATTGTCAGGTTAAATAAGCAGGAAGTACTGTGGATTTTTAAGTAGGTAATAAGTAGTGAAGAGATTGATTGATTGATTGATTGGAAAGTTTGCAGAGTAAACAAGCAGAGAAGAGGGACATGACTGAAAGAAAAGTTGACATGCAAATAGCTGGCAAAGAAAAAGGTAGAGAATATAATAGGGCTAAAACACCATAACACAGAGAAATGCAGTACTGGTAATGACTTGCATTCCTGTAGCATCTTTCATCCTGAATCGTCTCCAAATACCACAGAGATCTCATCACTCATCCCTCCAAAGCAGTCACCTTTCAGGTGAAGGTGAGAAAAACAGATCAGAAATATATAGAGAAGAAAGATTGCTAAAATCTAGGGAAGGAGAGGCAGAATAGGCAAACCTATTTTTCAAGAATGTTTTGTAAGGCATCCTACTCATAAACAAGTCATGGTCCTGCACTGGAGGCATGTATATTACATCATAATTTATATTGTGTCCGGGACCTCATCTAGGGAAAAACAGTTGGTTGTCTCACCTGCAATGAAACTTGAAGACACAACCCCATTTGTACTGGATTTTGGGGTGGGTCCTGCCACGCACAGTCATCATCTGCTGAGCATGTCCTAGTTTCCCCAGAAAATGACCACGAGGGAATTGTGTTCCCCAGCCAGTCTCTGGTTGGGGCTGTGGATATAATATATTAGAGAAGAAATCCACAAGTCACTTCAGACAATAATATCATTTCAGTTATAACTGATACCTTAAAACATAGTGTTCTTCTTTTTTAAAACAGGAAAAATATTATGGCAATACCAATTTTGCCTGTTGTTTCCAAGAGATATGGAAGTTGGAAGGGTTAGAGATGTTCATGTTGTGGGTGCAGGGTCTTTCATCTCCAGTGCACCCACAGGCTGCAATCATTCCATATGCTGTGTGATACTGCGTAATAGACCTGCAAATATAGGTTGTCCTGTTTGGAAACAGAAGTGTTATCATATAGTTGTATGTACATTCATGCCCCCAGTTCACAAACACAGGCAGAAGGACTCTTCCCCCCCCCCCCTCACCTCATTACGTATTTCACATTCCTAAAGAACAGCCTTTCATTTTGCAACCACGTAGCCAAAGCCTCTTAGACTGTAAGAAAGAGAGACTATTACAGCTCAGGCAGCAGCACTCACAGCGTGACAGTGACCTCAGTAATTCAATTAAGAGCACTGGCAGTTTAAGGCACATTCAGCTGCGTGGTGTTGCAGGGAGCTGTGCTCTGCCACGTGGTGGCACAAGAAGGGACAAACATTTGATCTTCAGCTCTGCAGATTTTTGAATTCAAGACGAGCAGTGTGCTGGGTGTGCGTGGGCTGCTGGGGAAAATTCCCTCCAAGTTGCTGCGTAGCTGAGTCTGGACACTGACTGATTACAGCTGTCACATTTCATTTTTAGACAGGTTCATATTAACATTCCTCTCTACAAAGTGTAGTCCCCTCTCTCATTGCCTCGGACTGAATTTCTGAGGAGACACCTTGTGTTTCCCCTTTGAAAAAAGGCAGGAGGATGTATGCTGTTTAAAAAAGTGATGCCAGAGGACCTGAATCTTCTCCATGTCTCCTTGCCCTGTCCCCTACTGCCATTCTTCCAGCATCAAGATATTCTGGTGTGTAATTCAATTTTAAGTAGCAGAAGCTGCATAGTTCTTTTACATCCTGGTCAACTGGTGCATGAAATAAAGATACATGCACAGCCCTGGAGACAGATGCATGTCCTTTGCACCTGAGAAAAGCAAGTAACTGTTATCTATTTCTTTAAAAATCCCCCCTTTGACTTCCAAATTTCATTTCACTCAGTTTATTCAGATTAAAATGCTCCCTTCTTGTTGCTTTCATTTGTATAACTTTATACTTGACTTCACAGCAGGTCTGCTGCAATTTTTTGGGTTGAGGAATAGGGAACACTTTCTGTTCCCACTTTGTCTCCTGGTTCTGAAATTTATTCCCATTACCTCTGTACTTTGATAATTGATACTTTACCTCGTCTGACCTGACATTCTCTCTCTTTACTTTGTACCTATTTTACTGATATTTCTTTATCACCTATGTGTTTAAATGCTTAACTAATAATTTCTGTAGTAAATCAAGCTATAAGAAAAAACTATTTTCATTGTGAATAAACCTAAAATGTACAATCCAGAATTGCATGTTTAAGGCATTTGTTACACAATTTTTTTGTTATCTGGTGGAAGATTGATTAGCTTTTAAAGATTTTTATAGCTGTTGAAAATGTCTATACAATGTGGTGGTGTGTCACTGGCAAGGTTTCAAGGACTGTTAAGAGCAATTCTGTTTAAATTTTTACAACCTACGTGTGTGCTAGAATGGATCCCAGTACAATCTGTAAACTGTTAGAGACTCTAGTGAACCAGTGGATACTATTCAGCAACACCCATAAAGATGAGCATGGCTGAACATTGTATTTGGGCAAAAGTACCATGTCTGACGTACCTGCTGAAGGATGTGGGTTCCTGGATGGGAAATCTGGAATTCGGTTTATTCACTCAGGGAAATCTGTAAGACCAAACTGAAACAGTTGTTCCTTGATTGGACAGGTCTTGTGATGCTTCTGTAAAACAGCACAATTCATATTTTTTCTGTGACTTGCACCAGCTCTCTCAGTCGTTGACTCAGACAGTCTATTTTTGTCAGTGAGGCCATACTAACTTATTCCAACTGAAAAATTCCCCAGCTATTTAACTTTTACCCAAAAGTGTTTTCTGTACCTTGAAGTTTTTAAATGCAACTGTTATTTGAAATGTAAAATGACTCTATGATGTAGCAGTGATAACTTTTCAGTCTTTATTCAACAATTTTGTATAGGATACTGAGAGATTTCTTATTCATCTAGCAGAACAATTTGTTGTCATCTTTAAATAGTTCTTGAATCATTGTAGTTGTAATGGTTCTTAGAACATCATAGCTCTTTCTCTCTCTCCCCAGTCTTTCTTTTAAGTTTTGATATTCTAAAATGTGTCTATCCCTTAGAAGAGTAAAACTTCTTATTTGCTGTTTTCTTGCAAACAGTTCAGTTTATTCAAATGCTCAAAAGAGACATTTGTAACAAGGTTAAAGACATGGTTTGATGAGTTCTCCAGGTGTCAGTGAAATGACAATGCTGCTGTTGCAGGAAGAGAAATGATCCCTGTTTCTTTAGAAAACACTTCTGACACACTGAATAAACACCAAAGTTATGTGCTGTGTGCAAAGTTGCTTCTGTGTGAAGCGAGCTTTTACTATTCTTTGCAAACAGAATAACTGCATTTCTAAAAGGCCTCTGTTATCTGTAAGGAAATTATTACTATACAGAAAAACCCCCCACTGTTAAGTCCCATGGGGTTTGGTTTATAATAGACTCAGGATAGCAAATATTGTGGCATCAGTCTCCTCTAACTCAGAACTATCTAAACTTTGAAACAAGTAAGGCTAGTTTTATTTATTAAACAAAATATTACCAGAGGGCAATAAGCCTTTTATTTCATTTTTGTTTATTGCTATGTTTCAGAGAGTTTAGAAGACAAAAATTTTGTTATAGTGAACTGCTGGATCACAGGTGACAATCAGCATCAAGTTGTCAGCTTCATCAGTGGTCAGGATCTGTCGAAGACAAGTAATCAGCCTTTATCAGGGCAGATGGCAGGAGCAAGTGATTATGGTGACAATGGCAATAATTAAGTGTCAAAAAGAGATATTTTTTTCTAGTATACTACAGAGTATCAGTGACATAATATAGTCTTACAATGCTTAAGAAAATAATTTCATGAAAAGAGAATGACTAAGGAAGAGGGGGTTTGTGATGTTATAGTCCTCAGTGAATGTGAGCTAGGAAGACTGATAATTTGAATTTATAGGAAGTGTGTTCTAAACAACATACAAATCTGCAAAATGCTCAAGATTCAACAAATTGCCCTGGGTCAAGAGATCAAATTGCATGTAAAGAATGATTTGTTTCACTTCCTGAAAATCAGGCTGGTTTGTTACAGTATTTCTAGAAAGATGCAAAGCCATTTCCTCCAAGGACTTCCATCCCATCCCTGTCCTACCAAATATACACCATTATCAAATATTCACCCTGGCCTATCTTATATACACCCATTTTGCTGCTCTTTTCTTGTCATGGCTGTTATAATTAATTCCTTACAAGTCTGATATGGCAGCAGTGCTGGAAAGCTGGAATTTTTAGCCATGCTTATCTGTAGATGTACTGTTTTGGGCATCCATGTAGAGTGGGAAGAAAAGTAACCAGATCTGAAGCTGCACTGCGTTTTACCAGAGCCGAACATGGAGGAAAACTGCTCAGATCACAAAGTTTTAATCAAATCATGATCAAAGTAGCTAATTGATTTATTAATGACAATCATTAACCAGCAGTCAATGAAGTGCACATTCAGGATCATTATCAGCAATACAGCATAATAAGCCACAATGCTGGATGTTTACAGAAGGTTCATAAATGCAGGTTTCTCCACACCCTCCTGTGACTAATCCAAGCAATTTACAAAGTGCCAGCAGAGCAACTGCTGCTGTTTTCAGGTCTAGTTTTAATGCTGCTCTCTTCCTTTGTCTCTTTCCCACTGTTACATATTTCCCTGTGAATCTGCTCCCCGTGTGCTGTCAGAGGAGGCAACACCACCCTGGAATCAGATTCAGTTCTACCTTCTGGTTCGAGAATAGGAAAGGCACCTTGAGCAGGGCTAAGCAGCCAGTCTGGAGTTGGTACTATTTTTATTTAGCTCTTTGTTTATCAGGAGCCTTTTTTTCCCCACTAAACACACTTCTACTCCCTTGTCTTTAATTTATTCTATGTCAGAGACTAAGTACTAGATATTTTTTTTTTTTCATTTGTGATGTGAGCCTTAAAAATTATAGATGATTCTATTTCCTGGGTGGATGTTATTGAAGAGTAACCAAGCTCAAACTCATTACTAGTCTGTAAATGTTCTTGGGGATATGGATGGGAATGATTACTCTTTGTTGATGACCTATAAACTTCCTCAAAATGTGGAATTGGAGATTTATATTCTTTTGTTGTACATATTCTCTAATTTACTTTTGCCAGTAAGGCTCTATTTCTGGACATATGGACAAATAGAAACACATCTAAAAGCTTATACTTCTAAATCAGTCTTTTACCTCTTTCCTTGTTTACAAAAACAATTTAATTCAACCAGGTTCCCAGTGTTACTGAATTATTAGAATTTCTACAAATATGTGTTCCTCATTATGTAGAGAAGTAATAGTCTTCTCTGTGGTCTACTTAATTATTAATTGTTGTTACAATATGTATCCATTTCTTATCCGTCATCTCTCTGATGTTTCCTGTGTTTGTAGTAAGCTCTGGTCTATCACTGTGTACTTTATAACACAAAGGATTTGGAGAATTTCTGCATTAGATCCCACACATTTTTTAAATCACAGGAAACCAGGAATTTTCGCGATTAAACACACAAGCCCAAATTTTCAAATCTCTTAATTTCAGGTGCCATACTTAAGCATCTAGTAAATGTCTGATCTCCCAGGAGTACTGAACAGTTAGGTAGAAGAATCAAATACTTTTACAGTGACTGTTTTATGTAATCTTTTTGGTTTGTTTGTTTTTCCCTCTACTTCGTATTTTTCATATTGAGAAATTAGAAAATTAAATTCTGGGTAATTTTTTTCAGTCTTTTTCACATTCTTTTCCCTTTTTTTTTTTCTTATAATCAAAATCAAATACTGTCCATATTAAATTTTTAAATTTGGAAATTAAAATAAAATGAAAACCCAAAATGAAACAGAAATCAGAGTTCTCTCTGACGTGACATGTCATGTCTTATTCTTACATTTATCAAGGTTTTTGTTCTCTGAGCTGCAACTCTGTGTTCTGAAATGTAAACAAGGTAAAGTTAAATCCTCTTCCCATTACTCTTCAAAGAGACAGGCATTTATGCATCCAAAACTTCAATATTGTGTACAAACAATTAGAAATGCAAATATGTCCCTGCAGTTGTGGGTAATTTATAGCTGCAATTAACATAACTATGGAAAAGATAAAAATGATACTGCACCAACTGTACCAAAAATTACCCAAAATCTGTGCAGTTGATTTTTTTTTTTGTTTGTTTGTTTTTGTTTTTTTTTTTACTTAGGCAAATACAAGTCTTTTCCCATGTTGTAGACAGACATATCATGTATTAGTGTCCACTGTTATCTCTCCCTTTATTAGCTGGACACCAGATTTTAAGGAAACTTTTACAGAAAAATGTGTTTGCAATCCTGTTCCTAATGTAGAAGTAAAACACAAGTACTTTGATTTCAGGAACTACTACACACAAGTTCTAGTGATTTGCTCATGAGTAATGGAGGCTTTTTTATCCTCTGTCCCCCTTTATTGTTACCTCTGTTCTTCTTAACTTCTTTTATCATTCACGTACCTGAAGGAAAACTGTTCCAAAAGCTCTTTCCTAGCATGATGGTCAGAAGATAACCTTTCAGCATAAAAATCAGGAAAGTTTTTTTATAACTGTATTTACATGTAGGGCTTTTTTTGTTTTGGTAACCAGAGAGCCATGTACAGGTCTAAAATCCCCTGGGCAGCAAATTGAGAGCAGGTTAGACATAAAAAGACATAAAACCCCCTACAGCTGTAATTTCAAGAATTATTGTCACCTTTCATTGGCTTTGATCAGCAGGACAGACTAGAGAACAAGGTGAAAAAATTCATGTGCTCTGTGGTGACAGTTA
Source organism: Lophotriccus pileatus (assembly GCA_035583135.1). Classification (NCBI taxonomy): domain Eukaryota; kingdom Metazoa; phylum Chordata; class Aves; order Passeriformes; family Tyrannidae; genus Lophotriccus; species Lophotriccus pileatus. The sequence continues at coordinate 25,248,663 of JAWWES010000011.1, read as the reverse complement.
AATGCAGGAAAGTAAACAGACATTTTATGTCTTCCCTGAGCTGCTGTTCAGTGTTGGAAGCACCTGGAATTTGTAGATAGTTCTCCTGCACCATGTGTTTTGAGATAAAGCAGAGTGTGATAATCCATAAAACTAAAAAAATTACTGTTTCAAATCAAAGACTGGTATAGGAGCCACATAAAGAATGGGAAGATTAAAAACATAAACAAAAAGAAATGTTGGTATGTACAGTTCAAGATGAATTAGAAGGTTTGTGAGATAGTGTAGGAAAGTGTCTGTAGAACATAATCAGAGTGATATCCACTGCAGTGAGGGGGAGTAGCATCGTGGGCATGGAGCTTGCAGGTGGAACATTCTAATTGCTAGAAATCAGTCACCACTGTCTGGTGAAGGTAAACACATCCTTGGTGAGTCATTGCTACACTGACTGACTCTGAAACACAAGACAGCTGGGGAAACACTGCTCTGCCAGGGCTGTCTATGTGTTTGTTAGCCTTTGTGAGTAATGCTGCAAAGGGGCCAGGTCTTGACCTGGTCCTGAAGAACGTGGTCAAAACTGAGGAAAGCTCTAAAGGCAATAGGGTTGCTACTTGTTGAAGAAAGGATTCCTAAATAGAGCATTTGAAAGATCCAGGACTGAAAACTTGTCAGTTCTATTTGTGTAAAGTCCTTCAGGGATGTAAGACACAGTTATTAAAAAAGGAAATGCTTTTTCCAAGTCACAAAAGCTGCATCTGACTTTTTGTCCTTGCACGATGGTGCACATGGACAAAGTTATTGTCAGTTACCTCTGGAATAAAAAATGCAGGCGGAAGTACAAGCCCTAAACACACCAATTATTGAAGTAAAACTTTAAAAGACAAGAATCCAAGCTATTGATGATCTCTTTTCCTGAATATAAAAGGCTTTCTGTAAAGTGACTGATTTTGCCTTTCATTTCGATGGCTGTTTATCAGTGTTCAACAGCACCATTTTCATTATCAAATTCCAGCAGACGGTGGCTTTGGCTCATCACCACGTCTCCTGGGTATTCCTTGGCCATGTGATCAAACAAGGCATATTTCTCAACTTAGCTCCTTTGATATCACATAAGGTATCATTCTTTGGAGTCATATTCTAAGTTGCAAGTTGATGAGAAAAAGGATTCAGCAGATGCAAAGCAGCATAGGTACCTTGACTTTGGTTTCAAGGATAAGATATTGCCTTGAAACCAATAAAAAAATTAGGCAGTGCTATCCCTGTGGCTATCACTCTTCTGTGTGCAGTTTCTGAACAGAATATCTTTCAGCTGAGGGGAAATTCTGTAAGGGGAAGTTTAGAAAAAACCTGAGACTTAGCTCAGTATGTACACAGACACTAATGAAAATCTACCTCAAGGTTATTTTGCTCATCATAGATTCTCTTCCCATTACATTTGCTTTCTAAGACTTTATATAGACTTAATTATTGTCCTGGTTCAGTAAAGTACATACACATTCAAAGCATGGCAGTAGCTCCATATAGAAAAAGAAATGTCATGAAGCTGTTGAGCTATTTTAGCTTTGTATCCACATGCATTCCAGTTTACAACCAACTGGGATCAGGAAGTGAAAATTAAAGAAAAAACTTGACTGTTAAACTAAATGTTATATAACAGTTCTGAGTCCATCAATCCAAGTTGTTAAAAGTGTTCCACCTCCTATTTTGACAGAGTTTGTGTACTGATGTGATTCTTATCCATGCTGGAAAACTTTGTAGCCCAAACCATGCTAAATGTTGTAGAACTCTATAGTCACTTATTCTTACTAACCAGAACTGAGTTTCTTGTTCTTTTCATACAAGACTATCATAAAAGCAGTGCCAAATAAAATAATTAGAACTTCACAATGATAAACCTTCTTGGAGAGTTTTCACTCCATGCCTACTACACATAGTATAGAACCCTAAGTAATATTTGCTTCACATGATAGACTTTCAATAATGTGACTTCAAAGATAAGGGGAAAAAAAAGAGAAGGAAAGAAGAAATCTAGTTCTTTCTGCTGGGAGTAGATATAATTTGTCTTAAAAGATCGTTCCATCAATAATATTCCATTCATGTTTTACAGTGAAGAATTTCATAATGTGTTCTTTGTTTGCAGTTCCTTGTTGTCTAAGAGGTAATTACTTCATAGGATTTTGTTGTTAGGGATGACTTGTGCATTACTGGAAGAAAAAGAAAATCTATCATGATTGCTCTTTGGCTTTAATTAAAAACTAGCACGTAGAATATTACATGTTTCTCACTTCATAAGAGAAGTGCAAATTATTTCAAAATGTTCTTGCACTTTGCACAAGCAATTACTGTTTGAACATGTTCTTTTGCAAACTATTCTGGAAAGGAAGAGTTGCTTGTATTATCCTGGAGCCACCAAACAAACGTTAAGGCTGCTTACCTATTTAAACTGTTACTGTCAGAATTTTGTTCTGACAGAAATGAATAACAGCTACATAGTTGAATGAATATACTTCATTTGTTGGACTATCTATGTGGTGACTCCAAAGGAGTCAAAGGTCCGTACATGTAGCCCTCAATGGCAGCTTTTTAAGTGCACCTTTAAATTAGCTGGAAGATCCGAAGTCACAAACAGGCTGCAGTGGCTCCTGGGAGGAGTGCTGTGTATTTTGCTTGTCTGAATGAACATAGCAAATATGCTGTTTGCATGGCAAGGAATCATCATAAGCTACTGTCAGAGGTGTCTCTGTGAATGACTGAGTTGTTACTCAGGTACATCTCAAACATTCTTTGTTTCAGGAATTCTAAGATGAAAACCATAAAACAGTGGTGATGTAACTGAACAAATGAACAACTAGGTCATGGGATAAATTTGGGTCAGAAGTTCTTCCCCCTCCCCCCCCTCCACCCCCCCCCTTTGTATTCAGATCTTTGTGTATGTGTCATATGCAGACATGGCTTTGCTGCTTCCTCCTCTGGAAATACATCCCGTGGAGATGTACCAGATGTGCTTGCTGTGATCCTACATTGTTCTTGTTTAAGAGAAGGAAGGTCTGTCTTCTTATCCTGCTTTTGGTATCCTGTTGTCAGCCTCTGTCCCTCAGGTTCTCAGTCTGCAAAATGAAAATGGTTTCATTTGAGCTTCAGTCATGGCATGTAACCTAAAATTTCCTAAATAACCCTGAAAGTTTGGCTATGTTGCCATCTGGTATCTCCAGTCTGAATTTTTGCTCTGTAGTAGAAAACAACCCTCAGAGATATGAAGGAAGGGTTTTTTTTAATATTTTTTCTGCATGTATCAGGAGGGTGGGCTCTTATTCAAACAGAATCAGTATATATATACACACCAATCTCATTAACTTTGACAAGTATTATAAACTGTAAATTACAGAGGACACAGGCAGACCTCTTCAAAATATAACTCTGTGTCAGCTTTTTGTTGTTAAAAGAAGTTTCAATAAATCCTGCATTGGGTGGGAAACTTTCCAAATGTAAACCAAAGAAAATACTTGCTTGTGCCCTTGGGAATCAATACTTTCAGATTTTATGCAGCTCCAATTAAAATATAGCACACAACAGATACTTTGGCTCAAAAAACTCAAAGTTTTTTATGTAGTACAGTGTTCATCCTTCTCTGCTGGCTTATTCATGAATAATGGATGTTTTATTTGTTATTTAGATAAACAGTTTTGTGTCTGCTCCACAATGTTCTGCTGTTCGTTCAAGTTGTCAGAAGTTGCCCATACTACGTGAAGTTAAACAATAGTTAAAATTAACAAGGTCTTTTGGCATCTCCAGGAATGAATGGGAAAGGTAGTGAGGGCAGAGCTTCTGAGGTGTGTCTGCTTACACTTGCTGGGGTTAGCAGCAATTTTGGTATCACGTAAGTGGACTTAACAATTTCTCATCTAGAATCTAAAAATTAAATACAGTTGCAGAGATAACACCTCCATCTGTTTTCTCTTTGGTGGGGAAGGAAATTATGTCAACTGTCTTCTGTCCATCTCTTGATAAGCTTACATGTACGCTTTTTGCCTGCATGCCATAAAGCCAGAAGAAGCATATTAAAATGGATCTTCGAAATAAGTTTTGTCTGCTTTGCTCACTGAACTGTCCATAAAAATGTTAGTGAAGCTGTGTGTGCTGTTATTAAATCACTTATATATCGGTCTAGCCTACGAATTTGGGATAATAAAGCAAGATTACTTTTTCAGAAACTCGTTAAACTTTACTGAGTTGCGTTATACGTGTAATAATTCTAAGTTTTCTACTGCAGAAGTAGAGATGAGCAGTTTGTTCCTCTGTGGTTTAACAGTTCCTTTATTTAGATGTATCTGGGTTTGCAACTGAGAAAGGAAGATACATGTGATTCCTCTACAAGCTTCTGAAAACCTGGAGCTTTCAGAAGATGTGGCTGCAGAGTGAGGTGAGGGCATGACTAGATAATGAAACTGAGCTGGAATGGGCAGCAGTGTCAGAATAGATGTAAGGACAGGAATTATTGTGGTCTGTGTCAGCAATTACGTTGAAAGCCCTGTAATGCACAGGCTGGAGCTGCCAATTCCTTCTGCTGTATCTTCACTGTTGCCTCCTCACACACAGACAGGGGCAGCACACACAGCCATGAGCCATCTCTGGTTTGCTGTGGAGACAGGGTTCCTATTGAAAAACTAGCACCCCTAAATTTAGAGCTGCTTTGTGAGTGCAGAACTTTTCAAAGTTTGGCCCTGCAATCCTTCGGGCTCTAATTCTGTAAAACAGGGTTAATCACAACAACTTTTTAACCTAGATTTTGTATTTTGAAGTCTTTGTGGCAGAGACTGCCTTTAATAGGGTTCCACTGTCAGTGAAAATATTGAGATGCCTCTTGATTAGGTGTAATGAGTAACAATCATACACACAATGCAAATATATCTTAAACATCTCTAAATTTCTCTTCCCTTCAGCAAAGGGAAAGCATTCCCTCCCATCTTTTGGGCTTTTTCTATTCTTACAGTTTGTTGGCAGGTGAAATGGTATTTTTTTTTGGTCAGATAAATTTTACACTTCTGTAAAACAGGACATTATAGCTTCACCAAAACATTTTCTTTCTATTACTATTTTGTTCACATCAGTATATTCCAAGCATCTTTTAATATTTTCTTCCTGCAGAGAAAACCCAAATCAAATCTACATGTAGTCACTCAGAGCAAATTGACTGGAAAATACCAGTTGCTGCTGTAGTTAAAAGTAATACTATGTTGTTATAGCAGTAAAGGGTAAAAAAATCTGCAGAGTAACTGAAAATGTGTCTCATGAAGAGCTGAAGGAAGTTATTTTGCAAATGTCACTCAAAAAATGAGCCTGTACCCTTTCTTCAAATATATACCTGATATTTCAAAACTCATTTATTATTAAAATGGTAGCAAATAACTAATGCCACTTATTGAAAAATGACTTGTTTTCATCAGAATCTGGAAATTATTATTGGTTTTGGTCTGATGCAAACAAAGTTGTTCTAACTTTATGTGTCTGTTACATGGAGCAAAATTTAACTGTATGAGAAACAAACATCTTGTATTCTAATTGAATTGAACAAATGTATACAAGAAATTCATTTCTTTATTATTGCTTTTTTCAGGAATAGTTGTCATATGCAGACATAACTTTTATTTCTCTTTCTCTCTGACAATTTCAGCTCCCCATCTCTGGGGAAATAAATCAGCAGAACATTGTCTGTGCTTTTTTAGAAGCTGGATCTGGGAGAAAAGAAGGAAATGCAGTATTGCTTCTGCTGGTTTAGCCAGCCAAATCCATTTCTTTTACCAATATTTTTTCTGATTCTTTAAAAATCTCTGTTGGCCTGCTGTTCCTGCGGCTTTCTGGCGTGGAACAGACACAAAACACGGCATTGCAGTATAGAGGGGCTCTGCTCCAGAAGCCCTGTTCCTTTCGGTGAGGAGCATTAGCTTTCTGGTTCGAGGGGTGCACAAGCAGCTAAGTCAGCTGACGATGGCTGCAGCTCAGCCTGCTGGCCATATTACCCCTGAATTTCCCCTGATACATGATCGTTTCAGCTTCGCCCCATGTTCTGTCTTATCTGTTTCACCTGACAGCTGCTGCTCTGTTGATCTTCAACACTTCCTGCCTGTGTAAGTTCTCAGCCTCTTTCTTCAGATCCCAGTAATCAAAATTCTGGCATTAAGGACCATACCTGGGGTCTCTTCAGCACTCTGGCTGTGCAGTCGGATGAGATGATCCAGCTCTGCCTGTGCCCTTAAGTTAGAGGGATATGAGGCAGGTCTTTGCTCAGAGGAACATGTAAGCTCACAAACAGGCATCCCTCATTCTTTCTCAGGGATTAGATTAATGAGACTAACAGCTAACAATTCTGATGGCTTTGCAATAGGTTTGTGTCCCTGGCTGGAGCACACCTCGTTCCCAGGTCCCAAGCAGGGAGAAGTGTGAGTTAGAATGCTACTTTGCAGCAAAGGACTTTTCTGTTTCTGTTCTTGTCTGGTCCATAAACTCTGCAGAGTCTTGTCTCATTCTACAGAAAGTTTACGTTTTTGTGCTCTTGGAGACAGGTAATATCAGCATTTCCTGTGTTTTTTTTTAGGATGGATCTTGCAATACAGCTTTGCTAAACTTCCTTGTGTTCGTGCAGTAATTTCTTGGGTGAGAAGTACTGATTATACTTAATTTGTGTTACTTTAGTTGTTGAATTTTTGTTCTTGAGTGAATACAAAAATTAAGACCAGGATGGACTCATTGGTAAGCTGACTTGCTTTGGCAGCTTTTTTTTTTATTGCACTTATGTAGAACTAATTGTACGGGGGTTTCTTGTTCTCTGGTACAAGTTTGCCTTCATTCAGGACAGCTGACAGCATGATGCAAAATGTCAGGAGTAATTAGTCAACCCATGCTAAAATCTTCCTGAGAGGTCATTGGTCATCCAAAGCAGCCATACAAGAAATACATAAGCATATTGTCACTAAGCTTTAGGGAATAAAGTGCTAAAGTAATCTGCGAAGATACACAGCCTATTTTACTGTACATAAGGGATACCTTTCAGTAGCCTCAATTCCCTTGAATCTGCTTCATGATTTTCTTGAAACACTTTTAGTCTCATGGGCTTAGAGTTCTGCCTTCTCTTTTACCACTGACTTGTTATAAGCAATCTTGATGCTAAAGCTTTTTTGTTTTCTCTAGTGGTTTTTATTTTTGAGAATGCATATGGCACTTCTGCTTGATGGGATGAAAGAATTCCCAGGGCAAATCTGTGCATATGCAAGTTCAAACTTTGGGTTCTGTGATCATTCATACCACTGACATTTCATTCTGTTCAACTTCAGGGAAATCCTATTTCAAATACAAAAGCAGGGTGAGAAAAGACCAGAGGAGAACTCATCTGAAAGCTGAGACGAATGTTTGTAGTGAAGGCCTTATACCCCCTTGTAATTTTACAGCACCAGCTTTAGGTAATGGGGTGTTATATTTTTGCACTTATAAAAGGATAATTGGCTATTCTATTTCTATCAAATACATTTTGAATACTGACAGTTATGAATTTACAGCTGTATGAGTCCACCTGTTCCTATTTTTTTTCCTGGCAACAGCAAATATTGGACTAGAAAGGTTCCCCAAAATTAAACGTTCGGCAGATCTTTGAACTCAAGCTTTTTCCACTGCTGCAATAATTTAAAGGGAAGATAAAAAATAGCTGGATATCTTCTTTATATTGCCCTCCATCTTCTACTTTTCTAGTCCTTGCAAAGGATTTGAAGCCTTTAGATGCTGCTGCTGTCTCTCTTGAGACATTCTCCTGGCCAGGTTTTTCTGGGAGCATTAAGTGATGCCCTTGGATGTCCTGGGCTAAGAGAAATGTCCGTGTGCTTCCTAAAACCAGCCAGTTGAAAGGCTGCTCTACTGGATAGGATTGAGGCAAAGGAGATTTTGTTAAGACTGTTTGACTGCATCCACTTTAGAGATTGCACTGGTAAAATAGTTTGTCAGGAACAGTTTGTTATAGTGGCAGCACCACAGAACAATCCAGATACTACCTACAGACTGCAAAAAAAGGGATTCTTAATACAAGCAATTGAAATCCTAAATTAATTTCTAAAATAAAATATGGTAAACAGCCTGCCTTAGTGCACCATACATTCATACTGATAGTAACAATAATCCTAAAAGCTATGCTATTGAACAATTAAATTCCAACATTCCTGATTTTAAAACAGTTAAATAGCTGAAAGTCAAGGAAGTACAAAATTGCTGGGGAGTTTCCTTTCAGCCAGGATGAAATTAAGCAGGTTACTCTGAGAGCTGGTTGAAACCATAAGTTTAATTAATTAACAGTTCAGGGCACAAGACTTCTGATAAAGCAGACTCTTTGTGGAAAAGAAAAAAACAATAATAAAGTGAATTTTTATTCTTCCAAGAAAATTAATTAAGTACTGGTTGCTTTTAATGGGTTTTACCCCTGCTGCCTGGCCCATCCTTACCTGATTTGCTAATTAGACTACATGTCATCAAGAGATGATCAAGTCTCCTTGTGAAAGGAGTCCCTGCAGAGACTGCCTGACTGCCTTAGGCTGGAAGTTCTCAAAAACAGTTAGAAAGAGTGCTGAAAAAAAAAAAAAAGATTTGAGCTCAGGAGAAAGCAAAATGACTGAGTACAAAAGGAACATGGATTTTTGAAGCAGTTAAATTACTAAGATGTGGCTATAATTGTAATATTTTATTAACCTTCTTACTATACAGTGAATTTTCTTTCTTCATCATCTTTAAAGATACTAGTCTGTGTTCATTAAAGCCAATGAATAAGCTTTTATGGGCCAAATTTGTAAGGTTGTTTTGACAGATAGATTCCTGTCAGAATTAGGCTCCTAAATGCTATTTAAAGTCTCACTAGGTAGTAATCTACATCCCTAAGCAGTTCTAAAAGTCATCACATAATCATTTTCATTAAGTCTGTGATCAGGTCTTCATCATCCAGGCTAAAGGAAAGAAAGGTTTGGGTGATCTGAATAAAGCACAGAATATATGTAATTTAGACAGCAGGAAAATACAGCGGGAGCTCCTGAGTTCAGCTGTGATGTTTACTTAGTTCATATACACTAAGACCCTTCAGAGATTCTTTTCATCTTTAAAACCTTTCAAGTTTGTTTGGCTACTATAGAAAAAACTGGTTTAAAATGAACTTGATCCATAGAAATCCAGCAGCACCTGTGGATGCCAGGTAGGCTTCAGTCTGCAGCAGAAATTTATGGGCAAAGCAGTGTATGGGGGACAAAGGAAGGCTGAATTCTCTTTGAGCTCTGTAGTTGGGGTGATGGTTCCAGCAACCTTTTTTCCTTTGTGAGCTAAATCCTTAATGTTATTATTAAAATTAGTGAAAAATGAGTATTCAAATAAGCATTTGTAAGTTCACAAAGAATTGTCAGGTGTGGTCAGTGCATGGTCAGTCATGTCTCAGAAAGGACTGTAGCCCAAAGTAAGAATATTGGAACAATGCAAAGATATCATTTAGTCTTCTCGTGAAACCCTTTCAGTCCGCTGAAATGTGCAAACCTAGGAATTCTTGAACTGGAGACAATATCTTCCTGCTTCATGACTCTTGAACAAATCATAAATAGAAAAAACCCCATCCATCAGCTTCTTTTTGAGCCCTTTGAGTTTTTCTCTGTCTTTGGAAACCTCACCCATGGAATCATGCCTGGAACTAGCTTTTCCCCTGGTGACAGGAAAAAGAAATGTGGTGCTACAGCCACCACCAGAGTGACCAGTTTCATGTTTCAGGTTCTATGACCTCTTAGCAGGCCTGTGCTGGCCACAGATTTGTCCTGTTTCTGTCCCTTGGTGTCTGTTTGTCCCATGGGGTAGTCAGGCAGGTCAAGGAATCTCTGTCAGGTTGAACTTTGGGACAGCTACTGAAAGCAAAGATTCTGCAGAAGTGCTGGACTTGATCACCTCCTAGACCAATAAAATTAAAGCATTATTGAAACTCCTTGGAAGGCAATATTAAACTTTTTCTATTAAATTGAACTCCTTGGTCAAAGAAGTGGAAGATTCAAAGCAGACAATGTATCAGTGGTTAGAGAAGATAATTATCCTTGAGGCAGTAAGAGAAAAATCATAGCAATTGAAAACTTTTACCCAAGAGAACAAAACTTTTCCTATTAGAAAATCTTCTAGTAGTGCCTTAGGGATTAGAAAAATCAAGTTCAAA
>JAWWES010000011.1:25227220-25238377 GCA_035583135.1 Lophotriccus pileatus | reverse complement strand
TTACCCAAGAGAACAAAACTTTTCCTATTAGAAAATCTTCTAGTAGTGCCTTAGGGATTAGAAAAATCAAGTTCAAAAACAGAATAAAGATAATCATATGCTTCTCTACACTTTATACTGTGTGATCCTGTAATACATTAACCCTTTTTTTTTTCCCCCAGTCATACATTTAACAATGTGTTAAGCTGCAAGTAGGGTTGTTTTTCTTTTCTTCTTCCTTATGGATTTTTTTTGTTGTGTGGGGAAGAGGGAGTCGTGCACACATAAGGTGTGCAGTTTTAGCATTCCATGTGAAAAGTGATCACATTGAGATATGGTTTGGATATTCTGATCCTGATTCTCTGCCCTCTGTGCCAGTTTTGTATGGGTAGCTAAACAGTGATGCTCTCACACTGTTGGGGTCCCTTCAGGTCAATGTGCTTGAACATCTGTTATCCTCATGTTGCTGAGTGGTGCTCTTTTGCTTTAGTGAATACTATTTAAGTTTTTTGCTTTGCTGATGATATCATCATGTCATGTAGTGTCCTTTGAATTGAAAGGCTACTCCTGATCAAGCCAGTTTGTCAATTGGTTCCAGTTGTTCCACATTGCATTTCCATTACTGATCAGTTTGTGCATGGAATGATTTCCAGCTCTCCATAAGAAGATCTGGTTAGGGATGTTCTTGATTTTTTTTCTTTTTGTTCTGAAGAGCAATTTTATCATCGTGGCTGAAAAAGTTATCATGTATTTGTTCAGGCATATTCCCACGTTCATGTTTTTAGCACTATCATTCTGATTATTTTATTCTGTCCCTTTGGATCACTGGCTTAACCCTAAAAAAAGACTTTTACAGCTGAGTATTAATCACCAAATTTATGAAGGCTTTAGAAGCATGAAGAAAGCAGGAAGAATTGGGTACCTTTGGAATTTATATTGCACATTTGTCTAGATCTTCACCAACAAACTATGTTATTGACCTGTATTATTGAAAGGTAGCTTCACATCTCTGTTTGCTTCTTAATGTGCTGCTGTACCAGGGCTTACAAGGAAGTATTACAGCTGGTAACTGGGCTCTCTGGATATTTTGTTTGGAATCCTAAAACTTTAGGCAAGTCCTGCCTTTTTATGGTCACATACCAAGCTTCAGGGATCTGCTGACTGTGAGAGTGTCTGCCATGGGATTAGCTGCAGTGTCTTCAGACAACTGCTGACCAATCTTAATGTTTGGTTGTCATGAGAAAATGGAAAAAACCCACAGAATTATTTCATTTTCAGACCAGAGATAAGTAGGAAGGAAAAATATGATCCTGGTACTTAGTAATACAGTGGAGGTGTCTGCAAGGTGCAATTTTCCCTCTCAAAATAAGTAGCTCCAAGTAATGCATAATAAATATGAGTGTGAGCTGTGAAAGTGATGAGAGCACTGTTGAATTAATAAGGATCCTCTTTCCCTGTAAATTTGTTTCTCTCATTATTTCATTCTTTCACTTACAAATCACAGGATGTTTGTTAAATATTCTCTTATTCAAGCACAAGTAGCTTATCAAATACCATACCTAACATGCCTTGTGGTCTTTTCTGCATCTGAGGCTTAGCATAAGAAATGTCAGAAGAAAAATTGCTTTATGTTAGACTTGGGGCTAGAAATATAACAGGCTTTCAGTAATGATATATGATCAGAATTATGCAAAGATGATGAAAAGATCTCAGTGGAATTCTGTTCAAAAATGTTTCCCTTATGGGAGCATCCTATGAAACCAATTAAGAATAAACCCAAGAGGATTCTATTGAATTCTTTCCAAAGAGCTACTGTATGTAATAAAGAGCAATTGCTCTTTTTGTAGGCTTTTTTTTTTTTAGATCATCCTTCAGAAGATCATGAATAATTATACCTCTGCTAGCAAATCTCAGAGGCTGGTTTTAAAAATCTGCAAGAATTTCCCAGAGGAATTAATTTCTGTAGGTTTGTTTTGTTCAATATGATCATATTCTTTTGAACAATTACTCATTTCTTTTGTGATACTTTTGAGAATTGAGTATTTTCTCATAGGCTACTTTCAAAATTTTGGTTCCTTCAGAAATCCACCTCATGTCTATACTTGGAAAACTCCCTCTGCTGTAACATACACAAAAAATTGGCTGGCTAATAGCCAAGATTGATGGGCTACAATTTTTATTAAATTTCTAAGAATTTCTAGTATATCCCAAAGGTTGTTTGTAGTTTTCTCACTTAGTCATCTGATATAATCCCTGTTCTCTGTCTGTTCTTTTATTAGGATTTTGCTCAGTACAGTTCAAATCTGGGTGCCAGTAACAGCGATGCATTAATTAGCCTGGTGATGGTTAAGCTGATTTGTCCAGGCTTGTTCCAGTAGCTCAGCACAGTTCCCTGTGCTGTGCCATGCAAACATACCCAGGGAGCTGAGCCCTGGAGTGACTTCCATGGGACATCACATGTGGGCAGCTCACTGGCACTGAAGAACTTGACTGGTAGCTGCATCTACTTGTTCTGAAATGTCCCTGTGCTATGTCTGTGAGTCTCTGCTCTTCCTGATACAAAAGCTTTTATAGGGCAAAAGGATTAGGTGTTTTTCCAGTGGTTAATAGTTTTTATCTGGAAATACGGTAGTTGGAAGGAGTAGTTTAAGTCCTGGTAGCTCCCTGGGGAGGAGGAAGCTTTCCTAAGGCAAGCTGTCCTAAAGGGTTAGGGTCTACCCTCATTTCCTGCACATTTTCCCAACTTATTCTATTACTTTATATTCTATATAACTTTTATTGTTAAGGATATATTTCTGGTAAAATCAGTTCTTTATGTGTTCTGATTTGTATAAAATACACCCTTAGGGGACCTCAGTCAAGCTTTGCTGCAGAGTAACTGGAAGCTTGAGCAACCCTTATTGTCACCTTCTGTTTCAGGTTACTTATTTGGAAAGCTTGAGTAACTGTGGATTTAACACTGGAGGTCCTTAGAAAAGACAAGCTGAATGGCACACTTAATAGAATGAGGAACTTATGGAATGTGTAAAATACTATCACTAGAAGACTCAAGTGAGATTTGAAATATTTCTGGACTACCTGCTTCTCTACTGTACACTGGCCAAAATAGGCTACACTTCTTAATGTATTTATGTAGCCAAGGAGCATGACTAGAGATACAAGTGACATTAATCTAAAGAGAAATGAAGAGTTTAAGCAGTCATGATCACAACAAATATATGATAGAAGGAAGATGAAGTTAGTCTCATGTGCTAGGACTTGGTGCAGAATAAGTCAGGAGATGCTGCTTTTTGAGGCATTAAGGGTCAACAATCCCTCTGCAGAAACAATAAAGTAGGCATGCTATAAGTATTCCATTAAAGTAGAAAATAAACCTTTCCTTGGCTTGCCAAAAGAAGCAGTTAGATGTAACACAAAGACTCATTGTTTTCTCACATTTGTGAAAGCTGAGTAGCTGGAAGAAGACTTGGCAATTGAATAGCCTCTTCATGTAACTCCTTGAAAGTCAATCACAACGCTTGTAAACTGGAGTTGGACAAAATGAATGCACTTAAACAATTGCTGGTGCCTGCCAACCTTAATCAGGCAGCATCGATCAGTCGTACACTAATTATTGTAGTTAGTCACCCAGTCCTCGTGCCACCTCCCTCACAGACCCTGCCTTCATATTGTCCTTTTAACCAGATTCTCCCTCCATTCCCTCAGTATCCCACCTCCTTTTCACTCAGACCTCTGTTCTGTAAACTGCCACCTTTTCATACGAATACCTCTTTCTTTGTATGCTCTTATGGTTTCATGGTAATGTTCCCTCATTCTACTGGACACCTCAGCTCAGAGATAAATTAAGTCAAGTTAATGAACCATTCTGTGGTAACTCCCAAAGAGTGGAACCACCTGAGCATAGTGCTCCTAGCCTTAGAGAGACATAGGTGTGACCCCATTTTGAACATGCTTTGGAATAAGGGGAGATACATGAAGCCAAAACCAAGGCTCATGCTTTGTACTGGCTCTTCCATGAACCTTATCACTGTGATGAGCTCCTTTCAGTCACAGCTCCCCTTTCTCTTTGCTGTAGAAAAGCAATCACTATTAAGGACCTGATGAACTAGAGCTGCCTCTCTGTCTGTAGCTTAATTGCATGTCAATTTGTAGCCTTTGCTCTGAGCAGATATGTTAGAGAATGAGACACCTGCAGTGTTCCTGAAAGAACAGGCCAGGCCAATGTACACCCTGCTCGCTGAGCCATGGCTGTGACCAACATGGCCAGAGAATGTCACAAGAGAGCTGCTCCCAGGGGTGGGCTGGCTGTGCAGCACACACAGACCTCCTCTGGGATGCCTGCCTGACCTCAGTGTGGCTGCAGGAGGCTATGGCATGTTTGGGAATGGTTAAAGCAGACCTGTTGTAGTGAATGTACCTCAGTTGGTACCTCAAGGCAAGTTGGAAGGAATTCCTCTTTTAACTAGCAGGTTTTATGCTAGGGATTTGTAAAAAAAAAAAATTGATTCTGAGAATAAGTGTTTCTTTCAGTTCAGTATTTACTGGCCTTTTGTCTAAGCCTGAAACAAGTTAAGTGTTATGTAAAGGGAAAAACAAAATAACATCTGTGAGGGAATTATAATTCTAAAAGAGGCACCTGGTTCTGAGGTGGATATACAGTGGAAAAAAATGTTCTTCTTTGTCTTGCTGACACTTCTAGGAAAAAAAATAGTTGTTCTGTTTGTCCTCCAGCACTTTATTGAACCAGAACTTCAGAGCCTGGTTCACTTCGAATTCATGCTAAATGAAGCTTAACTTGTATTAAGAGCAGCTAGATAGCATGACAGAAATTTCAACTGGTCCACAGAACCTGACAATGGCTCAAGTAGCAAACACTGGCAAAGTTTGTGATGCACTCCAGAGATTTCAATTCACTTCCTAGGGACACTGCCCATGAATCACTGCCCACAAAAGCAGAAGCCTGTCTCTGGATATCAAACCCCCTTTACAAGAGCCAAAGGATGTTTTAACAACAGTATCAGTGAGGCACAATGCACAAATATTTTCAGAGAAGCACGTTACAGAATATGGAAGAAAAAAATCTGGCAAGTATTAAAAACCAGCCTGACAGCTTTTAAATGCTAGGAGAATATTTTTAATAGTCAGCTCTTCATTTCTGAAGATATTAGAGGGGCTTTTGATGTCTTGGATGCTCTAGGGGATTTTGTAGACAGCACTGAGCCTGAGCTAATAAGCTGTGTAAAATACAAGGTGAATGTGGGGAGCACTGTAGAGATACACAGCCTGACTTTATACCTAAAGCAGCTCAGGCACAGCAGCCTGGACTAGACCCAGTTCAGTGCTCTGCAAACACAGCTGCTCAGCTTCTTGGCAGACCATGGAGTTAGTGCACCTGCATTCCTTTGACAGCACACCTGAGGTGTTAAGCCCTCTCCAATCCATCTGCCTTTGCATCAGACCATCCTGGGAGCTGCTTCACCTGTGGTACTGTTTATTCACAGATAAACTGCTGAAGGATTAATCTTGAGTTGATTGCACTTGTCAAGTCAGAGAGGCTAATGAGTGGCTTACATTCCCATCTCATCCTTTGTACCAAAAGATCCAAAATACTTCACAGAGTTAACTAATCAATATATAAAGTGCATTACACAACAACACGTGTTTTGTTTCATCTAGTTATTGATCTTTGCTTGTTGACTGAATAAGAGCCTTATTTTAACGCTAGATGTTTACTCAGAACTATAGGGGAAGAAGGGAAGAATAGTATATGAAGAGACACAAATTCCACTGAGGTAGATAAACAGAATCTGATAACTCCATCTGATACAGTGCCTAGTTTGGATTCTTCAGGTTCTAAAAGTCCACAAGTCCAGTATTTTGCTTACACAGGTTGTTAAAAAAAAACCCACAAAACAACCAAAACAGAAGCAAGTGTATTGATAGGTGAAATCCAGATATTAGGGAAACAGTGTGAGTTCTTTCATTCAAGAGCTTCATGAGGGATCTCATCAAAGTATATAAATATCTCAATGGAGGGTGCAAAGAAGAGGGATCCTGGGTCCTTCCAATGGTACCCAGTGACAGGACAGAAGGCAATGGGCACAAAGTGAAACACAGGAGGTTCCCTCTGAACATCAGGAGACTTTTTTACTGTGAGGGTCGTTGAACACTGGCAAAGGTTACCCAGAGAGGCTGTGGAATCTGTTTTCTTGGAGGTATCAAAAACCATCTGTATGTGGTGTATGCAGACTGTTTGAGGTGTAGGGGACCCTGCTTGAGCAGGTGTGTTGGTCAAACTGACCTCCAATGGTCCCTTCCAGACACAACCACGCTGTGTTTCTGTGATATGTGATTACCTATGGAGACCCAGGGCAGCAGTAGTAAAATAGTAAAATGCCAATACCACAAATCTCATGAAAGTTTTTTGCAGTTAAAATGTCACTTTTTAGAAATCTCAGAATCTGTTTTTCCTAAAGTAAAACTGGTATTTATTTTTTAAAAACAAAAAAACAATGCAGTGGTGTAAAAAAACAAAATCTGTAAAAACCACAATGCTTTCTGTGTATAAATGTCATATAAATGCAGAGTGGTCTCAGATTTCACACATGTTGTTGCACTTCTCTTGCTCTGTGTATGGATTTGCTGAACACACAATTGCTTTCCTTGACTGTGCATATGAGCAAAAACTCTTTGCTTGGACTAGGTCTGAATGCTCAATAATTTTATTTTAAATTGGAGAACATTAGTTGTTATTGTAACCTGATTTGCACGAAAATAAGTACAAAAGAATGCAGCAATCCCTGTATTTAAGACCCCTATTTTTTCTGTGATTATACAAGGGCCTGAGAATTGGAGAATTTCCCAATTTAGAGGCCAATTAGCAAACCTACATTTTAACCTTTATTGGTTTCAAAACCTATATTAATAGTTGTGTCCAGTGTCCAAAGCAAGGCTGAATCTTGTTTGTCAGCACTCTAGCAAATCATTCCTACTCTTTTACCCTCCAGACTCTGATTTATTGTTTGTTTCTTCCTTTACTGCTCCGTCATCCATCTCTGCATTTACAGCCAGCCATTCACTCCTCTTACCTGTGATGGTCTGGTTGAAGGCTTTGTAATATCTGGTTGCTGGTCCTGAACCTTCTCCCACAACTCAAACTGCTGCAAATGGTGGGATGACAATGTTTATTCCTTCTTTTCACCTCCAGTATTAGCAGACTTTCCAAGGAAGAACAGGTTGCCTGTCAGTTCATGGGCCTGGGTGTGTGTCTGTCCTTTGGGTATTGGTTTTCATCACACAGAGTTTCTGAAGCAGCTGCTGAACAAAGATGATATTTCTGGATGAGGCAGTCCAATGATGGCCAAAATGGATTTCAGAGAGTGATTGTTCAGTGTCTTGTGAAAGCCAATCTACATGAAAGTGCCCCAAAACGCAACCACTTCCAGAATACAGAGTAGACACGTTTGAAAATCCTAGCTAATTTCTTGCTCTGTCACCCTCAAATGAAGGTAGTAGTTAGGTTTAATTTTCCCTGTGATAATTATTCCACTTAGAATGGATGTATTTACAAAATAGTACAATAAATACCTGTTTTCACTGAAAATCAGCAAGTAAAATAACTTGTGTGTAAGCTAGACCTTTGAGACAGCATAAATAAAATTGATGCTTCCTGCCTTAATAGGCTTTTTGCCTCAACAATTATTTTGACTAAATGCCTCAGCTTTGCCTTGGCATTTACTTAAGCAGCAGAGGACACATATTCTGCAACAATACTCCAGTCTCTGAACGAGGTCCCTCAGTTATCCTAAATGGGACTGAAACCAGCTGTTTAGGACAAATGACATTTATTTATTGTGGAAAGAAACCTAAAAAAGACAATGTTGCCATTAAACTGAAGAAATATATGGGACACAGATTTTGAACTCAAACTTCTGTGCATGCTAATTTCAGAATTTCTGCACTCCTTTCCCAATTTCAAGTGTCTCACCAATCCTGTGGTTGTTCTCTTCTAACCATGTAGGATGGCAATGCAATGCCGGTGACTGACAGCTTTGTCCTTAGATGTAAGCTCTAGTTCTTACCTTTTACCTGTCTCAGAAGTATTTTAGGTTTAAAAAAAGAAATAAGAACATCACATTGAGTGATCTCAGAAACACAGTTGTACTCTTTCACTAAATGGTAAATTTCTGAAGGTTTTGCTTACATTTCTGCATGAACTCTGTTTTAAGGATGATGTTTGCAATAATGTGCCTAAATATCTTCTTCCTCCTTTTACCCATGATTATGTTCAGGGAAGTTATAGTTTTTTCTTCATTTTTTAAGGTCATAGTAGAAAGACATGTTGAACCCTCTAATTTAAAACACAGGGAAAAAAAATACCTGCTTGTCCTCACTCCAAGGTCTGTAGTGATTTTTGTATCTAACACACATCTCTGTCCATGTCTCTTTGTAATGCCATTAGCTTTACAGCACATGACATTTTACAAAGTCTTGGGAAATTTGGAGATAGCTGAGTGTTAATTTCATTTTACAAGAGTCATTTACACAGATCAATTTTTCTCTCTGAACTCCTGCAGCAATTTTTATCACTTGTATATGTTTGTAAATCCCTTTTTGGTAGTGGCTTCATTTGAGGACACATTTCTGACTGAGAAGTTAGTAGGATTCACGCAAGTCCCACTGAAAAATTTGCTGTCTCTAGGAGCTTCCCTGCTGGAAGGCACTCTCTGATTCCCTTGGTGAGCTTTCCCCTAAGTCCTTTCATGCAGAAGCAGCCAGGGTTACTTAAAAACTGCCTGTGGTCTTATTTACTAGTCTGTCTCATTTTTGTTGAGAAGCATCAGAATGTAACTTTTTTCTTGGGGAGAAGCTTTTGGTGACTCCAGGAGCAGAGTACAGTACTCTGCAGAATAATCTTCATCGTGACAGGGAGGCACCCATGAATCTGTTGGTCCTAAATCTGTTCCTGCTTGTGTTTTTCTTCCATCTCATATGTGTAATAGTATATCATTAGATCCAATACACCTTTTTGAAAACATTGACATCTGTGAACGTTTGCCTGTATGTGATCCATTAGTACATCGTAGAATGGTTTGGGTTGAAAGGGACCTTAAAGATCATCCAGTTCCAACCCCCCTGCCAAGGGCAGGGACACCTTCCACTAGGCCAGGCTGCTCAGAGTTGCATCCCACCTGGCCTTGGACACTTCCAGGGATGGGGCAGCCACAGCTTCTCTGGGCAAACTGTTCCAGGGCCTCACCACCTTCACAGGGAAGAATTTTTTTCCTAATATCTAATCTAAACCTGCCCTCTGTCAGTTTGAAGCCATATGTCAGATAAGAGCTAAATGCTAATTTCTGTCCCTTTCTGTAACTGCTACCACCTTACCATGCAGTTGATCTTGGGACTTGGACCAGCTCCTTGTTTCATGTTTTCAGGGTGGTAGATTGTCATAGCACAAGCAATAACTTGCAAATAAATGAAAAGGCCACTTGTATCAGTTAACTTTTAACTTTCTTCTTTTTTTTTTTTCCCCCCAGCCTACCTTATGTGTAACTCAGAAAAAAAAAAGCTTAAGTTTTGTGCATCTGTGTTAGGGGGTTTTCACCTTTCTAAACTGGGGAAGATGTAGCAGAGTGTTTGACTTTTTGAGATGTCTTATTAAATAGACTAAGCCATTATGATTTGCTGAAGATTTTCTAAATTCAGGAATGATGATCATGCAGGTTATTAGAAAACCTGAAAAGGTAACAAAGGCTTTAAATTATGAATAGAATGAAATAATAAATTGTTTCTATTCATAAAACTATAAGTAAAAATTATTTTCTGTTATATAATACAAAATAACTTTTTGCAGAGGATTATGGAAACCTTAAAGACCAACTAGTTCATACTTCTGATTTTCCAGAAGCTCTTTGAGAAATCTCTAAATGGAATGTATGACAACAGTATGTCTTAGTTATTAGCCAACACTGTTTTTTCCCTTATGTATTTATGAATAATCACAAAGGGAGGAAAATCACACGGTGGAAAATTTTAGGCTCTTCTTCTACAGCACCTGTGACTCAGTTTTTACCTTTGAATCACCACAATTTCATTTTAAGTCATTAGGTCTATACTCAGGACTTCTGAAAAGCCCATCCTGAGTTCTGGATAGTGCAAGCAGCTCTTTATGTTTCTAGAAACAAAATACATGGTGCAATCTTTGCGTGCACTTTCAGGTCCTTGCATTTCATATTAAGAGAGAGTGCCAAGTAGGGCTAACGTGTGATACAATTTTCTTTCTTTCCTCTTTTATCAACTAATGACACACAAAAAGTATAAGCCTGGATTGCGCTGAAGGAGGAGGGGAGAGGGAAGGCAGGCAGGCATTGCTCTCTGAGGAGGGAAGGATAATTGGATTTAAAATTTGGATTTTTCTATTAAGAAAACAGCCTTGGAGCCATGCAGGCTGGCTCAGTCTTGCTGGTGGCACACTCAGCACAGCCACTCCTAAGTAATATTTCAGACCCTCAGGAAGTTTTAATATTAAAGAGTGAAAATGACCAGATTTAATCACATGTTATGCTAAAGGGGATAACCTTTCAGGACTGCAGGAAGTATTATTTAAATATGCCTTCTTGGCCTTCCTTAGGTAATGAGGAACTGGAACTTTATACAAAAGTCATGTTTATATGAATTTGGAGTATGAGGGATTTATGAAGGCCTGGCTACTGTAAAATTCATTCCTCCTGTAGGCTGTTAGCAGCAAAAATTAAATGATGGACCAGTAGATATCAAGAACTATGGGGCAAATCCCTTAAGCTTATGTGTGTAATGCTATTAGCTTAACTTCTGTAATAATACAGCTGTGATATTCTTCTAAACTCAAAAATTGTACACAAATAGACCAGGTGGTGATTGGACAAGGGTTGGACTTGATGATCTTTGGATTTTTTTTCCAAATTAAATGATTCCGTGATTCTGTGAAGACAAAGTTTAAGTTATTTTATAGGCTAGTTGAGGCAAATCTTCCAAAACATATTTGGATATATATTTCTCCTCTTACATATAAAATGGATTTTGTTATACAGTCCCAATAACAGGTCAATAAGATGTTAACATTTAATATGTCATCTGTTTATTCATATTCAATTTGCTCTCAGTCATTACATATTTTGACTTGCAAGAAAGTTGTGT
>JAWWES010000011.1:25168158-25227120 GCA_035583135.1 Lophotriccus pileatus | reverse complement strand
ATTTAATATGTCATCTGTTTATTCATATTCAATTTGCTCTCAGTCATTACATATTTTGACTTGCAAGAAAGTTGTGTTTAGTAAGACTTTTTTAGGCTGCACATTTATAGAGAAGTATGATAATGCTTTATGACACTTTGTATGTACTGGACCTTAATATGTGCAGATTTTTGACTGATAAATGTATAGGCAAAGTTATTTTCAAAGTATATGCTTTCTTCACTGTATATACTACATTTAAATAGCAGTTAGAAAAGTATTTCTGTGTTCTTTGCACTGGGGGGAGTTTGAAGTTTCCAAAACTCCAGCCACCCATGGGATGCTCTGCCACTGAAATCAGGAATGCAAAATCTACTGCTGCTTTTAGCATTTGTTGTGTTCAGCCCAGCCCAGCAAGGGTTGGAGATAGTGGTTTGGATGTTCAGGTTAAGCTTTTGCTTGTCACTGAGACTTCTGAAGTGGGAGATGAACCCTTCTGAAAATTCAAAAGAGATGAACTGCATCTCAGCTGAATTTGGGAACTTAACTACATGTGGCTAACGAAGTGTCTGTGTTGAGTTTTTACTGGTTGTGACTTGTAGATCATACCTGATGTAATCAGTGCAATGGGCTGTTAAAGAAACTAAGGAGCCAACAGGGAGGGGAGCTTTAGACAGAGCAGAAGGCAAGAAGCAGTCATGTGTATTCCTGTATGTGATGAGATCCCATATATCACTTACGTGTGCTAATGCAATTCATAGGCAGGTGACTCAAAATTATGGTTTTTTCCCTTTGTCCTATTTCACATTTTATGTGTGTAATACATGGCATATTCATCCTTCTCTTTAATATTCTATCATCTTTTATCACACCAAAAATGAAGTGTGAAAATAGACGGCTATTAAATGTAAATATCAACAGCTCTTCAAAAAGTTCCCTTTCCCTTGCTTCCCTTTCCCTATTTTCAGTGGCAGGATGAAAAGTTATGCAGATGTTCTGAAACTAGACTGAGTCTTTTGACATATGGCATATTCCTCCCCAGGAGTTAGCAAAAGAGCTGACAGATATGAACCACATATTTAACCTTTGCCACCAGAGGCATGTCAATGTTTAAGGGTTATTGTTCAGGAAATGAGAACATCCCGATAATTGGTGAAATAAAGATTACGGAACATTACCTTTTATGTGAAATTCTAAAATTATATTTATTGGCCAATTCACAGAAAGTGCCATAGTGACCACAAAAATGAACCTGGCTTTATACACGTACAGGACGAATTTTAAAATAACAGATTTATTTCGATTATGCACTGAATCAGTCACGTGGAAAACGTATGGATATTAACAATGTTGAATTCAGAAATGACTGTGCAAATTGGCATGGCTTTTTGAAAGACACCACTATGCAATGGAAGGGGTTTTGTACAACTTCTTCCCACTATATGTAAAGTTAAGTTTCACGTACTGTATATTATGTGTCAAAATCTACTGTACATTTTCATATAGAAAGGGTTGGTTTGTTTTTTTTTTTTTTACACAGAAGATTTGTATCTGTTCAAAAATAATTTCATATTCACCTTTTTAATTGCATATAGTAATTTAATTCAACATACTGCATAAATGGTATAGATTCATGCTTTCAGAAATGCAATTAGCATCTGCAAAAAGACATTTCAAGATGTGGTTTATGGTTGTTTCACATAACCATTAAGATATTTCACATAAGAGCTGAACTGAAGGGTCTGTTGGTTTGAGACATATTTAAGGAGTCACAACCATACAGCATATCTTTATTTGAATCCCTTCTCTGGTATATTTTTATTATCAATAGAAGTGGCCACAACTACACAGAAATTGGACTGCTAGGAAGCAATCCCAAGCTACAAAATACATGCTACCAACTGCAGTTACTGCTCCTCAACAAGAACTAATACACCAACATGGAAGCAATCCAGGAAATGATGAACTGTTCTACATTTTTGCAGGCAGATGAAGTATCACTTTTACTGTCAAACTATGATGAAATATGAAATAGAATTGTCCCAGCCAACTAGAGCACAGCTATTATATTCAGCATGATGAGAATTTCTGACTCTTCAAAATCCTACACTCTCTGTAACATATAAAATGTTTAATTATACAGTAATATAATATGGTTAATTTTAATTAGAACAACCCCTTTCACCGAAATGCAGCAATACTCAGGGTGAATGTCTGATTCCTGCTCTGCTGCTCATCACATTTTAAGTCATGTTTTAACAGTCCCTTGCTCAGGAATTACTCTTCTTCTCCCTCTCCCTTTGTGTTGCAGCCTCCTCACCTTGCAAGGCTCATTCATCTTCCCGCTTAGTCTATTAGACTTTGGATACTCTTCAAGCAATGGCTCGTTTTGGAAAGGTGAGCAGAGGAGTGGCAAGTGACCTAAACCCTCTGATAGCAATTCATCTCTTCCTACAATGCAGTTTGCACAATGCTGATTGACACCTGCTGGGGACAGAGATGTGCCGAGGGAAGTGCAGAGTTCCCTAAAGTCAGCACTGGAAGCCTTTGTGTTCCTGCTCTCCCTTTCACACCAATCCTTGCAGACAGAGCAAATGAGGACGATGGTTTTATTTCCCTGGGGTCTTAGTGACACAGTGGGCCTTTGAGCACTAGGATTTCAGTTCTGGGTACACAAGGCAGGAGCAGAAGGAGGAAACAGATCAATTAAAAGACCCAAGCTGACTGTGTACATCCTTCCCGCTTGCCTGAGTGAGCAGGGTTCTGAGCCAGAGAACAGAGGTTTGCTTGAGGCATGATTGAAAATGAGCCATCTAGTCACCATGCCAGTCAGAGACCATAAATGCATCACAGATTTGCAATATTATGCATGGCAGTGATCAGAAGCGCTGGCACAATTCTATTTCTTTGCAGCAGTTAGTACATGGCTGGAAATCTTGAGTACTTGTTTTAGAAAGGAGGTGCATTCAACCAATGAGATTTGAGGAGAAGCAACACAATCTGTCTTAAATGAACATATTCATAATAGTTTCTGTTTAGTGTAGGGAGACTTAAAAGCATGGGCACATGAATCACAATGTTTGTTTTTACATTAATGATAGCAATCTCATTTTTAACAAATTACAACTTTGTATTATTGTTTGGTTGGCTCCAGCATTTATTGGTTGCCTTTGTTAAATCATACCGACATAAAAGACGCTGTCAAATTCATATAATGAGAACTCATCCATAGATTACAGAAAAGATTTTTTTTAAAAATCAAGTTTCAATTTATTGTTTAACCTTTGACAACCTATGCAGTGACACACAGCAACACAGAGCACTTAACAAAGTGAACTGACCGTGACTAATTTAAGGAAATACCAGGGCTTTAGTTTTTGTATTAATGATGTTTCATGAAAAGGTAAGAAATACGAGACTGAAGGAATGATCTGGGACAAGGTGGGATTCACAGCATCTCTAATAAATGACCAAAGGCAACAAACTTGATTACTATCTAAAAATATTCAAAGGATATAAATAATGGAATTATTTAGAGTGGTGCAAAAGGGTATAACTGGGACTAATGAGATAAAAATTACAAAAAGGATTATTGAAATTCATTTTCAGGAAAAGCTTTCTAGTAGTGAATTCTAATAGACTCTAGAACAATCTCTTAAGGGAAGCAGTAGAAGCCTCAGGGTTAGAAACATTTAAGTAGGTTGAAGCACCCCCACCCCTAACACTAGA
Organism: Lophotriccus pileatus; assembly: GCA_035583135.1. Lineage (NCBI taxonomy): Eukaryota > Metazoa > Chordata > Aves > Passeriformes > Tyrannidae > Lophotriccus > Lophotriccus pileatus. The sequence continues at coordinate 25,223,412 of JAWWES010000011.1, read as the reverse complement.
AAATATATTCTAGGGAACAATTCTGCACTGTTAGCATAATAATACCGCACTACTTCTTCTGTCTACTAATCTTTATTTCTAGGATTTTATGAGTCTAGAAGCAACTTCTAAACACACTGAAATTTAGATGAAACAGTTCTTAGGAAGCCTAACCATACTGTGTGTTACTCTGCAAAGCAATAACCCACTGTGGTATATCTTTCTATCCCTGTTGTGATGATCCTTTGTTCAGAACTGCCTGTTAACCACAATAGGAATTTACTCAAGATTCTGGTGGTGCACTATTTGTAACAGAATATTTATAACTCTCATCTCTTTTCAGATGCACCTCACATTTTTAGATCAGTTTGTGGAGAAGCCAGTAAAGGTGCCAGCAGCTCACTCTGAGAATGAAGGTAATAACTTCTGCTCTTGAATTTGTTCAGGGATGATCGTTATCCTTGAAATCTTTTTGTATTATGTATATTTTAAAAAAGCAAGACTCTTAACTATGTGGTCACTTAGGAGATTGTATCAGCACAAAAAGTTTACTCAAGGGTCTTTGCAACATGTAGTATGGTCTGTTTTGGGTGTCCCCAGTTCTCTATCAGCCTACAGAGTATGCTGATTGTAGGAAATCTCTAAAATTAATCAACACAGTTGTCTGTGTCCAAAAGCTCCACTTCTTAACTCAAATTAAAATGTGTGGTAACTGTACCCTTGCATTTGAGTCACAGCAGACAGAATGTTTTGCCCCAAACTCCCACGGGCCCTTCTTGGCCCCAAAATTTCCTACTTTAATGTAAGCAGAGTGTAGCAACATCTCTCCCAGCCTTGCTGCCTCCCCAGCGCTGCTGGAGGAAACATACCTGGAACTAAGGAGGCAGCTATGGACAATATCAACCATGCTAAATAACTGGAGGTTCTAGTTCATTACCACAACTACCACCTCCATGGTGGGATTAAGTAGGTGATTTTTTTAATACATATATATATATATATATATATATATATACGTATACACACACATATGTGTGTGTGCATACACATGTATGTCATCTCAGAACCCTTCAACATCCCATATTCATTCTCTTCCTTGTTCATTCTGATAGCTGTAGTTCTGGACATGTTTGCATTTTCTTACCACTTGACACTCACACTTTTAATGTCTCTTTTTTTTCCTACAAGATTAAATTCCAACTTTTTTCCCATCAACTGTAAACTTTATTATTCATGCGGTATTCTCTTCTACCTTCCTGTTCACTCTTACCTAAATAACAACTTGATTTTAAAAAAGAACTGACCCATTCCACATTCCAAAGAGCCTGCCCAGCTAAAACAACCATCCACCTTCTCATCTATAGGTGTACACATTAAGCAGATTGTAGACAAGAATTTATTGGCAATTTCAGTACTAGTTTGGAATGTCCCTGTAGTCACAGACTTGGTCAGGCTTGTCTGATCAAATCTTTTTTATCTGTTTATATATTTAGGGGAGGCAGCAGTAGAAAGAAAAAATAGTGTAATTTTAATATTTTTTTTTTTTCCTTAGGATCAGCCAAAAATAGATTTATGGTTTAATACACCTAAAGACACTTGAAAGAACTTCATATCCAATCGGGAAGTTAAACGCCTCTGAAAACCCAAAACTGCATCCAGACTTATACAAAAAGAACAGGTAAGGCTGCAGAAAACCTTTTTACTCCCATGAAATTCTCTGAGTTTCTAAAGCATGAGAATAGAATATGGTTGTAAACCTTTGTTCTGTATTTGGAGACAGCTTCTCTCTGCGTCTGGCAGGCTTTATGCACCTTGCCTAGGGAAAGCTGAACTCTTTTACTGCACAATGTACTTAGCTGGGGAAAAAATCCTCCTGCTCTTTTGTTCTCAGTAAATCCATAAATAATGACAATGCATGACCATGTAGCTTCAACAGCTGATGAATGCACAATTCCCCACAACTTAGTGCTGAAAATAGGAATGAGGGCTTTTCCTGAACTCTGAACTCTGTTTTGTTTGCAGTGCTTTAATGTTTGTAGTGCTTCTCACTATTGAGAGTGTTTCTTTATAGGCAGCAACTAATGAAGCACCAGCCCAAAGTTCTTGACTGTAACCACTGTGTGATTCCTTCTGCACATGCTCCACAATGAGGCCTATAAGCAGAGCTGCAAGAGAATTATTGAACCATAACACCACCAAGCTTTTTGATGATGCGTTTCATCTACAGGGCTCACAGTGCTTTGTGAAGGATGTCAGGATCACTATTCCTATTTACCAACAGAGACATGGAAACTGCAACTACCACTGTTGATACCTACTCAAAAATGAGTAGGTATCAACAGTGATGAGCAGTAAAATGCCTCTAAGGAAATAGGTTACCTGATCTGGTACTTGCCTTTTCATCACCAGGAATGAAGTTATGAACATAAAACATTCTGGATTCATTTTATTCTGCTAAACTTCAATAATGTGGACTAGAATTGCTTATTGTCGTAAACCTCTTTGTTAGACAGAGGTTTATGAAATGAAAGACCTCGCTCCCCTTTCGCTTTTGTGCTGTTCAAGAATTTTGCTTTTTTATTTTATGATTATGTCTTTAGGGAAAAACAAAGTATACTAGGCTTGAACCTTGCTAATCCTAACTTCTTGAGATATCACTGTAATTTTCCTTATATATTTAGCAGAAATATTTGAGATTCAGTGTGTTAAGAGAGTAGTACGAGTTTTGCTCTGCTATAACTTTAGTTGTCATCTTTATTCTTTGTGTCTTTGTTCTCCATACTAACAAAAAAGAAGCTGGATTCTAGGAGAGACTAACAACCTAGAACTTAAGCAAAGTCTGATCACTGGATACACCAACTTTCATTGGTTTATCTGAGACTGACAACTCCTTCACTGGAAATCTGAAACACACAGCATTAGGGAAGCTGATACATTCCAGTTTACACCACTCCCCACACTGCTTGTTATGTCGTTATTTATTTTTCAAAAAGCACTTGACCCAAATGTACAAAGATTGTACAGGATCACTATTTGCTTCTGAGTGCTGTAAAAAGTATTTATTTACTATTACAAAGTGTTGCACAGTTTGGACCTAAACATGGGAGTGTTGATTTCTGTGGGAACACCGGGATCTTTGGGGGACAGGGTAGCTGTCACTCTTACAGCTGTTTGCAGTGGCACTTTTACACTGTTCTGTGTGCATGAACAAACTCTCTGTCCCTGAGGAGGAAAAAACCTCATGCTATTGTGTGTTTGGCGATACTGGCTGAAGCTTGAGGACGATTATATTTATATATCACAGCATCATGCACAATTAATAGGAATAAGTTTAGTGATTTTAAAGGTGGTTTTATTTCTGCTGTCTTTGACAATCTTTTTGATCTTTGTTTTTTCTTGTTTGTTTTTTTCTCCTATCTGTCTCCTTAGATCTGCCCAACTGATGGAGGAGAACTTCTTTAAGCAGTTGCTCAGTAAAAGTCAGCAGCTACAGGGATCACCCAGAGGTGCATTAATCCCAAGACTTCTGTTCAAAAGTAAGAGAAATATCTAGATAAGTCTACTGCACATTCAGGTTCCCCCAAATAATTCCACTATTTTTATTCAGTAATTTTATCAGGGCAGAACTTGATGATACCAGGATATATCCCCAGTCTCAGGGGGGATATCAGGTTTTAAGCTATTCATTCATTCATTCAAATAGTCAGCATGTGTGAATTAAGGAAAGAGGAAGCCCTGGAGATGTACTCAGTTTTATTTCCTCTCCCTCTCTAAGTATCCCTGTGTTTTTGCAAACATCCTTAACTTTGTACTCCAATCTGTATTCCAGGATGCCAGGAGCAGCTCAGGCCCACCGGCCCTTCACCTGCTGTCACCCCACCACAGCCTTCCCTTCCCCTGTTCTGCTGAGCACGGCGGGTTGGAGTTGGAGTGAGTGCTGTGTGTGTTGGCACCAGAACTTTCAGAGGAAAGAAATGTTGTGTTCCAGAATGCTGGGATCCCTACCAGGAAAAAGATTAAAGCTGCCTCTCAGGTTACACATCAGGGAAAGAGACAGCCGAGACAAAAAATAGGTGCAGGGCTCGAAAGGCTTTGCCAAAGAGAACTAAGGGCTGCTACTGCATTACCCTCTGACCAGTCCTTCACCTGGGGCTACTGATCTCCAGTGCCATTATTTTCAGTTTAAGGTCAAGCAGGGACAGCTCCTGCAATGGAGACAGCGGATTTCATCCCCACAGGAGGAAATTTATAACCCTCTGATCCTTTTTAAATCTATTTTTTTTTCCAGAATGAAGTAAGGATGGTGCACAGGTACTCAGCAAGCTCAGCACCACAACATACCAGAAATGGAAATAAGCTGCTCCTTCCCATTAGCCCTTGGCAAGAGAGATCATCACCAGGTAAAAAGCAGTCATACCACGACTGCAGGATATTATTACCTGTTTGAATGAACAAATAGCAACAGTTTATTTTAATTAGTACTAAACGGGTCAGGATCCCTGCATGTCTATTTCTGATTTGAACTGGTGTCAGCCAGTGTAGTAAATACTGAGATTAACCTTGACAGCTGTGCATTTTAAGGTTTACTTGCAAAGATAAAACACCTGTGGAGGGGGCAGAAGTGAAAAAAAAAAAAAAGAAATGAGAGGTATTAATCATGAATGGCCACTTAGGCAGTTATATTAATTCAGATAACATCATATATCACCATCTGGAATTTGCATTTGTGGGTTTTGCAGCTTTTCCCAGCCTTTAGATTAGAATTTTAAAGATTCAGAGGTATTATTGATGTGATGTCATTTTAGACCTGTGCTGTCACGGATTCCTGTATTATGGGTACCTCTTCAGAAATGTTTTCTTTGGATACATGTTTTCTTTGTTTATTGCTGTCAAAAAAAAAAAAAAAAAATCACCTCATGACATTGAGGTGCTGGAGTGAGCCCAGAGAAGGGAATGGAGCTGGGGAAAGGTCTGGAGCACAAGTCTGATGAGGAGCAACTGGGGGTGTTTAGCCTGGAGAGAAGGAGGCTCAGGGGCGACCTTCTTGCTCTGTACAACCACCTGAGAGGAGTTCATAGCCAGGTGGGTGTCGGTGTCTTCTCCCAGGTAACAAGTGACAGGACAAGGGGAAACAGCCTGAAGTTGTGCTGGGGAGGTTTAGATTGGATATTAGGGAAAATTTCCTCCTTGCAAAGGTTGTCAGACATTGGAATGGGCTGTTCAGGGCAGCTGGGGGGCTTTAAAAGGTGTGTAAATGTGGCACTTGGGGATGTGGGTTAGTGATGGGCTTGGCAGTGCTGGATTCATGGTTGGGCTCGATGATCTTAGAGGTCTTTTCCAACCTCAGTGATTTTACAATTCCAAACACTTCTTCCAAAGGAAGGGAGAGACTTTTGGCTTTTGACTGGGGGAAAAACCCCACGTGTGTGTATATATGCACATATATGTTTATGAGTTCTGGTTTCTTGGGTTTTTTTGGTTCTGTTTTTTTTTTTTTTTAAGCAAGCAGTTTACGTCAAAAACTAATTCATGAAGGGGAGGAAATATTGTTAAAATTATTTTAGCAAAAGTGATATTTCTCTGATTTTTCTATAAGTAGGCTTTTGCTCAGGAAGCCACTGCTGACAGTGCTATACAAATATTCCAGGGTTTGTTTTGTGAACAAGTATCTCATTCTCACTAGCATTTTGTGAAAAGGATTTTTCTGTTTATTTGAATGAAACAGCTGCATAATGCACTCCAATGAGTTATCTAAAATAAGTACAGTGAAATATTTTAGTTTGCTGAGTATCTTATTGCAAACCAAATTTTAGTGATAACACACATGCCTGTATTACTTCGCTTAGGTTTAAAAATGTAGGTTTATTTACAGTAGAGAAAATACTTTGTTTGCTTCTTGTGTAATGTATGAGTATAACCTGAAAAGATTTGCTTCCAGTAACAAAAAGATAAAAGTCTATTAGATGGAGAAACACACTGATGAATTCACAAACATATAAAATAATTAAAGGCTGTCAATAAGGTGGTAAATTGCTGTTTTCAAGTTGCCCTAAGGTTTGCTATGATTAAAAAAAAACCCAAACAATAATAATAATAATAATCAGGAATAACAGAAATTTAAAAATAATTTAAATCCAGTTTTAAATCTGAAATTGACTTTTAAATATCTACTTTTAAATATTTTTTTTTCTGAGCAGAATTATTTGCTGATATGCACTGAAAACAAGCACCACGAAGAGCCTGCTTCATGTGGCTAACAAAAATTAACACTAGGAAATGATTTAGGATAGTAGGGTGCTAGGAAATGATCTAACATAAAATTTTAGTTCAGGATATTCAGAAATCTTAATATTATTTTTTTATTCAACAGAAATTTTGGACATTTTTAGAGTTGTCATTCCTGCAGATAAATTGTATTTATGTGGGCTTGATTCTGCAAATATCCTTCTAAGTTGAGTGCATGTGAGAGAATAAAAATGAAACAGGACTGCTAACATAAGAAAACTCCTGTATTGCCATCTTAACAGTCATGTGGCAACATGACTGTTGCCACAACAAATAAAAGCATTGAAGGTCTCTAATTTTAAATTTAATATAGAGGTTTTTTCATTTACTTTCTAGTTATTAAAATACAGGGCCTAGTTGCTGTCAATATTTCCCTTCAACTATCAATCAGATGCAGAAACTGGAATTAAAAGAACCCCCAATAGATTCTCTATATTCCAAGATATTCAGGAGCTGCTGATAATTTAGTATTGAGGGGATGGATAACCCAAAGATTGCTCCTCTTTCTCTTTGAAACACCAACTACCACTCAGGGGTGCTCAGGAAAGTCCTGTTGTGGTAAGACTGCTTGTTTCTCTGGGGGAGAGGAGCAGAGGAAGCAGCTCATTTTCAACAGCAAATTACAAAAGCAAAAGTCCATGATGAAATTGTAAATCAAGTATTTAGGGAAAAAAAAAAAACAAACAACAAACTAGACAAGCACTAAGCAGCATTCTCTTCCATGCCATTTTGTTTTTATGCATTAGAGCAGTTTTCCTAGCAAGTGCTGCAGCATTTGGGATGCAGAGCAGTTGGAGATGCAAAGGTACTTAAGGAAAGGGGACAAAAAACACACCAAACGTAATTATCAACACATTGTAAATAGCTTTTCTTTTTTTTTTTTTTTTTTTTTTTTAACTTTTTAAACAGTGTTTAAGAAAAATATGCTGTGTTACCATAACAAACTAAAATACTCTCTCAACCTCTTAAGAGTTTAGTTTTTGTTTTCAATTATTTTGGTTCCAGGTAGGTTTTATTTCTCCTTGTTCTACTTTATAAAACCTTTTCTCAACATAAATGGCTTCAGGAAGAAGAAATAAGGGAGAAATATGCGCACAAAGGAGAGCTGACAGTTGGGTATGTTGTTCCTTTCTTTTGTGCCACTATAGGCAGGCAGGGGTACAGCAGAAATAGGGCATAATGTTTTGTAGTTAGACAGGAATTCCAGCTGGCATTCACTAAACAAAAGGGAACATTTTCCTCATCTAAAATAATTGTTTAAATCCCAGCCATACATAGCTATGGAATAATGGGGTCACTTATTTTCCACTACTTCAGTGCGATGCTGCAGCAAGCTAATGATTTCATGAGACAGACGGTTTAAAGCATCGATTTGCTGCAAATTGCTCAATCCATAACTAATGAGCAGCTCTACGGATTTTCAGTGAATCAATCCCATTAGAATTTACAGTTTGCATAAGATCATATTACTCAATCTGTGGACACAGAACTAGCTGGGTGTTTTTCTGTTTTTTTTGTAACCTTCAGCAGCCCCTTGTTGCTGGTTTTTATTAAACTCTCTTAAATTTCTGGTGGTAGGTTGGATAAAAATCCGTCTCTTGAGGGTCTGACAGCATGCCTGAAAAAATACACAGTCCACTTCTACATAGGCACACATGCATTCCATGTGAGGTCCTAGATATTCCCTTGTAAGAGACAGTTAAATCCCAGAAGGCAGGACAAGACAACAAATGGAATTCAGTCTCTGTCCCCTGTAGTGCTAAAACTCTGCCCCAGTTTGGAGGTGGATTATTATTTACACCTGTAGGAGTGTGAAGTCAATTGGCAACTGTTATTTGGACCCATACAAGTAATTCTTCATAACAAGCTGAAATCCCTCTTGTACGAAAAAACCACAACAAATGAAGGCAAAAACCTGTATGGGTCGAGTGACAGGACTTTTGTAGTACAGAAATAGGAAATGAGAACTATGCTTGCTGACAGATCAGGTTCTACTTACTTTATAATTACTGGGTAGGCCAGCAGGTTTGTACCTTTTTTTCTCCAGGCTTTGTAAGAAAAGGATCTGTTCTATCATTGCCAATTACTACAACAAGATCACTTATAGGCAAGCAGAAGTTCAAATCCTGTCAATGCATTCACAGACTCTGAAAAACCATTGTATTGGTTGTTACAAAAGTGTGATGTAGCTGGAGGGCTGTTAGTATGGGAGTGTTGAATCATCCCACTCCAGCTGTGCTTGCCTGGTGGCATTCTGTTTGTCTCCCTTTTGGACAATCACTTCCTCTTCCTCCTCTTCCTCCTCCTCTTCACTTTCATCTGATTCAGCACTGGTTGTGTCTTCCTCTTCATCTTCTATGTCTTCTTCCTCACTCTCCTCTTCTGTCTGGTGAGGCTTTTCATATTTCTACAGTACATTTAAGGTAAGAAAAGAGAGACAGTGGGTGCTTTCTTGCTAACCAGTGGCCGTGAGAATATAAGCATGCAGTCCACATTTAGGAATGCTAACATCCTGGGAAAATCTGATTTCCATCATTATGTGACTATGAGGCATCAAATTTGGTACTATTCAGTAACAAATATTCAAAAACTAATGTAAGAGGAATAGAATGTCAATAACCAATATCTTTGTTAGTCATGCTCCCAAAATTTAAGCCATCATCATCAGTTTCTTTAAACTCTGATCATTTCCTCTCCTTTTAGTGTATTAGTGCTTACATTAAAAGGTTAAACCCAAGGAAACTATATAATCTTTCTTGGGTACTTAGGAAGTGGTATACCCAAGAATTCTTCATCAACCTAATTAGTGATTATGTATGACAACAAATATTAAGTTCTCAATTATATATTATCATGGTGTGCAGAGCTGAAAACTGAGATGGGGTCCTGACTGTATATACAACTGTTCTGCCAAGCCTGAACAACTGTACTCTGAAAGGGGCTTAAAACTCCCTGCTGAGTGAGCTCCCAGCCCAGGCAGGCAGTGCCAAGATCTAACAGTGTGCCCCAGGTATGTACCTCCATGGGGTTGACGGTGATGGTCAGAGCAGAATCGTCCCAGTCCATCTCGTTGTCTTTGCTCCCCTCGTGGTCGGCAGAGCCGTGCTGGTGAGCTGTGCGGATCCGATACACGCCCAGGGTTATGACGAAAATGAGGATGCTCACACAGATGATGATCACAATGGTGGCCACGCTTGGAACAACTGCAACAAAAGGTGGGAAAACTGGCATTTGTGGAACGCATCGCCTAAACCCCACTAAATACGCTGTCAATTTTTAACCCACAGCATCTTTTCCCTTGGACTGAGAATCAGGACAGCCATCTGCCATGTGCCTGCGGCTACTGAAAGTGTTGACAAGTGCCCACCTACTAGGGCAGAGCATACAGGAATGGTGCTCACAGATATCTTATAATGAGCATTATAAATCATAGCTAAAAAGTGAGCATGCCTACCATTTGTTCTTTGAGCTGCATTACTACAGAAGACAAATATTTAATCAGTGCAGAACACATCAGTTTCAGAACAAGTGCTTTTGCAATAAGGTGCCCTTCTCTTACCCACATGTTGGCCCCTTTGATCACAGCTGAGGCATCAACTTCGCTTGGGAGAAAATGTGCATCTCAAAGGTTATAAAGGTTTCAAACACTTATACTGTGATATGAATCTCATTCTCCAAGAAATAAAATAATGCATTGCCACTATATTTGCTTGTGTTACAACCTTCCTGGGAGACTCAAGTATTCAAGACATTGTTCCTCACTGCTTGGTTGCACTCTGAGAAGCCTCTGCCTCCACCCAGCCAGAGGAAGAAATCTCTCTGAACTAGCACATATCAGCTCCATAAATAGGTTAGTGGAGAAGTGCTGCCACTTTCTGTGTGCCCTTGGTCCTGAGGTACTGCAGTTCCAGGAGCTAGAGTAGTTCTATAACCCATTTTATCGCTTTGCCCTGCCCATAAGAATGGAAGTCTGAAATCAGAACAATATTAAGGAAGAAAGAACTAATTTGCAATAGTTTAATTAGCAAAAATGCAGTTTCATTTTAGTGAACTGCCTCTACAAGTGTAAAGAAAAATACAGTAATCTTCTAAGCGTATCTGTATATAGCTACTTATAACCACCTACACTTTACATCAGCTTTACTTCTTTACATATACATCATTCAGAAAAAAGGATTTCAGAATCAAACCTTCGAAGAGGTTTCTCTGCCCTGGCTTTAACTGTATTGAAAATGTTTCAGATTTCATATATATTTTAAAAATATATTTTAAATTCTGTATTTGATATATGTTAATGCCCACTGCACATGGCTAGGTGAACTTATCTTCTCTCCAGAGAGCTCCAGACTGAGGCCCTGACAACAGCTAACACAGTCACTGAGGCAATTATATATTTAAAAAATAATACAAACATTTCTTCCTTTAGAAAAGAGTGGGCAGAAATTTATACGCCATAGAAATACAGATGAACAAAGACAATATGAGCATAAATATCACCCTTCATATCATTTAATACTAGAAACAAGACATTTTCTCAACTCTGTGGGTCAGAGTACAAAAAAAAACTTAAAAAAGGATACCAGTTTTAATGACAGAATAGAATTCAACGTTACCTCCTTTCACACCTGTGCAACAGTCTCTCTGAGGTTTTCCCAGCTGTAACACTGGACTTCAGGGCATTTGTTTGTTGCCCAGGCTGGCTCACGAGGGGAACACTGACATACCTGAATCATTCTGAGCAGTCTCTGCAAAGGTGTCACATACCTGAGTTGTGAACAGCACTTACACTCCCCTCAGGGTGGTGAACAGATTGGAGAAATTGTGGTTGTACTATCATATGATTTACATGGTCCATGAAGTTGGAGTTGGAGCTGTGTAGAATGTTAACCTGGTACAAGAGAAAAATAAGGGATCAGATACTAAAAAGTGTTTTATATTCCAAGCCTGCTGGCTCCGTATATGACATTGAAGTGTGAAGTTCATGAGCAGATTGGAGCATTATTACATAGATCTTAAAGACCAAACTAACTCTTTTTATGCCAGTAAAAAGTACACATTGATACATTTCCAATTTCTATCATGAACAATGCATTCTAACTTTTCTAGCTGTTCGTAATGAATTGGCACAGAACAGGACTCTATTGACTTACCTATCTGGGTAGGTAATGACTTTTTCTTCTCTCTATACTAATTAGCTTTTAGGTGTTATCTAAACATAACATGTAAAACCTTTATTTTATTAACAATTATTAAGTTAATAATTGCTTATAAAACCAATTAACCAGTTTTGACCCTATTGCTAAGAAGGCCTTGTCCATTCCTGTGGTAACTTGGTACCTGGGCTCTAGGCTGGATAAGAGAATTTTTCATAACAGGTCCATGAGTCCTGCTGAGGTGAACCAGGAGCAATCTCAGTCCCTGAGCCACTGTGCTGCACTGGCCTTAGAACCAGCACACAAGGACTCAATAGAGGTATCTAAAAATTCTTGTGGTCACTGACCAGGTCTGGGCAGTGGATCCAAAGCATTCAGTGTAAAAGGAGTAATTCTCTGTGTTAGTGGTGTTTGAGAGAAGAATCATTTCAATTCACAGCATGATAGAGACCCACACTGAGGAATGCCTGCAGAAGTCCACTTCCTATTTGAATGGAACTTAACAGATTTTTCTCTTTTTGGTTACACTTACCAGAGCGTGCCAATCATTTTACATATTTTAAAGAAAACACCATGCTGCTGAAGCTGAGGGCAGTGCTCAGCCTCAGTGCTAGGCAGGAAAGCTTGGCTGAATCATTGCTTACCTCCAAGTTGAATTCATTGCTCGTGTAGCGCCCGTTCAGCTCTGAGCACTTGACCCTGAACTTCCTATCGAAGGTGGCAGTGGTGTCCCAGTTCCGGTACCGGATCTGCCGCAGAACCTGCTCGTAGTTGAACATGCTGTCCACACCTGCGGGGGGGGCAGAGCAGGGACAGGCTCAAGGGCAGGCCATGGAACACTGCTCTGTGCAATACAGGAGAGAGACCAAACGCTCACAGCAAATATGAAAGCTGGCAGAATGGTCTGAAAATGAGAGAGCGTCAAATACTCCCTGATAGAGCTTCTGGCTGACCCTAGACTATGGGAGAAGAGTTTTTGGAAGTGAATGTAGGTCCACAATAGAGAGGGAGAAATACAATAGCAAAGATATAAAATAAATTACTTAATAAAAAGAAAAAAAAAAAGGCCAATGAATTACCAGCACTGTACAGAAGGAATCTCCTCATACCCACATGTCTCCCAGGCAACCAGCAGTAGGACAAGAGGGCACAGTCTTCAGCTGTGCTAGGGAAGGTTTAGGTTAGACATTAGAAAGTAATTCTTTACAGAGAGAGTGATCAGACATTGGAATGGGCTGCCCAGGGAGGTGTTGGAGTCACCATTCCTGGAGGTGTTTAAGAAGAGCCTGGATGTGGCACTCGGTGCCATGGTCTACTTGACAGGGTGGTGTTGGGTCATGGGTTGGATTCAATGATCTCAGAGGTCTTTTCCAACCTAGTTCACTCTGTGATTCTGTGATGGTCCACAAGAACCCTAAATTTAAAGAGAGCAGTGATGCCATTTTCCTTATCTGGGGAGTAGCAGGAGGGATGCTGAGATTCCAAAGGATAAACACAGCACACTCAGAGATCAAGAAGTGACTGTGCTCTTTTGAGATGCAGTCCCTCTTGGAATATTTTTACAGCTAGTAAATCACAGATTTCTGTCTAATTTCTTACATATTAGTGTTTTCATTCCAGTAATATAATTGATGTGACAAAATAAGGGAAAGCAAATTCAGTGAACATACCATAGATTGAGTATCCTGCCGTGGAATTTGTGGCATCTAGATGTTTTCCTTGGAGCTCCATATGATCTAGTTCTAAACACTCTTGTTCAGGATCTAGTTCTGCACCCATGACCAAAACATCACAGAAATCCAAGTTGTGGAGCATTTCCTCTACTATCACTGGCTTATCAGCTGTGAACCCATGGCACATACCGTGAGAAAAAGAGGGAAAAGAAGATAAAGGATTACAGAACAGCTCAGTCATTTTATGTGCTTTGCATCAGGGCTTTCAATTTTTGCAAAGATATCTGAACTGTTTTGTGCTGATATTAAATACAGGATACTTGAAACAAATCAAGAGAAATGTCTTGTCTGTTCAGGTGCCAGGATGATGAAGGCCTACAAATACCTAGTGAGATAGACAGAAAATATATTGCTCTGTAATGAAAGGCATCCAAGAGCATCACTGGAAGTAGAAAACTGAATCTTTGAAATAAATTCATGTAAACACTTCTGGTTTTTAATATTGTATCAATACCAGGCTGATGCCACACATTCACGTTTTTCTCAAGGAAAACCAAACGGGAAAAATACACATTAAATATATTTATGCTTTGATGATTCTCTCAGTTAGTCTGTGGCCCATAAAGAATTTGCATTACAAAGACATGGCCATCTATCCAAGAGCAGGGTATTATCATAAATGACAAGATCCTGTGTTGTATAACTTAAAGAAATGAAGTTATAAACTGACTATCCTTCAGTATGTACGAGGAAGAAAAAATAATTCTGTCACTGGAAAAAGAGAAATGTATCAAGTTATCAGTTAAATTCTCTGATCAACTTAGCACAGAGCATGTGGCAAGACTGTTTAACCAGCTCCCTGAGGGCACTGCAGACACAGGCACTGCAAACTTGGAATTTACTGCCCATTTTGTGCATCTCATTGTAGAAGGTGTTGGAGAAGGAAGGCACAGACAGAAAAGACTCATGCCCTGGCTTCCTTACTCCTAGTTCAGTGAATTTGGGTATCTGATCTCTAGGTAGAGCTCTAACCTACCCAAAAATGCAGATCCAATCCAAATTTTCAGGCTTCAGGGAATCCATCACTGATTTTATCTTCCCCAGAGCTGTACATCCAGTTACTGTTTAGTCTAGTCCAACAAATACTGCTTAGAATGATTCCTCAGATTACTAAACCTTTATTTTACCTTGCACACAAGCATCCAAAAAAAAAGATTCCTTTCTAGACAATTATTTTAAACCTGATTTATACCTTTGAACATTCACCCAGCCTTAAATAATAATATACACATTGCTCAGCACTAAACTGTCATCATTGAAAAACATCTTTTTAAATTATTATCTTTGTATTTTACAGTTGGGAAACTGAGGCACGAGATTACCTTCTCAAGTGTCACCCACAAGTCAGTATCAGAGCTGGAAACATAAGAACAGACTAAAAATTCAACTATCAGTCAGTTACTGCTTTTCACCTTATCAGCAGAATTATCAAAATTCTGTTACAAATAGAGAGATTCTAATGAAAATAAGTTATTCAACAGAATATGAAAAGAGGAGTGGAAAGAAATTATTTTGAACTAGGGAAGACACTAAATACAAAATCCGTTTTTTTGAAGCACATTTTGATCTGTCACTATTTAACAGTACATCATTACTGTGGCCTAACATTGCTAAAATTGATCTGGGTGAACTGACTTCCTTTGCATGACTTGTTTGCACTATCCCTTAAAAATATGAGCGCTCATGTTACAGAATAAATAATAACATTTAAAAGAAAGACACAAACCTCTGTCGTGTTCTTTTAAGTCCACAGGATGCTCCATTTTAGTGACTGTGCTGACAATCCTGATGTCAGGTAACAAAATAACACCTCTTTCACTTTCAAACTGTGCAGCTGGTCTAGCAAAGTGATCCATCCCAGTTATTGTAATCTTGGGCTCATTGGCCTGAAGCACCATTACATAGGCATCTATATCTGGGATATTAATGCAGACATCTTCACCAAAACATCTGAAAAAATATATTGTCCATTAACTGCTTGTAACACACTGCACATCAGTGGTGTGTGGCGCCTGCACTGCCCAAACCCCACCTGGTGGCTCTCAGATCAGTCTCTCCCAGACTGTGACCCTGCCACAAGCAGGGACACACACCTGTACCACCATGTCCAGAGGCCAGCAGGGAGAGGAACAGCTCTGTTCCCCTCATCCCCTCCCACCTTGACAACTACTGAAATTATGCAGAGACAGGCTCAGTATTTCATAAGGGCACAATGAGAATAACATTTTGATGTTTAACTGACACTCATCAACAGTAGTGAATGGTTAAAAATAATTAGATGGTAACAACTAGATTAAACCTAACATTAAATTCTGAAAGTGATATCCAATGAATATAATATGGTTATCTTGTCACATATGAATAAAAGGTCCTAATTATCCATTTAAATTGGTCCCATCATGAACTCTTTCTGGCACCCTCCAGTACTTGCAAGGGAGAAAAGGTTCCTGTACCAACATTTCATCTGAATCAGCACTGTGCTTTGGGATTGAATCCCCTGACAAACTCTACCTGATTTCATCCTGGCACAGGGCTTGGGCCAGCCTTGGAGTGTGCAAACTGGACTCATTCCAGTGAAACTGCATCAGAAAATGCTCTATAAACTGTTTGGTCAGCCCACAGCACTGGACTAAACCTGGTACTTAGTGGGAACTGTGCACACAGCAGGTGAGAGTCCACAGAACTGATGTTTATTTTCACTCTAGACCTGCTCTCCCTGCACTGTACAACTGCCTGTACCAGAGAGGTGCCCCAGGGGAGCCCAGGCGTGGCTCTCTGGCCATGTAGAACTGTAAACATTATTGAGCAGGTTCTGGCACTGGCACTGCACAAAAATGGAAGGACACAGATTCCTGTTTAACACCCACCACCAGTACTTCAGTGACAGCAGGCATATGAGGAAACAGACAGATTATTCCAAGTAAAGCTACGAATCCTGTTCTGTTAGATGTAATAGGACTGCTTTAAAAAGTCACGTCTCTACCTATCCCAGAAGGAACTATAAACGTTTAAAATGAAAAGTAAATATGAATGCCATAAATGCAAGTACTGTTCAGACCAGACAACATGCTCCAAACTATAAACAGAATGCAAGTACATTACACTAACAAGAAAGGTTCCTTAAAAGGATAATATCAAAAGAAAACCACCATGTGAATTGGCATAAAAGTAAATTAAATTAATCCTTTATGCTCAATAACAAACCAGTATGATTTATCAATTTAATTTAGCCAAAATTCTTCCTTTTTACATGTCTAAAGAAAAAAGTAATTCATTAAAAATGTTCCTATCTAATCAATTCAGCTGAAGTGTAACTTACTGGACTTTAGATGAGACTTTGAGACGTCGTACGCCTGCAGTGGGGAACTGTCTGGAGTTGATGTATGAGACCTTTCGGAGAGCTTGATTTATATTCTCAATGTCATCTCCTTCCATGACAAGGACTGACTGGGAAGGGTTGAAGTGATACTAGGAGAAATACATATAATTAGTATTTAAGGTACCAGGTACAGAGTACAAAATAAGACATTTTTAAGGAACATTGGACAGACGTAAGTTTAAAATCTAATGATTTAAGAAAAAAAAAATCTTAGTAGCAATAGCTGGCTGAACACACATGTTGTTCCCTAAAACATGGACTTGTATCAGTCATCTGTTTCATATCTGAAGAACTACTGTTATAATTAATTTTGTAGCAAATTAATCCCAATTTCCTGTTTTTTTGCCCAGCCTTATCAAATTTGCTGATACTATTTCTGCAGCAATTTCTGGTTTTTCTGTATATTTTTGAACTCTTTAGAATTCAAAACCTTACCTTACCACCATGATTATTGTTACTATGTAATCTTTTTAGCTTAAACACATCCCCCTTATAAAAACATTGGCTTGAACCAGACTGGCATGCAGAAGCATATTTTGGCTGCTTTCTATGTGGGTTTACCCTGGGCTACCTTTCTGAGATATATTTCAACATGAATGAACAAAACAATTATAACATTTGCCTCCTACATCTTCATTAATGTCAGACACGATAAAGGGGATTCTCAGTTCTGTCTCATGATCAATAAGGGTGTCATGATTTAAGATGGAGCTGCTGCTTGCACAAAGCCAGCTGTTCATTTGAGCCAACAAACCCTGCAAAGCCAGTGGCTGCTCTTGTAGCCCTGAACCTTCTCTAGTCCATTGCACTGAACACAAAACAGCCTTGCTGACCAAGAAGCTTTGCTACTATTGTGACATAGCAAATGATTGATTTTTCTCTTCATCATAATTAATTCTGATTCCATTTTTTGTCTGTTAATTGGTTCAGGAAATCATCTGCATTGCAGAGAAAACCACCTTAACACCCTTGATTTTGTACCCTACTGTTGTCAGCACAAACCACAAAGAAATGCACCCTTTTCTCATGTCTAGTCCCTTCCTGAAGCTGGATATTGATTATATGAACACGTTCTATTATATACAGACAATGCCTGCCTATACTTCCTTACAACAAGAAAGGTTAAAAAGCAAAAGATCAAACAGACTGTGAAGAACAGAATGAAGCTCAGGGCTCTCTGGCAAACAGAACATGGAGGACTGGGTTTAAAGCTTGTGCAAGAAGGTCATAACACACTGAAGGGTATTTTTTAACAAAGAGAAGAACTAACATGAGTCACAGCCTGCATCCACTTCTTTTTCTTTTCTGTAAGCTAGCAGTAGTAGAGAATAAAATTAGCAAAAGGAGACTCTAGCTGCCAGAGCAGCTGGAATGCTGCCAAAAGGACTGGAGAAAGCCCTAGTCTGAGCCATTTTTGTCTTTCTCATTAAAAAAGGCTAAAAATAGCAACAGTTTAAGCAGTGTTTTTGAGAGCTGTTACAGCTATCTGAAAATTAGGCTGCAGACCAAAAATGTCCAAGACTATCATGTCAGAAACTGTATTACAGCTGCACTGCTCTTTCTCAGGTGATTAACGGGTGAATCTTCACGACTCCCAAGTGCCCAGCAGAAACACCTTCCAGCATCAGTTTGCCAGCACTGAATCTGCAAAGCATCATGTAAACAGCCCCACAGAACCCATCACCTGTGCAGCTGTCACACGTGCCTGTCTGAGATCAGGTACGCTCATTTCTGACACCACAACACCTTTCTCTCTAATTTTCTGTTCAAGGTCAGGCCAACTGCTCTGCTTTCATCTGAGCTTCTTTCTGTCAGCCCCCAAAAGAAACCCTACCACAATCTGTCTCTGACTGCTCCTTTCATGTTTGCCTCCTGCTGTTGCACTTGCTGTTGAGCTTGCTGAGGTAGTAAAAGCAAATCAGTGACTTTAAAAAACCCACCGTGCCTCATCTCTATTTCAGAAAATGAAAGCATTCCCAAAAGAAAGAACAGGCAGAAAACAAGCCCTCGTCTTCCTTTTCCCCACACCACTGCTGTACTGTGAGGAAACCAACCCCCCATGCTGGAGCAGCAGTGGGTGGTAGAACAGGGATTTTTCCAATCCCATGAAATTAGAAGACTCAAATACTGTCAAGTTGAAGAATGCAACAGTGGAGAAATTACTATGTTTTCAAGCACCATGGACCAAGTGTACATTGCTTTAGTTCATGTAAAAAAAAACAGCAAAGAACTTACTGTTGGGCATATACTCCAGGGTTCCAGGAATCCCCACCCCTGCTCCCTGCATGCATTGCCTTTTAAAAACAGGATTTATCTATCCCTGTGTCATGTTGCTGTGAGAAGCAGCAATGTGAAATTCTTAATGACGTCCTCGGTAGGATGATAGAACAGCAATTCTTTGGGGTGTTTTGCTCATATATAAAAGTTAGAGCCAGCAAAACTCCTCCTTCCCTTTGCACTTTCAGTGTGCATTTTTACCCTTCTTTTCAGAAAACATATCGGCTATACTACACACTGCAACCCATCACCCAGACAGACACTGGAGTGGATTTCAGGTCAGCCTCCTATCTCGTCCAATGAGAGGTTTAGCCAATAAAATGTAGTACATGGCATTCCCCCTGCATGCTCTGCATCAAGAGTTACAGCACCATCTTCCTCCCCACTGACAAACACCACGCTGAAACCACACTGGGCAGTTTCCCAGCATGCAGAGCCTGCAGCCAAAGTAACGTCCCAGTTTGGAATTTGAAGCTCAGCTCCTTTGGAAGATGGTATCTGTGTGCTAGGAAATAGCTTTGCAGTGAGTTTACACATTAAGCACAAGAACACTGGTCACCTAATAACGGTACCAGTAAAATGCAGCTCATATGAGCATTACAGAAGTTACAGCCAAGACCCTACATATGTATCCAGAGAACAGAATTTGTCTGAATGAATGCAAGGTAATCTGGCCACTATGTCAATTGAAACAGGATTTCCCTCCCTCTGTTGTTCTCCAACCTTAGAAAAAATGCCACATTACCAGTAAAGATATTCATATGCATAATGAAGGCGGGTAGTGATTTAATGCAAATCTATTTCTTGACTTTCTTGACTTCAGGGGTTTTTACTGCCCAATTTTCATGTACCATAATGTTTTCCTCTTTGAACACACTGAATTTTTCAATGCTATTGCAATTGGGACTTATGCTTTCAACTGTATTAAAATTACTTGAGATCAAAATTCAGTAAATCTTTGGAAACATGTCTATTTCTGTAAAACTACCAAAATAAGCATGAGAACACAACCTGGTAATTCACAGGGACTCTGAAATATCAGCAGTGCCTCACTTTCTGAGCATCTAGCTTAGCAGTAATGGAAACATTTTTCTTTGCAGTGTCACAGCTCTTCTACTGTTCTGCTTTTTCTTTGCATGATTTTATGGGAAATTACATTGCTTCTGGGAGTACATTTGTACTGTGTGTACTCTACCTTGGGCTCTCCACTTCATAAATCAGACCTAAATTTTTATCAAAGATGATGTCAGTTCATCTCTCACCTTTATTCCTTGGCCAAGACTCTCAAGAGAATTAATATCCAGACCTTCCTTGCAGGCCTGCAAACAGGAAATCACTTTCTGACTCTCAATTTTCCCTGGCCTGATAGTAAGACTGGCCAGGCTGCCGTGGAAATACTGAGCAAATCTGGGCTTGGTGACTTCACCTCCTGCAAGAAAGCAAATACAAAATGATTATTGATAGCAATACACAAACCACACATCTAACAATTCACTTTATAGTTTGACACATTTAGGGAATTTATATCCATTTTAGCCAAGAGTGTTTGAGAGCCCATTTACTGTGGCAAATGGAATGTCTTTGTGGGTTGTTGGGTGATACCTGGTAGCAGCCTGCCTTTAAGATTCTTGTTTTTCCAGGACTGTGTTCAGGTGTTTATAAAGCTGAGGTAACAAACTCTGAGACGAACCATAGCCTCCCAAATGTGTACAAGGAAGCACACAATTTAAAAAAAAATATATTGATTCATTTATTTAAATAATCAAACACCAGTTAAAGAAATGCTTAAGGTTTAGTGTTTATTTATACAGAAACTGTATTTGCAAGCATTCCATTACAAGATCACTTACTGTGTTTTTTGGAGAAGAAAGGCAAAGGTATCTGAAGTTCTTAGTCATGGCTCTGTGAAAGCAAATTACTACACTCCCTATAACGAGCTGTCTCTCAGGATATGGTGTAAATTCCAGCAGTGACTGTGGGCCAATGCACAGCACTTCACTCAAAGGCTGACAGAGCTGCCCCTGGCCCAGAGTGGTTCACTTGGTGCCAGATTTGGTCTTGTCACTGTACCTTGTGTTAGAGCCTTCAGCCTTCACTCCGGGCACTTCAAAGGAACCCTGATCTTCAGGAGCTGTCAATAAAACGTGATTACAGACTGCCTGCACCAGTGATCGTAGCATCTAAATTACTCTTGGGACATTTAGTGATTTACTCATCCTCCTTCAGGAGAGTTTTTAGAGCTTGTCTTTCCTGCAGGTGTTAGATCTCACAGTGCATGTGAATTACTGCCTACCTTGAGCCTAGGAGGACTGAGGGAGCCACACAGCAGCGAGAGGTGCAGACTAATTGGATTAGCAGTTGCTAAGCTGTTGATAAGCTGCTGTAATTGGTAGATAACTCATCTCTACAGTGTTTGTAGCTTTAGTGTCAAACAACCTGTTTTTGCCAGGCAAGTTACCTGAAGCGTGAACTTTAACTTGGAGATTTGTGTGTGGATTGAGGTTAGGATAGGGATGAAGTCGCAAATTTTCTTTAGACTGATATTCCTACCTAAAAGCCTGAACATCACTTCTTGTCTCTGCAGGATAAGCATTATGAAAAAGGCTGGGGTTATTTTATATAGTGAAGAAAGTATACACTGATGTACTGAGAGGAAACAGATGTCCAACAGGCATTTTCTTTATAGAATTAGATGGGTTTGTTCTTTTTTTCTTAACATTACAGCATAAACTGCCTTTCTTTTTTTTTTACCCCAAAGGAAGGTCCCCAGGAGATTATTCTTCTCCACCCTCATTCATTTGTCCATTAGACAGAAAATTTTCTCTGGGCAGAAATTTGTTGAAGTTTCATAGAAACTTTAATGAATGCAGCAGCTAAAGTTCAGCCTTTCTGATACTTACCAAGACAATTATTTGGTACGTAAGTAGTGCATTATGGGGACATTGACCTTTCAGTATAAATGCTGTTATATTAATCTGGTTACATTGTCTTTAAAAGTAAATGTTCCCACCAATACAGCAGCAATGTATCTGGACAGAAAAAGGCAAGCCAAATTTAAAAAAAAAAAACCAAAAAAAACAAAACCCAAACCTCTCTCTAAAGAGGAGACAATGAGGAAAAAAAAAAACAAACAAAAACAACAGTCGGGAATGTTCAGAAAAAAAGGGAATTTGTGTTTTGAAGCTCCACATTCTCATATCACTAACAGAATTGTGAAAACAGCAAACTCCAAGGCTAAAACACCGACACTAATCCTGGAGCTTTGAAATTTAGAGACCTGCAGTAATTCTGCTAACAGCTCTTCATAGTTCTGAGGAGATGCAAAATAAGCAGTCTCAGGCTATCAACTCCTATTTTTTTTCTTTTTTTCAAAAAAGCAAGTATTTCAAGAAAATGTGAGTGAAAAATAGCTGGGAGTAGCCAGTCTGGTATCATGTGAGCAGAGAAAATCTGCAAAGCCACGGCCATGGTTATGGCAGGTGATTCAGGCTGGGACAATTGCACTGGAACAGGTGCAGGGACACTAAGGGAGGATGCAGGCTGTCCCCAGCCCCAAGACAAGAAGTGCTGTGCTTAAACCATTCTCGAGAATTGCCTGAGCTGTTCTAAACTCTTCTAAAGAAAGAGGCTCCCCAAACAATCCACTCCAGTGGCCACTGGTCCACAGATTTGGACATTTATTCCTAATGTGAGCTGTCAAAATATAGCTATATCACCCCTTTACCAGGCTAAACAAGGACTTTCCTTTACATCTTCCACCTAACACCGTAGACTGTGAATATTCCTGCTGCTTTTCCTGGAACTTTTGTTATTATCAGAAGTACTAACCATAACCTACTGTTCTTCTCATTGTTGTGTGTAAAACACAGGACATGCCTGCTCATCCAGGGCACTGTGAACACTAGCTTTTTCCACAGGAAAAAAACGAGAGCCCTTAAATACAGAATACTATCTCACACTTTATTAGAAAAAAAACCCCAGACTGCTAAATAAGCCTTCCACCTTTTACCAGTGCTAAACACAAAATTACATACCTGCCGATTTAAACCTTGAAGGTGAACAGAGCTCATTATATCTGACTCTTCTCACAGCTGCTTGTAATTGCAACATGTTGATATTTTTATATTCTTCTATCTCAGCATTTCAGAATCTTTCAGCTCAGTGGGGGATTTTCCAATCGCCAGTAATTATTAGATTGCAAATGGACAAAATCCAATGCAATAAAATTGGGAAGCAAAAACCAAAACTCACTCTAAAATTGAAGGAATGGCCTAAAGCCAGTTTCCTACAATCCTGCTTTCTAGCTTTGATAAAATGTTTTATTCATACTTGGTTTTACTATATTAGCATGTTTGAATGCTGTCTTTCCTTCTGCTTCTACAATCCAATATTCTCTGAGTATTTGACCTCAGCTTGTCAGTGGGTAGAAATTTAAGTTAGGATAGCCAGTCTCCAAATCCTAGTCACTCTAAAATTCTTAGCTCCCAAGATTAGATGAGTATGAATATATTTAATCCAGCATGAACATAGCAATTCTATTGCATGTTTAAACACAGTGCATAATGCTCATAAGTAATATTTTTAGAGAATATTATCCAAATTCTCCTAAATACTGATTTTTCATATAGAGACTCTGAACCTGAGGATGATTCATTTCATGCCTGTGCAGCTCCCCACACAGCTGATAGGCAGCTCAGAGCCACTGGCTCCACTGGGCAGGAGGATGCTCAGTTCCACTGTCTGGATTTGACTCAGCACTGAAGTCACCACATGCTAAGAATCAACTGAAGAAAAGACAAAAGGTACTCCCAGCAGCTTTTACTCCCAACAGCTTTTACTGCTTTAAGACACTTTGAACTTAACTCTTGGTTCTGACACCATACAGCCTAAGCAACAACATTTTTGGGATAAAGAATAACTAAATAGATTACACAAGCCTCTGGAGCAACAAATGAGAGAACAAAGTGGAGCTCCAGTGATTACCTCAAGAGTCCTTGAGGTAATCCAAGTGTCCTAAAATTTATTCTACTTCTCTTTGTCAGGGTGCAGTGAAAGACACGGTGACTTGTAACACAGCATCTCCAGTTTGTATCCAGAGGTCAGGCCATGCAGTTAACCCAGACTGCCTCAGCAAGTTCCATGGGACTTTTCTGCTGTCAGGGTCTTTATGTCCTCTCTTATAAGTGAGATACTGCTTAGATACAGCTCACCTCCACAGAGATGCTACCAAGATCTGAGAGAATAAGAAAACATAGCCCTCAACTCTGTTACATGTTGTGTTTCACTCAGCTCTATGTTTATTGATTGCTATGAATTAATATGCTGTGAGTGCTAATTCTGGGGGGACAGTTAAGCAGTTAAGACTTTGATGAATTATATGGCCAAGAGAGGAAAACAGAGCCTTCCCTGCTGTCAGGGAATTAAGTTAATGTCTGTAACACAAAATAGACTGAAACTACACTATAGAACAACATCACTGATTCTCATAACAGTTCCTTGCATGACAAAGTTTTGAAGCTACTGGGTTTTTTTGCGTTCCTTAAATGTAAATGTTGTGGTCACCATCACAGTTCTGAGGCAACACAGGCCACGGTGTTATTCAGACCTTGATGATAAAATTGTGCATTGCTTTTCCCACCTGACCCAGCACACACCTCCACTCCCAAAGTCTGGCAGATACAGGAGGATGGATGTTGCCTTTTTGGCATTAAGTCAACCCTTGTAAAGGGAAGGTGGTGTCAGCAGACTGTGGGAGGCATCCAGAGGAACCATCAATATGCATAATTATTCACTATAATGCTGTTCACTGCATAGTCATTGTCAAAGTAGTATGCATCACATTTTTTACTTGCTAAAATAATAACTCTTTTCTGGACTGAAATTATTCTATGCTGGTTCTGATCACTTTTGCTGCTAGAATTATTTAGGTAGAATTATCTGGGTATGCTGATGGGTAGTGTCCCATGATAAAATTTCAAACACAGCAGATCAAACATGGAAACAACCTATTTAATCCTAGATAAGGAGGTTGCAGATGTCTATGTTACCTGGAGACAGCTCAGTTGGGATGACTCCCTTACGCACACGGAGGAAAATAAATGCTTCTGTTATACATGTCACCTCATTACAAACAGGTAGAGTCTCTCAGATGGATAACAACTTAGGGGGTTAAGAACTGCTGCCTGGCAAACACCTTCTGATCCCAGACAGGAAGAGATTCTGTTAGATATAACATTGGAGAGACCAGGGGAAATGGAAGAGTCTCAGGGTTCAGACTTCAGGGGTTAAGGAGCATTCATTAATGAAGCACAGACTTTCCACGACACTTTTGTTTTTCATTTTGCATTGAGCTGATATAAGGTGTGACAGAATTTGATTACCATTGAGTTGCTGGTTTGACTCCAGAGATGTGCTGTTTGCATTCATTCACTAGTCTCCAAAGAACAATCAGGCACGTCAAAACAAGTGGCTTTATTGAGCTCACAGATTTTGTCAGCCTTTTGCCCTACCCTAATAATGAACAAGTAATTATCAGGGAAGTCTAAACCCAATGAAGTTTTCATGGGAAATGATGAATCAAGAGAACTTCCAACTGAGATGTGATTCTTCTAAGATATTATAGACTCTGGTTACTATACTGAGCCAGATAATTAAAGAACAATCGATTATTCAGGGTCCCAACATAAAGATTTAAATGAATCTGGGAGCAGCTGCAAGACATTCTGGCTCTAAAGTCCTCAGTTCCAAGCCTGCAAATTTATACCATCTTTTTGTTACGGCAGTTTAGGGAGCTGAGTTTAATTCCCTGACAAGTAGATTGGCTGTTAAACAGGATGAAACCTAACACAGATTTCAGGAGAAGTCCCAATTAGTGACTTGGGTTTTTATAGTCCCAGAGCTTCTCAGCACAAAAAAAAAGTTTTTTCTGTGTGTGTTTTTTTTTTTTTTTAAATTATATTGCTCAGATAAAAATTACTCAGAAATTGCTCATCAAACATGGCACTATTTAAGTCTGCCTCTGCTCTGGGAAGATACCATAACCTGACAACCTCACACAGGCAGCTTTAGGCTTTAAAGCATTATCTGAAATATGACAAGTACAGAGAACACGAAGGACTACCTGCTCTGAAGTATGCATATGCTGACCTATCCCTGTGCAATAGAGCCTCAAATCAAAAGCATGTATAACTTACAGTACTGAAGATAATTTTTCTCGGGATAAGAAAAAAACTCTAATCTCTCAAAATTAAGCCAATACATTTTTTTTTATTTCCAGGGGAACTGCTGGAAATTCTGGCAATCATAGAAAAATGTTACAATCATATATCTCAGAGCAGATTGCAGTCCAAGCGACGTTAATGTTGCCCAAAAAGCTATATTCCTATTCTCCAAAAAACATTCTTGTGCTGGTGCATAGTGTTCCCTGCAGAAATTCAATTAGATAAGGGGCATATATCTAGGCTGAATTGGTGACAGATTTGAATGCAAATTCAGCTCTCCAAGAAAACACGCTCCTAAACTAAACCATCCACATCTGTTTGTATTTCTACTACAACTAAAATTCAGTAAAGATCTGTGAAGTGCACAGAAATCTGCTCCATCTTTGTTTTGATGAAGACAATACAGCAAGAACACTGCTGTACTTATGGAAGCCTCAGTACAGAGATGTTCAGCATCACATCATGGTGGAATCTGCCTAGGTACTCTTGCATTAAATTAATTTCTGGGGGAAGTCCAAGGTTGAGTGATACCTGCTGCTGCTACATTGCCCAGTTTATTTGTCTCTCCTTGATCTGATCCCTCTCCAACTTTTATGGTTCTTCTTATTTTGAATAGTCAGTCAGTTCTCTGACTGTACTTGGTGATTTCTATGTCAGCAGAGGGCTGGCATACAAGGTTAATAAGGTTACTTCATAGAACGACATTGTAAGAACCCTGGTTTCCAGTCTAGGTTAAAGAAAGAGGAAAGTGACAGGAGAATACAAAAGAAAAATAGAATAAACCCCAGAAATTACCTAGAAAACAGGAACTACAATAGCCTTCTGTTGTATCCATGATAACAGAGTTTGCCTGTTGACAGGCTTGTCCTAAAGCCCTTCCCTGCACAGAGTCCAGCATAATTACACTGTGAGGCTCCGGCACTCTCGAATGGGCGGCATTATTAGATACAGTGACTTACAGCCATGGTAAGCTACAGCATAACCTTGTGACAACTCATTAACTTGAGTCACTACTTTCCTGACAGTGCTTTAGGAATGATACATAAACTCCTTCCCTCTCCAAATGCCTTGTATGAACTCAAGACCTTATCTTTTCCAAGGAGCTGTGAGGAAGCCTGTTTTCAGCCTGTGGTACCAAGAATTATTAGACTACCAAATCACGTAACTTGTTCCCTTCTCTTGTCTGCTTTTGCCACCGAATGTATAGCAATAAAGGGATCAGAGAGGGAACCTATAAACCTTGGTGTAATGGAAGAAATTTCTCACTCCGTAAAAGGGTCCATTTGCTGTGTCCTCAGATAAACTGAATCAAAAACAATGAACTCGGAGGAGAACTTACGAGGGTAAGCTCTTGTAAAGCACGCTCCAGGATAAGCTAATGATTTGATTGTATTGTCAGGAGAATGAAACAGGATTGCAAAAGCTAAAAGGGAGAATAAGAGCAATTTTGTAGTAAATCAGGAAGTCTGATTCTATTTTTGCTGTGATGCAGATTTTTTTAAGTGACCCAGAAAGTGTCATCCACCCTCTTGATACTGCACTTTATCCTCACAGAGAAAGGGTATTTCCTGCTGCAGAACTGTGTTACCTCCTTACTGTTTGAAAAGGTCTTGACAATCCTGAGCTAGAAGGGCAAAGCTAAAGTATCTGTATTGCTAAAGAAGAAGAGAGTAGTAATGAGAACCAAAGCTGAGCCTGGGACAGTCCTCTCCTATCCCAATGGGCCATGTCTGCTTCTAACGTCCATCCAGGGAGGTAGGGGCTCAGAGACAGTGCCAGGTCACACTTCCCACACTTCCCACATGTTCTCTTTACTGTCTCTTTTGCTCTGGGAAGCACACATGCATCAAGTCAATTTTGTCATTTAGATACCAAGAGAAAGAGTGATTTTGCAGAAGATTTTTTTCACTGTTAGAGACAGAACAGCACTTTGGCTTTAAATAACCTGACCTACATCAAAATTATAACCTTGACAATCTTCTGTGAGACCACTTATGTGACTAAAATTTTAAAGGTGTTAAAATTAAGTAATATACTTAATATTAATCTCTGAGTACCTGCAGAGAAACCTGTCAAATTTTACCAGGGTACAGAAAGGCCTAATTTCAGGAACAACTGCACTAAAACTGTTCACTTTTGCCCTCAGTTAGTTCAGTAAGAGTCCAGTTTGCTTAGCCCTGTAGTCAGTATTAACCTCTTCCAGGCCTTGTGTCACTGAAACCACAGCTAAAAGTAAGTCAGGATTTGCTAAGTATGAAGGCTGGAGATGGGTTGCAACAGGTCCAGAAGTTTCTGTTTCTAGCTCTCACTGCTCCTGGGTCACATGTAACTGAACCAACTAAAGTTTAGCCTAAAGATAATGCTTTAACTCCCACTCTCAAATTAACTACCCCCACTAATTTACAGCAATATTAAACATGACCTACCCAAAATTAAAAAACAATTCACTCTATGCTAACCATTGTGAAGGACCCTAAATCAGTGAGGTAGCTCTGCTTAGATCTTCCCTTTAATGAGGTCCCTGAAGAAAGAACCACGGTTTTTAAGTTAAAAAGGAAGATTATACCACAGTAACATCCAGAACACCTAGTTTTAATTAGAAAAAAATCATACTGATTATGCTAGAACAAACTGTACTACATGCCCAATGTGTCATTAGATCTGGAAACTATTCCCCAGGCTTGGTTTCAGGTAATTAGGTGACTTCCTGGGCTGCAGCAAACTTTACCCAGTGCCTGACAGAGCCTAGGAGTGTTCTCTTCTATCACCCTTAAAGCCCAGCTTTCTGCTCATTCAGCCATCTTCACTCTCTGCTTGTCTCCAAGACTCTGCTCTTCAGGAAAAGGCTAATTTTTCCTCTTTTTAGGACAGTCTTAGCACTCAACTCACATTATTTAAAGAAATTTTGCATAAAATCAGGATCAAACATATCAGGCACCCTTTTTACACTGCCAAGACAAAGGTAAAGATGTAGGAGAGATTTGCACATTCCATCTTGAATGCTGACATAAAAAAAACCAAACCCCAAACCATGGTACAGTGGGTACACATCATAAGCTAAAGTTTAAATAGATCACATAAGCCTGAGAGATTGCACATTTGGTTTGTTTTCATGTTATGGTCAGGAGAACAGCACCAAACTTAAACTGCTTTTATATTTCACTTGAACAGCTGAAGGTAGAAATAAAAACTAACCTAACTTTTCATAATGGATGCTATAAACAAGGCTATAAAAGTCAGAAAACGGTTACTCAGGCATTGAAATATTAATAATAGGAAATAATAATCTCGAAGAAAAGAATTCTCTTTCCATGCCTAATATTCCTGCATGATATAAGGAGAAAGATAGGAAGGAGCTGCAAGTAGGATACTCAGTATGGAACCTCAGGATGAATACCAGTGTAAGTGATGAAAAGGCCAGGGCTGAAAGAGTTACAAGAGTTACTTGAAGGATACTCACTTTCCTAAAGAAATAATTCCCAGTTTCCAGACCAGAACTGAAAAACACGATATTTGAAAGGGTAACCCCCCCATAGCAGTAGCAAATTTTCCTATTAGTGCTAACAGAGTAAATGACAATTCTACTTCTTGATTTTTCCTTGTCCTCCACTCTCGCTGCTCCCTGCCAGTTCTTAAGCTGCCCCACAGTCACAATGACTTACTTTTTGCTGTGAGCAAATCAGAACTGCTGTGTTAAGGAAAAGGAATGTTACTTATTCTGCTTTATTCAGTTGTGCTGGTGCTTTGGAAGGAGGGAATCTTGGCAAACCAGAGCTAGAAACTTCTCATATCCTCTTAACAAGAAGCCCCATGAATGGCTTATGACACCAAAATCACTGCATATTTTACTAAAATAAATCATAGATTTTTGTGAAGCAATTTTACAATGTTTTGAAATTGTAATTGTTTTGACTATTCTTAATGTATAAAATGTATTATCCTAAGTAGACCTAGTTAAAAGTTTCACAGAAAATATTTACAATCAAATTCCTTATTTGTTAGAGCTCCTTTCTCCTAAATATAAGGATTTTGAAAATTGTAATTTTGAACGGAATAGATTAGTTTTGTGTGTTGAATAATTACTATTACACAGACTGAAATAAAGTGCTGCATCTTATTAACAAAGTGACTTTCCACACCATTCATTTAAAATCGTTTGAGGTGATCAAAACAAACTTATCAAAAGATAAGCTTTGTCAAAAGCCGTATCTTGAAATTCTGTTTCACATGAGCATTAAAAGATCATCTTTTTTGCCTGACACATGACAGTCTATCAGAATCTTTAGCACACTATCTTAGGTAAATCTTGACATTTTCATGAGGTGAAAAAACTGTTTCTACTTTTCATTAGTTCCAATTCTCTCACTATTAAAAGAGCAATAACACAATCTTGCAGTAAATATTAACAGCATCAATAGGTGCATTTTCAGCAGTTTAAATAAGGTGTTTCACCAAAGAGGAAGAAGAATCTTATCCTGAATGGTTATTCACTAAGTCATCCAATTATTCAAGGCAAAGATAAAATATTTGAAAACAGTTGCAACTTTCTATTCATTTAGCAGCTTAAGGACTAAATATAGCCTGTGCTCTACACGTGTTGTAAGCCTGTATGAGAAGTTTTGTTTTAATTCCTCCTCTTGACAATTTGAGATAAGAGACAGAAGTGCAAAGGGAACAAGATTATAGTTGTTGTATTCAGCTGCAGCACTGTGGCTTCCCACCAATACTGAGACTTCTGGGAAAAAATCACCCAAAACACAACGTATGAGTGAAAGAAGATAAGGGACAGAAGTAATACAAATAATGCACAGTAATATTTAGGTAGACCTATGCAGAAGAACCTGGCATAAATATGAAGTAAGAGATTAAAATAAAATTTTTTTAGCAGAGCTACTGAGAAATGCTGATTTTCCAGAAGGCAATACTCAATCATTATTCACAGCCTCTATGGCATTTGCTCAAGTCTGGAAAGAACTGAATTTACAAATGACATTTGCATTTGTTAACTCTGGAACTTTGATTTTAAAGTGCTGCACCAATACTACCTAAGAAAAAAATCAACCAGGTCCAACTAAAAGAGAATTCATGCAAGTCAAATTTATATCTGTCAACTACTCATCCCAGTAAACTACTGGCCAAACCAAAGTTCTGGTTTCTGAAAAGTTTGATAGATATTTCACTATGTATTTTTAGCAAAAAAAAAGATTAAAATTCCCTTAGAATATTAACACCTTAGAATAAAATTAAATGTATTCAGTTATATGTTTAACATCAATGAGAAATTCCTTTATACCAAAAGATCATCTAAGAGATAAAAAGCTACACATGCAAATACCGGTTAGACAAGAATTAGTCTATATCTTTCCAAATATTTGGGATTACTGTCATTTTGACTAGCTTCTCATAATACCCATCTCAGTGATCAATATTCTAAACTTATCAAATCTTGTTTTTAGGATTAGTGTGGCTTCATTCTGCATGCTATCATCAGAGTAAAGATTGGATCTTTACCCCAAGGTGTTTGTAATTCAACAGGTGGATTTATTTCTAGTACTACTTACACTGAACAGCTCTGCCATGAATAAGATGTCCTAATTTTGCAGATAACGTATTGTAAATGATCAGAGATCAAACTGGCAAAGGTAATAATGGAGAAAGTGAACAACATTAAAGAGTCAGGAAGAACCACAATCTGCGTTAAAGCATTTTTTGCTACTTATACTGTCTGATTCACTACATACTCTGTCTTAAATAAAAACAAGACACTGTGTAAATAGCAAATCAGTAATGCAAGCAACTTTACACATGCAGACAAGCAGAAAGAGAAGAGTACTTTAGGTGTAAGGCAGAAAACAGAGAAAAAAGAGAAAGAAACAGTGGTGTAATGACCAGGAGAAAAGAATGAGAGGAGTGGGACTATAAAGGGCAGAAAACAGAAAAAGCAAGTATTTAAGCAAAGGCCCATATAAGTACGGCTCAGGGGGTTGGACTTTTGGATTTATTCTATTCTCACTTTTATCTCCGGTCTATAACAGGGGGAATCAATTAAATTACTGGAATTGCTGGTAATATCCATCCAATGTGAAGAGCACAGGATTGAGCCATGAGCAGTGAAAGAAATTTGAGGCAGGGACTGAAAAGAGATAGCTGAATTCCTTTAGTATTTAGATTGTTTGCTTGAAGTTAGAGAACGAGGCAAACAACTAAAAGAAGTGAAGACAAAAGATAAAGATGACAATCTTTCACATTGAATAGATAAACTACATCCAACACTTCTTTCGGTGATGAAAATGCAAAGCCTATTAATGCTCTGTCCGTTTTACCCTTGGATTCGACTCTAACAATTCTGGATTTACCTCTGGTTTTATATCATCAACCTTTTAGCAACTTATTTACTATGCAATCAGCGAGAAAAATAAGATTATTTTTTGTTCCGGACTGCTAATTCCATTGTCTGTTTTTGCTGTCACGTTACCTTGCCAACAAGCCCCGACTGTGAGCTGCATGGCAATGTGGGAGGGGTGGATGGGCCAGTCGTTGGTCACCAGGTAAGGTTCATATGTGGTTCCATCCATGTACAGTGTAACAACGGGAAACTCCACATTGACAATGTAGTAATGCCACTCTTTATCACATATCTGAAAGACAGAATTCAAGAAAAATATTATTTAGCATTTAAAGTGACTAATTGTTATATCACATATGCTTTTTTAATTGCATTGTTTCAAAATTTCACTCACGGAAAAGAAATAACATTATTGTAATTTATACAGCTCTAACATGAATGAAACCTAAAACAAAAAAAAAAACCAAATAATAAATACTTGTGGTATACTTGAAGAATATATGTGATATATAGAAGCATCTTAAAATACACTCTTTGAAAATAAGATATGCATAAAATAGAAAAATCAGACAATTTGGTATTTGCTCGGTATTTTCAATATCAGATTCTTGATGTCTATATCTACTTTTAAGAACATAAAGTTTTATGTAAGAGATGCATACTTAGGATGTATCAGCATAGTTAGAAAATCCCTATGAGCTTCAAATTAAGTAAGAAAATATATAGCACTTAGTCACTAGATTGATGAGTTCTTATCAATGATAGCCAGAATTAACGTATCACATTAGTACTTAGAAAGTGCTGTGCAGCACACCAGGACTGCTGCAGTGCTACAGGGACCTCAGTTGTGCTCTGGGTACACACAGATGGCCCAGCTAGTCCCTGTGGGCCACCCAGCAGCTGAGCTGGGCAGGACACATCTTCTGCTCGCTTCATCTTTTGGCCTCGAGTTTTTCACAGATACATGGGAAAATGAGGATACAGGTGGTTTCACTGACACACATCAGCTTTGAAAAGCAACGGTCATACTTACAAAATGCTTTCAACATGGCAATATTAGTGCGAAATCTCATACGAACTTCTGAGCTGGACAACCAAGGATTACTGGCCAAATTCAGTTTTAGTTCAGAAATGCACACCTAGATGAACCCAAGCCTCTAAAGATAAGCCTAGTGTGGAAAACATCAACATCTACCCAATTATTTTTTCCTTTGTTATACATTGCAGACTGAAAAGCTCAAAGGAATAAAACACATCAAATTGGCAAGATGGGTGAGCTGTTTTTAAACCAAAGCAATAGTTACAACAACCCTATTTTCAATTCTGGAGAGATACTTGTTTTGATGTATTAAGAAATGAAAGTGCTTGAATGCAGATATCCTTGCTGTTTCACAGAAGCAAGCAGAAAAGTGGTGTTTAAACATAACACTTTGTCCTTGGCCAGGTTAAGTGCTATCTGCTGCAATATCTGCCCTTTGAAAGCAAAAGCTAATGTTTTGTTCCAGAAGACGTTTCAACAACCACTTAATCACTTCTATTTCAAATGGATACATTTATTACTGCAGACATCATAGCTCCACTGCAAGAGATAAATGCAGCAAGGGGCTGCTACAGCCTTCTTTTTGTAAGCAGCAGACAGCACAAATGTTTTCTGAAGGTTAAATGAACTGAAACCAAAATTGAAAGTAAATAAATTGGAAGACTGAAAACTTTATTGAACAAACACCAATCATGTATAGTATTCTGCAGCCCTCCCTTTCAAGGAAAAACAGCCTGCCAAGTCTCCTGACCTGATCATTAGCATGTGATGCATCGCAGCCTCGTGTGTCAGACATTTTATATAAAACAAAACAACTGATACACCTGATTTTGAGGACCTTGCATGGCAAAACCTACAGGTATTAATATTTGCTGCTCTTCTGAGAACTGTTTCACACTATTTCTGTTTTGCAACCCTAAACTGCATCATTTGGGATGCCCCAAGTGCACCCCAATTAGTGAGCAATCCTCCTTATATTTAACGAAAGCACGGGCACGTTAATATAGCAAACCCAAACATTCTTGGACATTATATACACAAGGAACGTGACAATGTGTACTATGCAATTACTCCACTGACTGATCATCAGGCAGTTACATTTTTCAAAGACAATGCTGCCTGGAAACACAAGATTACATGAAGTCCACAATTCAAGCCTCCAGCAACTGTGCTCAAGTGCTTCCAAGAAAAATGGAGTTGTCCAACTGTGGATGTCCATAATAGACAAAGTATTTACTAACTCCATTTTTTTCTGCTACATTCCACCAAATGATCTCTCAGAATCTGTACTGGGCCCCAGTGTAACATCAAATATTCTACAAGAAGGTAAAAATTTCCTTCACAACCCTGGAATACATCCCAGTCATTCAGCAGCAGGTAGTGTTTCATGGCTGGTCATTTCGCAAGCAACAAAATAATGAAATAAATAATTGTGGTGTGTAATTTGCTCTGCTGTCATTTCAGACACTCTCTTCACCTTCTAAACATAGGAAGCCAATTTTTTCCCTGCATATATTCCACACTGGCAAAGAACATAACATGAAGCAGTGAAGCCATGAAAAGAAAATTATAAAATATACTACACAGGCAAATGAAGACATTTTAATGCTCTCAAGTAAGAACTTTATTAAAAAAATCTAATTTATA
Source organism: Lophotriccus pileatus (assembly GCA_035583135.1). Classification (NCBI taxonomy): domain Eukaryota; kingdom Metazoa; phylum Chordata; class Aves; order Passeriformes; family Tyrannidae; genus Lophotriccus; species Lophotriccus pileatus. The sequence goes on along the minus strand of JAWWES010000011.1, from coordinate 25,188,354 downwards.
AAGCTATCTTAATGAGATGATAAAATTACAGATTAGTAAGCTTGGCTTTCAAATACTGCTGGATGGCTGTAATCACTCTCTCACACCACTGTTTGCCTCTCAAATATATTAATCAAATCACAGTGAATTAAGACTAAAGTCTTAGTGCTGATTACAAGCCATTGCATTGGAATATGCTTTTATGAAACAGATAAAAACACACTCCCTATAAGTCTCACAAAGGAGGTGTCTCAAGCTTTTAGAATCTTCTCACAAAAAAAAGTCAGGGATTTTTCTGTTTTATATTGAAAGGCTTGGGAACAGACGGAAACCAAAAGTACTTTGGTCTGAGAAGCACATGGTTCTTTAGCAGCAGATTTTGTTTGTCTGGAAAATGTCCCGTTGTTCGGCTTTGTACAGAAGGGCTTGCCATGCACATGTGGGAACATGCACTGCACAGCTCTTTAGCCTCACTCAGGCAATACAGATCATTCACCTCTTGGGCTACCTACACAAAGACAACCAAAAGTGCTTCCGAAGGTGTCCCAGTGTCTCAGCAAGGAGCCGCACACTCACCACCCTCTGACGAGCTTCCTGAAAGCCCCTTAAGTAATTTCAGCAGCCCCTCAGTCTGCCCACACCAACAGCTCTGTACGTCCTGCCAGCGCTGCCCAGTGCACAGGGAGTGCATCCCTCTGGAGCTGGGAAAGCAGGCACTGCTTCCATCTACTGCTCTGTGTGACTCTGCTGAGGAGGTGTTCTCAGAATACACTCAAACATCCGCAACAGAAGCAGCAAGGAGAAAAGCAAAGCAAAGGAAGCTCTCTGATTACTGTAAATAGCACTACTCACTGCAGGTACGAGACACAAACTCCATTCTGCCTGAGTGGTCTCAACCACTTGTTCAGTTGACAAAAGTGGTCTTATCCACTTGTTTGAAGAAAGCATCCTAATCCAACTCTAAAGAACAGAGCACGTCCCTCTATTCGCTTCTTGATGCCTTTTGTAGCCTCTTAACACACTCTGAGCCTCTCACCTCTATCCTTAGTCATCATTTATTAGCCAACTGGGCCTAGTTTAGGCCCCTTTTTATGAGAAATACTCATATAAACTGGAATGAATTCAGTGGAGAACCAAAAAAATAGCCAACTCTTGCCATGTGAGAAGAGGCTGAAGGAAATCGCTTGTTCAGCCTGGAGTGGGGCAGCATTAGGGGACCAGTCACAGCAGTGACTTACAGTGCTGAGGGAGAAGCTACCAGAGAGAGGCTTTTCCAAGTGTGCAGTGACAAGGAAACCATGGACATTGACTGAAAACACAGCAGGTTCAGACCACATATAAATTGAAACCCAACAGGTTCAGGCTGGATATAAAGTAAGCCTTGTGGACATTCAAGCAGCAGAGCAGCTGCCCAGAAAGGCTGTGCCTCCCTCCTTGGAGAATTTTCAAGGGCTGGTCCAAGGTCACAGCTGCCCCCACTTTGAGAAGGAGGTTGGCCTAGAGACGTCCTGTGATGTCTCTTCCCAGTTAAATTACAATTCTAATTCCATAAACACCATCCTAGAAGGGCAACATTGTCACTCTGATGTGACTTTTTTTTTCAAGATGGGAGATATTCAAAGCCTCTGAGCCACAGGAATAAGTTTCAAATTCATAAAATTCAGGCTTGTTGTCTTGCAGGTGACTGTTGTAACCAGCAGGCCATGAGGTACAGCAGCAACACTACCATCATATTCCTCTGGCCATATTGTGAAAAAGACAAACCAACCCTCAAAAGTTTTTGAAAGGTGCATAGATTTGTTTCCGTGTCTGATGAGTGATGATTTTCTTACATAGACAACTCCTCTCATGACATATTTTGAGGAGATTATGTGGACATTATTTCTATATGTACATTTCACCATGTTTTGAAAAACTAGATGTCATTTGATGTTGACGACATGGGCATTTATGAATCCTCTTATAAGGATGACAAATGTTTAAGGCTTTATTTGAATTTTGCACTCTTTTCACATAAAGATTAGAAGATGTTTGCCTTTATACCAGCTTTGATAAGAAGTAAATGTCTAGAGATGAAAGCATAAAATTTGTACATTCCTTTTGGCTGCATTGGACTGCACAAAGGGCACATATTGGAGGTGTTTGTAACTGCATAACATGAAGGCAAGTCCTCTTCCTCCAAATTACCTTCATGCTTTTGGAAAACCTGTGCCTTGGTAGAGGCAGAACAAATTCTGGCTAAGCAAGGCCTCTGAAAAACTGCTATGCCCTACCCCACAGACATTGCCACTTCCTTTGTTCTACTTTTGCTTATCCAGTGCCAGCTTTAAAGTACTTCTCTTCCGCTAATGCCTCACTGTTAATGTGAACTGGGAGACTCATGAGGATAAGAACAGAACTGTTTTGCAACACAGATTTTTAAAATTCCATTTTACAAATAAACCATTCCACTGACTAAATTCTCTATGGAAAAAAAAAAAAAAGATCCCAAAATATTGGTTTACATCAATCACAATATTTCCACTGTAGAACTACTTCAGAAATAAAAGAGAAAATAAGAAACCCCCACAACCAACAAGGTGAAAGTACAAACAACTTCATTTGAAAATGCTAAAATGCCTTCAATCCTAACTGGAGGGCTCTTTTCCAACTTTCCTTTCATCGTGGTTTGGCTAGTATCAGCAGAGTGGGAAACACTTCAAGTTACGCTAAGATTTATTTTCTGAAAGAATTTTCCATTTCAAGTATTTGCAAACAACCCCCTCAAACCCTCTGTATGCACCAGTTCAAAACATGCACAGCCCTTATACCAAAACCTTCCACAGTGGAACAGTGTCCTTATTTGCCAGCGTTTCTCCACAGAGCTGGGGCAGGTCATCATTGTGGTAACTTTGTAAACACACAGAGACAACTCGGGCTCTGCATTTTTATCTCACTTCACTGAACAAGAAAACAAATGCAGGGAAACTCCCTTTGATCTCACCCTTAATGGCATTAGCAGTACCCACCCAGCCACAATGCCCAGGTCAACCCCCTGCCTTGTTCTGAAAGCAGCCACATGCTTTGTAACTCTGCTTCAAAGCTTGGCACCCACGACCCTGGTTCAGAGCACAGAACACAGATGGTATTTGGATGGGGAGAGGGATATTATTTTGAGTTTAAAAAAATACCATGTTTTTCTCTTCATCTCCCAAATAATCCTTCTGAGAGAGCTTTGTAAACCTTTACAAAACTTGGCACTGCTCTACTTCTGTTAGTTCCAATAATTTTGGTACGGTTTTTATATACTTTGATATCACAAAATATTTGTATTATATAATTTTGGACATACTTTTATAGCACTGAGAGAAAGCAGTGCACTGTTAGCAAACAGAGCTCAAAGGAACAGACCTAGAGGTTCTGAAAGACTGTTTCATTACACCTTGAATTGGGACCTAAGGAATAGTGCCACTGTAAGCAAAGAAGCCTAAAGAAGATACTCATCTGGAGACAACTGACAGTGGATTTCAAATAAAACTGAAAAAGTTAAATACATTTGCAATTTTTTTAAAGAAAAAAGACATATTTACATATGCAAATTAAAAAAATTAAAGCATTATAGGCAGTCGAGTCATTGTACACAAGACTGGTGAGTCTGGCATGAAGGCAATCCACAGGTGAGCACAGAAAGGCCTCTGCTCTCCCTCTCTGGGGTTTCTAAGGTTTATCTCTGAAACAGGATCTTTAAAAACACTGAATGAGCTTTTATCTGATCCTTTAGAAACTCATTTGTTATCTTAATTGTTTTCCTAATGTCAGTTCTCATCCACAGGCTTCTACAATTAAGACATGTTAGTGTAAAAAAGGGAAAGAATGTACCTTGGAGCACAGCTTTTGCTATAACTGCTGTTTTCTGGTGATTTCTTCTGATAAATCTTTGCCTTAAATTTCAGTAGCTGAGCTACCTGCAGAAGCTGATTAAGTGATATAGGGAAATAAGTTACACAGCTGAGTTTTTTTAAGCTTTGTCATTGTCTATAAACTTCTATGATTTTTTTTTTTTTTTTTTAATTATCCCAACACCACCAAGAACAAAAGATACACTGCTAAAAATGTCCTGGACTTGTAGACTTCAAGTATGTAGTTCAGATATTCACTATTAAGGATGGGCTTGCTTCCCTGAAAAGCTGGGTTACCTAGTGCATTTCTGTTTTCTGATACAAGGAACAAAAATTGAATTTTGCAGGGAATATGCAGTCTCTGTAGTAAGTTTGCTTTTGGGAGAATCAACAGATATGCACTTGAGGTTAGTATAGTCTGCCAGCATATTCATTTTGGGGAAGAGCTTTTGAAAATAAATAAAACCAAAGTGCAAACACTGACTAATCAAATCCATCCAGGAATATAAATTGCTACATCTTGTTGCATTATTTATTCTACCTCAGTAATAGGCTCTGTGCATTAGGACAGAGAGTTGCCACATGTTTTGGCTTTACTCAGTCTAGGCATTGCTAAACTGAAAAGGATTAAAACATCTGCGGGAAAGGGCCTGGATATTCTTGACCACTAAGTGGAGCTGTGCAGATTGCAAAAACGTCTCCAGTATCTCCACAACCTTTTCAGACAACTTTAAATAAAGCTTGAAAACATCCATATTATGTACTGTTTGGTGTTGGTTTTTTTTTAATAGTCTCTTTGGGTTTCCTGTTCTACATTTATCCTTTAGAAACTCCTTCACATGACACTTTTTCCCCCCATCTGTAAAATCAATATACAATGTCTCTGAAGTGACAATAGATACAGTATGTAGGTAGTTCATTAAGGGAGGATGGAAGAAAAATGTACCATACATGGGAAAAGAAAGCATCAATACACTCCCAGCAGCTAACAGGTGATACATCGAAAAGCATCACTGGAACCTACCAGTTCAGTGTTTCGTCCATAAGAATATTGCTGCACATAAAACTTGCAGCTTGAACCTTACCCCTGCCCAAATGTGATCACAGAGTATCTCTGAGCAAGTTGCTGAATTCTGACAGCTGGTGGCAGTGAAGTAAAAATCCCCAAGCAACCAGCCTGCTTTGCTGTGGGCCAGTGCTTTTACGTTTAAGAGACTGGAGCATCTACTACTACTATCAGTACTACTACTCAGTTGTTAACAGTAATGCTTATAGGGTGGAGTAATTTTTACTCCTTTGTGAGGAAGCTTTTCCACAGCTATTGGAGCTGCACTGGAGGTTGGATGTCCCCAGTACACATGCTGATGTGGTATTAGCTTCACATAACCTGGAAAATTGAATAAACATTCTCCTACGTCTGCAGTTATAAAGGACTGTGTATGATCAGTCCTAGAATAAAGCAGAATGAACACTGTGCAAATTAATTCCTTCTTTCTGGGATCTCAACTAAGTATCAGAAGAATAACCAGAGAAGGAAGCAAAAGAGAGACTTCCCTGCTCCTTATGCAAAGCAAGTTAATGCTTCCTCATAGGCTTTTGGTGAGGAATCTAGAAATTCAGCTTGTATTTTTCCTACCTCTGGCTGCACAGATAAAAGGAAGAGAAACCTCTTGGGATTATACTGAGGTGGGGAAGAGCCACAGGAATGTCATTCTCAAGGCCCTACTGACCATGACACATGGTCCAAGCTCCTAAATGAGATACCTGTTACTGCCCACAGACAATATGAAACCCTGACAACGATGGCCATGACTCTCTTTAGATGTCACTATACTGACACCTTATTTAGGAAGCAAAGCAAAGCAGAAAGATTTTCCACAACAGTGTATTTGGAAAAAAAAGGAACCAGAGAGGAAGGATTGGGAAGCACTTCTTTGCCCTTATAGTCTCAATAATTGAAAAGATAATGTAGCTTAATGATGATTGATTTAAAATTATAGTTCATTTACGTTATAAAAGAAGCATTTCTTCAGTATAAACTACTGACTTTGATAGTTTAGAAAACTATCTATTAGAAAAAACACATTGTATTTTCTCATGTACTTTAGTCAAGTAAATGCTACCTGCAAATACGTACAAATTTAATCACAGCTGGTATTTTCAACTGTTTACTCACTGTCTAGTCCATGTTTTTTCTTCTGCTTAATGTTTATACAACTTAGACATTTACTTTCACTTAAAAAAGAAAATTTACACAGACTCTTTAGGAAACAGCCCTAAGATTTGTTTGGTATTTTAAAGAAAATATGGATAGACTATTTGATTAGAATACCTTGAATTCTGCAATTTGTTATGAATCATGCTTTATTTAATATGTCAAACAGTAGTGTGGGTGTCCATTAAATCAGAAAATTTGGTGAGGGAAGTTCCATCTTTTAACAATTTTTTTCCCTTGAGAAATACCCCAAGAATACCAATTTATCCAAACTAATTCCTGGAATACATGTATATAACATGTTTACCAAATATATTTCTTTATAGCTACTGATGCTCCCACAGGAGATGCCTTGTTGTATTTAATCAGAAATTCTTATTTACCTTGTAGTGACAAATAAAAGCAATTATTTTTCTCTCTCCTCAGCCCTTTCCCCTCCATGTACATTCAAATGAATGCAGAAGGAGAAGGACCTAAAAGAGGTGAGTCTGTATTTAGCACCAGATGTGTAGACATGTTTTGATCTTTGATTTTCCTGAGATAAAAACTGAATCTTGCAGAACTCTGCAGTGTATTTTATTTGGAGGTTGACAGACACAGCAAATGTCTTTCATCTCAAAAAGAGGGTGAACACGACACTACAAGTCCCCCCTGTGGCAACTGGGGTAAATTTTTGATTACTGTGAGTTAGTTTTAATGTGATTTGTGTATCATCCTCAGTTTAAACAAGCTAAGTATACAGATCTGACTCTGAGTTCTCCAAGATGTACTATCTGGTTTTGCCTGAACTACCTGCCCCACGTGCTAGAGGAGGATGTTAATTGCAGTGTTGACCTCTCTGTTAGGCAGGTTGTCTTGCTGCTGGCATTCTGCCAGGCAGGGAGATCACTGCCTCTCATCTTGGCATCCTGTGCCCCTTTGTAATCACAATATCCGCTCTATTATTCCATCACTTAATGGAGCCAATTGAATTCCAACCACATATGACATTTGAGTCATCTGCAAATGAACCTTCAGCATGTGAAAACAGAGAGGATTTTAAAAAATCTCATGGTAAACTTCTATTCATTAACCACAGAAAAAGAAAGGACAGGGAAGGAAATAAAAATCAAAGACATCCCTCAGCTTTTTATTTTGCACTCCCCTGATGAGATCCTGCATGACAACACTGCTGGTCCTCTTCCATCAGAAACCATTCTAATTTGAAATGTATCTGGCTGTTTGCCTGGATAGATTCTTCTCCTGTCCTACTCTTAGAAGACATTTATTAACTCTGTACTGAACCTGAAGACTTTTACATTACTGTAAGACTGAGAGATGGTGGGTGGGGAAGAGTATGTTAAAAACAATTCAGTGGTGCCATCCTTTGCAGCTTTTAGTGCTACAAATATATGTATGAATGTACGGTATATAAAAATATGCATATGCATACATACACACAGACTTTGGGGGGGGTTTATTATAACCTAAAGTGCAACAGATTTTAAAATAAGGTTACAGAATACTTAAGTATTTCTAAAGTTTTAAAATAAACAGGAAACACTATTTTCAAAAAGTTAACATGGTATAATCACTAAAATGAATAAACTCCAAAGAGCTCGTATCAATGTGTTTTCTCAAACCAATTTATAGTATTTCAATCAGTTGTAAATCTACTATTCTAACTGTAAAGACTTCAGGGCACTTTCACAGCTTGTATCTGAACAAATTGATTTTACAACTGCTAAAAAAAAAAAAAAAAGAAAAACTATAGGAGCATATAAAATAAAAAGTTTTCAGAAACTAAGTATTTAATAATGAGCTGAAATTGAAACTAAACTACTGAAGTGATACATAGCTAATGAAAACTAGTACCTTTTAACTATACTATTAAATAAAGTTACTACTGATATTCGTTGAGCTACCTAATACCAAAGTCTTGGTAGGTAATATAAGGTAAAATCATTTGTAGAAACTATTACAATGATTCCATAAAGAAATACTCATGGAATTGGGAAGTAACATATTGACTATTCTTCACCAGTAAAGCAACTTTTCCTGGCCATTAATCTCTCTCTTCCTCTCTCTATCTCCTGTAAATAAGCCCAGTTAACACTATTTGAACATGGTGATCTGGCTTGGGCCATCCCGCTTTCCAGGCTCTCTCAAAGCAATATTAGGTAACTTTGGGATTTAGCCCTCCTCTTGAGGAAGAAGTATTTACTAAGTATCAGAAAATGTTCATTACACACAAAAAAGCCCACATTCATTGGACTTTCTTAGCATTTTTAAAATATTCCTTTACAGTGGCTAAAAACGTAAAAATCTTCATTAGAACAGCTATAGCACTTCAGTGAATGCATGCATTTCTATGAGCATTCTACTCAGAAGAAGTTCCCAAACCAAAATAAAACACAGCGTGGTAGAAAATGAAAAGAACCCACAGTAAAATGAAGGGTTTATGCCTGATATTCCTCATATCACAGAACTTCCACAGACCTCAAAAGTGCTATTCCAAATTTGTAGACAGATCATGAGTTCACTGAATCCCTTCAAATCCTGAATCCTCATTAAACCAAAACATTTCTCTTTAAGAAAACGCAGACGATTATTTTTGAGTTGCACATTCATTCATCAACAGAGTAACAAGAAATGAAAAGGTAAGTTAACTACTTATATAGCAGTGTTTATCAGTAGATAAATTCTACACTGCCCACACCTACAGCAGGCAATTTCTGCTCAGCTTTTCATACTCAACTAACCATAACCAACTGTGACCAATTCTGTGCTCTCTGATCTCTTTGACTGAGAGATGCTATTTTTGACCCATATGCTTTGTAGCTCCTTCTCTCTTGTCTTTATAGATTTTAAAAGTAAGTATACAGGCCACAAGCCACCTGGGGCTAGAAGAAGAGGCAATAACTTTTGTCTAATTTAGGTGTGAAAGCTGGCTGTGCATTTTAAGTGTGTCTCCTCTTCATAAAATAGGTAGCTAAATCCCCTATAAAGTCAATGAAAAGAAATATATTACTTTGAAGAGTTTCAAAGAGACTGATAGTCTCTTTAGCTTTCATCAGCAGAAAATCTTCAAAAGCTCGTTTAGTGACAAGAAAATGAAGGAACAAATTTAGTGTCTTCAGCCAGGCTGCAGAGACCCCAACCTGATGTCTGTCACCTCTCGAAAACAAGCACACAGTGTGGTTGAAAAAGAAATGCATTTACCATCTGTTTCCATTCATTATACAATGACAGAAGTTCAACTTCTGAGTTAACAGAGCTTCAGCCAGCATTAAACCATTACAACATTTCACCATCACGTTTCAGCCAAAGGGAAAAAAGGCAGCCCTGCATTACCTGAGTGCCCCACGCGCAGGCCTAACAATCACAGCGAGCTTTCCAGCTCCCCACTCTGACACAAAGCTTAGCACAATTTTTCAAGCAAGACGTGCCTTAGCCAAATGCCAAAAGACAGCTGAAGTGTGGCATTCCCATATTTGCAGCATTACTGCTGGGGAAATTAACATAATGCTGCCAGGTTAGAGATGGCTGAGGCCAATCCACCACTGGATAGGAAGCCTACAAGTGCTGCACAGACCTGAATATACACTGGTAGGATGGAACACAAGACATCTCCTCTGCAACTCCTGCTCAAAAGTACAGACATACATATACACAGGGAGTCCTGGCAAACATCTTACAAAACCAGATATTTTCTATATTTAGTGAGTAAATATGCAAATGGATGCCACTAAACTTAGGAGAACAAGGACTCATTTGAAATACTGTGCAATAAAAAGGTTATTACAAAGGTTCATAAATCTGTGTTAAAAAGCCCAAATGATTTATACAAGGAATTTTTACCAAATTTTAAATCTCATTCACATTATTTGCCACTAGACAATTTGTGGTGTAAGTCAGTAACAGAGAATAAAACTGCAGATACAGAACCCACCAAACTCATTGCTACCCCATAAGTCTGTGCTCTACAATTACCACCTTCTTCAATCAGGGAGTATCACAAGCTACAGTCTAAAACTGATTTTAACAGGTGCTTAAATAACGCTAAAACAACATCAGGGAATGCTATGTCATGTGCTGTTTTCAAATAAGCCTCCAGCTTCCCTTTTACTCCTTTAAAATTATTCAGAAAAGTTTTAAGTTCGTTTGAAAAATCAGTATTGGTAAAGAAGAATTTCTCCTTTGTAAATCAATATTTGGCCAATGGAAGCTCCTTCTATGACCAAAGCCAGGAGATAATCTAGAAAAGCACCCTACGTGTTTTTTAAAACAAAGATTAGCATTTGATCAGTTCCTGCACATGTAATATTTGTGGATGGAAATTATTATAATATCTCAGTTCTATTAATGCGGGAACTTTAATTATGCTCTTTGTATATTTCATTCAAAAGACCATCCCACCCATTCATATCTTTTTAGCAGCCAAACCAAAAGCAGCATTTTATAGGCCACATTCACTGCTTCCAAATATCTTCCCTTTTAAATGGGGAAGTTACACTGATGGTCTTTGTGAGAGGCTCTCAGTTAATATAATGGCTACTGCCATTTATTTGCAGCCCATACCAATATTAAAAAAATGAGTTACCTGCACATATAAAAGAATAAATAAAACTATTAAGGATAATGCAAAGGACTTTGCTTTGAAAATGCAGCTTGGCCATTGTCAGCTTGGATTTGCCCTGGGAAATCTACTGCTGAGGAGAGCAAAAAAAGGAAGGGAAGAAAGAGGCATTATACCTCCCACCACAAATGCTGCAGCTTGTCAGGCTCAATAAAATACTTCCTTGGTCCTATCAGGGTGGAAAACTGCTTCTTTCCAAATAGAAAGAATGATCAATATTCTGAGATGAATGCACTTTCTACCTAATAATGAAACATGGAAACATTTTTTAAGATCAACCATTATCTACCTGAATCTGAGAAATGAAAAGAACAAACAAAATCTTAGCAGGAATAAACATTACAAGCTTAATTTCCTGCCCCCTAATTTGAAGGGCTTCTATGATTATTTTATATATATGCCAGATATTGATCTACACTATGGTTTGTCAGTATAAATTTTCTGTTAAATATCTCTTTACATTACAGAAACTACTATAAATGTGATATATCCAAATCTATATATATTATCAGGGATTAAAAAATGCAAAGGCTTCAGGAGATAGCCCCGAGAATTATACACAAACAGAACACATTTACCACGTAACAAATAAGAAGAACATTAAGGGAAAAATATGAAACCCACCAGATCCTTTGACCTCTTACCTAACTGAAAGAGCCCAAAGACCTCATTTGTTTCACAGTCTGAGGCTTGATATCAGATTGACATTACGCTATTGAAGTTTTCAATTAATCTTTTGAATTTTGACTATTAATGCTTCTACAAAGAGTGAACAAAACAACTGTTTTGTTTTCAAACAGTATACATTATGTTCATGAGCACACCAATGGGAAATTACCAAAGAGAGCAGGGATAATGCTGAATCCAAAATGTGTTAGTCTTACATTTTTGAGTTATTAATGTCTTTTCCAAAACTGAGAAAAAAGAGTTTGCCACTGTTCAAAATAGGATGATATATCCTTCCCTTGCTACTGGTGTCTGAACAAATACAGTGCTTGGCTCAGTCAGTTCTTTGGATGTTATGAAGGTGCAGAGGGTGTGATTAATGCAAACTAGACCCCAGAGACAAAGAAAACAGGCTGGTTGGGGTTTGTTTGCTTTTGAGGGCAAACATTTGTGCTCAGCTCTAAAAACACGTTCTGAAGAGACCTTCTATCTCCTCCCCCTCACACATTCCCACCTGCACACATCACTCACTTTGTTAGACCAAAGGACTAGACTCCCCTTATCAAAAATCCCACAGGAAGAGTTATGTGCTGGTGTTAATTCATTAAGTAAATATCCAGACTTGATACCTCTGTTCTTGCCTACCATCTGGAAAATACCAGGATTCCCAAGTTATTCTGCACACAGAGGAAGGCCCTCCTGAATACTCCCTTGGGCTGGAGAGCTCTCCTTTAGGCAATGGTACTGCTGGCTCTTTGAAGGCTTTCCATCACCTGGCAAATCCCTCTTCAAAGGTTTCCTATCTCAGAAGGAAGTGTTGAGACTACTTGCAAGGGTTGCTTTAAACCTACTCAGCAAAGGAAGACAGAGCTGACACAGGTATTGAACACCCTCTCACAATTTCCACGTTTTGGGAAAGGTGATTTGCTTGAAAGGTATTTGCTGTGTTGAAGGTGCACAGTGCAAATCAGAGATGAAAGAATTTCTGCTCTTACACAACTCTCACATTTAATTGAGAGAATACCTCCAGAGAATCACTTGGTGTGAATGCCACAGAACCCACCACTATAACAGTTCTGAATATTCCTGCAGCCTGCGATGGAGGGACCCACAGCAGCAGAAAGACACACCAGAAATAGATGCTCATTCTCTCTTCAGATCAGTGTTGGATTTACTTCAGTTCCAGCAGGCAATTAGGACATAATGCAGAGAAAAGCAAAGGATATTTTGTTTTTAATGCAGCTAAAAGGTTGCAATGAGTCATATTTGGCTACCTTAATAATTTCTGTGAAGTGAAGAATGGTTGTGTATCCACACTTCTGTACTGATACTCAGGGATAAGTCAGGAAATTATACAACTCAAATATTATGCACAGTCTCTTTACTGAAAAGGGGACTTTAATTACATAGCTGGCATTTTGCAGACAGGCTGATTATATGTTATATACCATACTGAGGTAATTAGTTATCAGCTATATTTGTGACTTTGCCTGAGAATGCTGTTATTTAGTCAATATATAGCTTGCTTCCAGTACTAATCATGATCATGTTTTTAGTGTTTTTATATAGGAGGAAAAAAGTCAGCACTGAGGGTCTGCATCCCAGAATAGTTCTGGGTTGACGTTAGGGACATGAAACAAACAGACGGTGGGAAGAAATTTTCAATATAGTGTTGCACAAACCTTAAAGTTTTATGGATCTCATTAAAGTAATTATTTCAAGGTTCAAACACGTATTCACAGTTAAGCTGGCTGAAATTTTCCCTGTGAAGTACTGTTTTGCTGATGGCAAATGGCTGCTGGATTGTAGACATATTCTTAAAATGAAATTACTTTTGCTAGAAATGGCACAAGAAGTTCTTCAGGAAAAAAAAACCCACTGAAAAATATGCCTTTTAGTTTTTTTAAATAGTTCAAGTGTTTATTTTCAAAACACCTGAAAATAACATTTTTTAAAGAAAAAAAAAGAAGAAAAAATATCTAAATCTTGAGGACAAAACATCCAATATGCTCCCCTAAAGTATACTATAATAAATTCAAACCAATTAATATGGAAGTCTTACATGACATGAAATCACTGTAACTGCTGAAATATTTAAAGATAAGTCCAGAGGTGAATTGTATGCCAGCTCAGGGCTGTGTATTTCAGAAATCAACACACAATTAGTCCACTTGAACTAGAAGTGACGGTGACAGAAAGGAAGAACAGTCCTGCAAGGACTCCAAGTCTGACATTCACCGAGGTCCCTTATAGCAGATATCTGAAGGAAAATGGACTTTCCTGTTACCTGTGCATACAAAGTACAATTGTCTTCCACTGCACACACACTGGAGTCAGATTAATAACAGAATTTTCTGTTTGAACTGTAATACACTGAACTGTGATCCCAGTTCTCCTGTTGACTTTAGCTGACAAGTTACTGCAAGAATCTTCATTAAATCAGCCACGTTTTGTTAAATATTCACCATATGGGAAATGAAGACTGAATTTGAAATCAGGGTCTCTGTGCTGGCCATGGAGCATGACAGCAAACCCTTACTCAGGAGTGCAGCCAAATCCAGGCAGAGATGCCTCGGTGAGACTGTGAGGCCACTTATGGAAGAATAAAAAATGCCATGCAGGCTTATGCATCCAATTACAACAACAACAGTAAATTACTCTGAACAAATCTGAGTCCACAGGTTAATTGGAATAAAAAAATTGAAAGGGAAAAGACTGAACTGGTAATAAAAGAGCCATTGTAAGACTGGAAAATAACTTAGCAAGACCCTGGACTCTGATTAACTGCTTGAAAAAATGCAGTAAAACTCCTGAGTGTCTAGAATCCATTAACTGTCCATTTGGAAGAACACTAGCACAGGTCTGGGAAGATCTGTGCAGTATCAGTCCGCAGCTTTTTGTCTATTTTGGAGCAGGCTTGAGTAAATGAGGAACTTAACTGGCTGCTGTGAGGGTATTTTAAAATTGGAAGTTATGCTGTAATACACTACTAGAACTCTGTGCAACATCTGTATCATAGTAGTGTTTCTTTTGGGAAATTTACTTGCTGATGGAGGATTGCTATGACTTTAATACGCAAATACTTAAAAAACCCTAAAACTAAAAACCGTCCCAGCTATCAATAATAATACTAAAGAACGTCAGGAACTTTCATGAAATTATGATTCAATAAAGTCACAATTTCTAACATTAAAGTTGCACTTAGACTTCCACTTAAAAACAACTTCTGCCAATGAAAAATTCAAGTGAGGATCCTGCTTTTGCCTGCTTAGGAAGCTTCTGCAGGGTTAATTTCCTGCTTACAAAGAACATGTGACTCTAAAGTAAAAAATGCTTTTAAGACACAAAATTATTCATAAGGATTTCCATTTTCCAGCCAGCACTAATACTACTACAAAACTATAAATGGATTCACAATTATTTGTAACCTAATCAGGGCTGAGATAATGGTTAATGTCAAATTTTGAAGTAACCCTGGCTTTGTCACGCTCTGGCAAAGCTCACGGCTCCAAGCACAACCTGAAGACTGCATTTTTGAATGGTGGCACTGAACTAAAAACCTTCACAGTTACCCTAATCTTATTTAGAAGTTGCCGATGCTCCCTTTTTTCTTAGAGAGTGAATATTCATTTGGTAAGAAAGCAAAGGTTTAGACTCTCAGCCAGTGCAGGAGCACTGAGAACTGCACAGATTCACACCAGTGGAAGCACTGGCTTATAATTTCTGCAGGCGCTTAATGCAGCCCTCAGGAATTTTTTACTTTCTGCAGCAAATAAACACACTAATAACATAAAAGTTCAATATGGCCAATAGACATCAATTCTTCTGAAAGCCTAGTGACTGCAAAAACTGTTTTTTAAATCTATGTCTTAAGACAGTCCATATTTTTAAAAAAGTAGTACTCTTCATGGAAAGTGAAATTGATCTTTCTTCAAAATCATGTAAATCAAACATTTGGTTTACCCACCACAGTCATTCCTAATGCATCCCAGGAGTTCTGCAAATAAGAATATTGATTTCAATGATCTATGGAGGTGGTGTAGTGAGAACTGACAAATCCATACTATAGCTAAATGACTCCTGCAGTCTTGGGAGTGGAGTTATTTATATGGTTACTCTCACATGACAAATTACTGATATAAGTTTTATTAAACCATTAACAACCATAATAATATATTTTTAGAATATTAGGCATTACATAAAGAGTCATACATAAGGCTGGGAGGAATTTTAAGATGATATATAAAGTCCATCTCTTTCTTTGCCAAGGTTGCACCATGTACATCCACTACAAATCGAATAATAGATATAAGAAAATAAAATTTGGTGGGTAAAGTATGGAAAGGAAAGATTAGTAGGTAAATTTCTACTTCAGATTAGTAGATCAAGTTCTACTTCCTTTTTAATGGACATTTCAGTAGCAAAGAATTTGATTTCTGTAAGCTTGGGTTTGCTAGTCTAATAACAGGTTGGATTTACGGACCACAGTGCAAATGGAAGATTTCCATTCAGTTTTCTCAGCATGGCAGACTGAGCTCACTGGAATCTGACCATAATGTGATCTACCCTTTTATTGCATTTGCCAGAATTTCCCATTATTAATATCATGCTCATCTCAACCCAGCACCTGCTCTTGAGCTGTGCTAATGATTCCCTCTTGCCGTTAATTCTGCTTTGGATATTGGCCAGGAAAGTTTTCCCGGTAAGACCATATTATTTCCTACTGCCTACCAACCTCTATTCCATAAGAAGCAACTCGATTGCCCTCAGAAAAACACAGGCCCTGGGGTGTCTTCTGAACAGCACCAGCTGGGTAGAACAACCTGCTGCATTCTCTGTGGCTTAATGAGCTGCAACAACCAGCGATGAGCTTCATCGAACTCTGATCTGCATTCCTGTAATGAGGATCTTTTCTTCTTGCCTTACTGGGTGCAAGCAAATAACTGCATTAGGAAGAAAACCAGCTTTCAAATAAGAACCTTTCTGTGTCACATACATTCACTGTTGCATTGTGACAACACTGTAAGAGTTTGCAAACTAATTTGCATGCAGGCTGCGAGTTGCTTTGGTAGCCTTGAAACTCGTAGTGTGTAATACTGATTTTCACAATGGGTTTCAAAAATATGGATGGCTTAATTACAACTTTAAATAATGAAATTGTTTAATCATACTGACAGATAAAAGCACCTGAAAACCCTGATTATGTACTGTATCTGCAGCATGTCTTTGTGCTGTCATGCTGTAACTTCCATGTGTCTTAGTAAATTAGATCCGCAGTTCATTCATGATGAAATAATTCTATTATAATCCACCTTTCTTGTCACTAAATTGCATCAAGCAAACATGTCAGTTCAGTATCACTTGATGACTACACCCTGTGTTTATTTTTTAACTGTATAACTAGAAAAGCTCCTCGGCTTTGCATTTTTACATAATTTTTCATCATGTGCTTAAACATACGCCTTTCCAGCCTTTGACATTGCCAAGAGACTACCCAGATGTGGAAAGCAAATCAGTGGAAAATCAACATCATGCTTTCTTCCTGAACTATGGACATCCAGAAATCTCTAAGGCTGGAATAAACAGCTCGTGCACATACACAGATGAATTTATACTTATTGACAGCACAGCCTCTTTTTCTCCTAATCTACATTTGGAAGGACAAAGATGTCAGTCCTACCTTAGTGAAATGCTTCAACCACCACATGAATGCTCCAAAGACAACCTGCTTTCCTTGAAAGATTAATAGAGGTACCCCAAGAAATTGCCCAAGTAGCAGCCCTTGCTCTTCAGCAACATTTTCAAAACAGTTTGTGCATGTTTTGTATAAACTCTGGTGGCACAAAGGATAAATCAGGGACAGTGTAAAATATAAATATTAGCAATAGCTGATAAATAAGAAAACAAATGTGACTATTCACCTTCACATCATAGCTTGTTAGGGAATTTCAGCCCTAGGCTTTATATTTCTAGAGTTCCCAAAGTACTGTAGGAACAGGGTAAGTTAGCAGACACTTTAATCCAGCTTGTTTAGGCACATTAATAACTCCCTATCAAGATATTCTCTACGAATTTCGGGGAGCCTTCCCCCACCTAAGAGGTATCATTTTCATAAGAGTTGTCCTCACTTATCTTAAGTCTTTGGGAACAGTAGGTCAGCACAAACAGGTCTGAAACTCCCAAACCATTGTAATAAAGCTGTCATGGTCAGAAAATTGAGAAAATTGCAAAATACAGAATATAAAACCAGAAACTTGTCCAAGTAATTTCAAGCAAATGAAAATATAGAAATGATAAAATACTCAGCTTGGTTGCTCCTTAAGGGTCACAGAAGTTTCACAGAAACACAGAGCATTTCACACCGGGCTGGACTGCATGAATCAGAAATGCACATCACCAGATCAAATTGTAGGCAATACTTCAGGGCTGGCCCAAAGGAACTTTGTATGTCATAAAGCAAGTTCTAGACAGCCACTGGGAGTGGTTTGTCAAGATTTTGTTATTAGCAGTGATGTAGCAGTTCCATTAAAAACATATATTAAATGAGCTTCATTCAGTTGGGATCTCAAAAAAGAAAGGTTTTGAATTTATCAGCACTGGTGACTCATCCTTGTGCTACCAAAAACTGTTTTGAAGCAAAATGCTGAATAAAAATTTGTCAAAAGCATTTTAAAGATAGAAACTGGCAATAAACTGTGTCAGAATAGTCAGGGCTATAATGTCATACACTTGAGGTGCCATGGATGCTGCGAAGATTTCTTAACTTCTGGAATTATTTCATGTCTGCTGTAGGATTAGTGTGATACATCTATCCTTTCTCTCTTACTGGTTCTCTAGGGAAACACCTGATTTTTCTTCATACTTTTATTAAAGTTGTATGCATAAAGCAGTGCCTGTTGAAAAGTATGGGACTGGGAAGCCCGAGGTCTTTTATCTGAGAGGGAAAATTTCATGTCCAGAGATGAGGGAAACTTGCACCATCCTGTCTCCTCTGTGAACCTTTAACCCTCTAGGGCTGAGAATACTGTGTTCTGTCCATAAATATTCACTCGTTTTCTCCCTCTCTGAGAGGGAGGCCACTTACAGTTTTCATGATGTGAATGGTGCTCTTCTCAAAACCAGATGGACACAACTAAACAATTTCTAAAAATCTAGCATATAAGAACAATTTTCACTCAGAAAAATGCTGTTATCATATCATATAAATTTCTTCAGAAGTCAGTTCCTTGTCTATAATGTCCTTGCACAGCAGCTGGGGAAGGGGGGTTTGACTGGACATGGCTGCTTTCTGTGTGTAGAAGACCCGACTGGGTGAAGTGATTAAATGCAAATTGAGGCCTTGCCTTGATCCTTCAGCATCCACGTGCTCACACAGACATAGACTGCAGCATATTCAGATTTATCTAAACCTCTTTCTCTACCTTCCAAATGATTTTTGGGGCTTTTCCACAATTAAAAGCACCGCAGGTTTATTTTGGATTATTCAAAGCAATTTATTTCATCTTAGAAAAGAAACAGTAACTTTCTGCTGTTTGTCTATTTTTTGCTGACTTAGGATGACTCCAGATCATGCAGCGCATTCCCTGTTTTTTAATGGGATCAATACCAATTTTACCTGTGGGCTGGAAGACTATTTTCAGGGTGATAACATCCTGAAAATAATTTTCCATTTTGAATAAAAATAAGTATGTGAAAAAATTGTCCATTCTTGGCTCAGATGCCTTCTTCCACTAAAAAAAAGTATTCCTATTCTATTGATTTAGGGGAAGGAAAAATGTCTTTTGGCTTGATTGTCCTCATATTTGTATGAAAAATTTAATATCTGTGATGAACACAGTGTGAAATACACTGTGCATTGTCCTATTTAATGGTATGTTTTCCACTGTCACCAAATGCTTGAATGCCTTGGTTCATTATCCAAACTATTATTTTGATTTGGTTCACAGCTTTCCAAGAATTTCAAAGAAACAGTTTTTATATTTTATATGCTATTCTTAGATGGCCCAAATGTATATCTGGCTGCCTAAATAATTCACTTAAAATCACATCTATCTTTCTATCCATTTGAGACAATTAGATAATGACTTGCGTGCCTTTTACTGACTTTGGTAACAAAACTTTTTGTAATAAGTTCTTGGGTTTAAAAAGTGTCTAAGAGTTAAATGTGGGAAAAGAAATCACAAAAAAAGCTGACAAACACATCATGATACTCAATTTAAACCTTTGCATGGGAAACTCAGGAATAAGATCATGATTCTGAAACAGAGGGAGCACCTGCACTTCCAAGGAGACTGGAATAAGTAAAGCAAAGGAACCACCTCTACTTGGGCATCTGATGCAGTTGTTGGGGAAACCCACAGTTTTTATTATCCAGCAGTACAGACTTAACACTGGTTTTCTTTAACATGGTTCTCTCTGTACCTTTTCCCCAGATTACTGGTAATGGATTCTCCCACAACTAAAACAGGTAATTTCAAAAAGGATGAAACTGGACTATCTATATTTTCTTCTCCTGTGTTTCTTATAAGTAACAAGGATACCTTCAGTGTAAAGTCTGTTATCTCTGATTAGCAGCACCTTTGTCAGATACTCATCTCCTGTGCCAACAGGTCACACATGCCCAGGGTTATGGCACTATCAGGTTGTGCATCCTCAGCACAGGAAGCAAAAAATTCACCTTGCAAAGGCCATTCAGTCTAATGTGACAAACAGGGCTAAATATACTGAAAGCCACACTGCAAATAAATCCTTAGGTTAATGAACTAACCTAAAGACACAATCTTCCCGGAGATACCTTGGCAGCCACTACTATGTAAAGGTTTCAGACACTTTTATGCAAG